>CM019741.1:14478021-15025467 GCA_009761775.1 Ficus carica | reverse complement strand
GGAGTTAGGCAGTGATCATGCAAAGTAAGGAAATAGAGCCACCCATCATAATATATAAAGCAAACCCCAGAGACACCAGAATTAAAAAAAAAAAGAATAATAATATAACAATAATAAATAAATAAATAAAATAAATTTCTTTGAGACAGAGATATAGATAGAGAGAGAGAGAGAGAGAGAGTGTGTGTGTTTTAGAGAGAGAAAGTAATGATGTGGGGGGGAGTGTTCCCATCGTACGAGATGATCGATGAGGTTGGCTTGCACGCAGAGAAAGTATTGAAAATTCGAGACGTCCCCACCTGACCCCTTCCTTTCTTTCCCCTCTCTCCTCCAATCCTCTTCTGCTCTGCAACGGTTTTCACTTTCGTCCATGTATCTGAATATATGTTTTGATAATAGTGTGTGCATTACCAGGTCCATTCTCTTCTTGTGGGTCCCCCTCTCGCGTGGATTGCAACTATTAGTGGACCCCACACACACAAAACAAAGACCCCACCTGTGGTCCCCACCACTTCTCTCACCCTCCCTCTTTCATTTCATCGTCAAAAACTCTCCCCGAGTTTAATCTTAACAACTCAACTCAGTCCAAAACAACAATAATAACACCAATTATTATCATTACCTATTATACTAATCAGCCCACCAACACGAACCTCGTGTTCCAAAAACAAACCCAAGAAAAATACAAAAAGCAGAAAGAGAGAAGTTAAAATAAAATAAAAAAAAACAGGAAGAAAACAAAAGAAAAAACTGAGATTTGGTCTAGGCCAGCCAGCATAAATTAACAGAAGAACAAAACCAACAAGGATAAGGAAGAGAAACGAAGAAAGAAAGAGGAGAGGAGGGGTTAGGTGTTTTTGGACTGTTATACTGTGGTGGGGTTAGTGTTGGGGCCCACTTGCAAAATCTTTCCTTCAATTATTCAAAAAAAAATTTTGTTTCTTTTGTTCTTTTTTTTTTTTTTCTTTTTTTCTTTTTTTTTTGGTTGTTGATGCCGTTGATGTTGATGTTGATGTTAATGTTGATGATGATTAAATATGTGGCTGAAAAATACAGCTCTAGCTGTTTTCGTTGAAGGTTCTGATGATGTGGACTTTATTATGATAGTTGAGACCTGCAGGAGACATTTGACAGTGATAGAGTGTTCTTCTTCTGCTTCTTCTTCTTCTTCATGACTTAGCCCAGTCTCACAATGTTTGCTTTGCTTGACAGTTGGTCAATCTTTGTCATTAAAACATTTTATTCAGTTATTTTATTTGTTTGTTTGTTTGTCTATTTATTTTGTGAGAAGTCCTATTCAACTCTGCACTAAGAGCCCATCAAAATCACCATAGTTTTGTATGAATCTGTGGGAAACAACTAGCGAACTAGAGAGACGTATATGGCAACAATTTGGGGTATACAGTCGACAACACTAGTTGTTTTGGTAACATTGTAGACAATATTGTGCTACGGAACATTTGGTTTCAAAAAAAAAAAACAAAACAAAAGCTGACGTGGATACTTTATATGACTAATTAGTGGATGGCAACAAATTATAGAACTAGGGCTATGTTTTTTTGTTTCACCTAAAATTGTTGATGTTTTATTTTTCTACTATATATAGTTTGGAAACTACAACATTCAGTGTATTAGATTGAGCAAGTTAATTGGACTCCATAATCCTTCTTTGCTCAGAAAATCCAAGTTAGACACGCAAACGTTGCATTCATGAAGCTCCAATTCTTCTAGTAGAATGTTATGTTATTGAGTCGAAGGAATTATTTGGTGTTTTATTTTATCTTAAATTAAACTGTACTTTTTTGGTTGGCTTTTTAATTTTTTCTGAAAAAATTAACAAAAATAACTAGTTTTTGAAAAGTCAACCAACTCCAACTTAAAATTTTTAACTCCAATCGGCAATCCAAAATGGAAGCTAATTGATGTTTTATGCAAATATGCCTATATGAAGACAGCACATCGATCGAGCTGTATAAAAATTTGCGTATGCAATTAATTTTTGTTTGTTAACTTCTTGCTCATAGTGAATTATTGCCTTGGCTAAAACAAGAAGTAGTCTCATATAGAGACGAATTTGTAAAATTTGCATGTACGTAATTGTTTATTTTTCTTTTATGATTTTCTTACACTTACTGCTATAGAATTAGCTAGGACACTAATTTTTAACATAGAGTATATATATTTATATGAATCGGTTTAGTTAATCGAAATTACATGATTGAGACGCTTACAAGACATGGTCTTAATCAAATATCAACTTAATTATTATATTGCCTTGAAAAAAAAGGTTTAATAGCATGATCTAAAATCATGATGTCATTTGTACAACCATAAAATATGATATCAAAGTATTTAAATTGACCGCATATTGACCTATTCACGCCCACATAATCTGCATGTCTCATACACGATCCAAAAAAATCTTTCATTACAATAAATAAACAGGTAGCAATCTTTTCTATAAGTTTCACAATCAAAATGATTAAAATCCATGTTTGAACGTCATGTAGAAAATGAAATGGTCTTTATCTGCTTCTTCTTTTTTTTTTTTGGTTTTTGTCTCCATTTCATCTTCAATTACGGGTCCATTGGTTGCTGCTACTTTGCAGATAAAGAAAAGAAAAAAAAAAAAAAAAGATTTTCCAACAACTGAAGTCTATCTTCATTCATTCATTCTCTATTTGCAACGACAAATCAACCTACTCTATGTATAAAACAAAAAACCATCATTGAGTGCAATTCTTTATGTTTAAATATTCCAAAAAACTAATTATAAAAAGAAAAAAAAAGAAAAGAAAAAAAAAAGAACGAAAGAAAGAGTGTTTAGAATCCCCACATGCAAGCCACTCTGATCTGACGATGATGATGATGATGATGATGACCTAATGAAATTTAACAAAGATCGGACGGCCTATAATCCGCCACCTTTACGCGTATGAGAGACATTACCATTTATGGGCCAAGATTCTTGGAGTAGCTGGTGGGAAAAACAATGTACCAACAAAAATTCTAACCTGTTACCATCTGTCAGAAATCAACAAATAATAAACTAACAATGATTGATACCGGCCATGATGGCCTTCGGATCCTATGAGAAATTTTTGCTTAGCCTCCAACCAATTTCAAGTAAAGAAATTTGGATATTAATTCTCTATATTTTTTTCTTTTTTTTTTTTTTTCTTTTATCCTTATGCCAATAAAATATTGATATTTATTATTTTTTGACAATAATAATTATTATAATTTGTAAGCACCGCACTTTGGGTGCAAAAATTGATTGTAATCGAGAGTGGGGGCCAATATTGGTATGAACATCGGAGGGGGTCAGTCAAGTTGGTTGACCAGTCAAATTAATTCAGTCAAAGAAAAAAAAACCACAGTCGAAGAAGGCTCGAAGAAAAGATAAAGTAGTAAAGTAAAGTTGTGTGGGAAACCGTGCCCGGGGACATATTACATCGGTTTGTATAGTTTGCATCTTCACTGAAGAAAAGAATATCTGATCATCAAAATTGTGAGAATCTCTCTCTGGGTTTGGTTAAGATCGCACATGGGATTTTATGTAGTAGTCATGTTTCACGGTTAAAGAATGAACCATTCTCAAACTTAGAGCCAGTTTTATAATAGGGATACAGATATAAAATAGTCTTTTTTAAAGAAGTTTTTTAACAAATAATCCAAGATTTTAAAAATTAGTTATTATGTTTTTTTTCCCTATTGATAAACCATTGATTTATTATTAAAAAATTTTAATAAATAAGAAAAAACCATCTTTCTCTCTCTTCCTCTCTCTCTCTCCCTCGACAACCTAACCTCCATTCTCTCTCTCTCTCCCTTCTTCGATGACCGGATCTCAAACTTTGCAAAATCACTGGCGAGCATCACTGCGGCCATCGTTACCGTGGCCACCGTCACCGCCTCCCCGCCGAAGAAGCTTCGCTAGCTGTTGATCATCATCGCTCGAAGAAGCTTCTACCTCTCATCGTTCTCCACGCCTCTCAATGCCGTCGATTTCAGACCGCCAATCACGGAGGGAAAGAGAAAGAACCAATGTCAGAATCGATCTGCTCCACGCTAGCCTGAAGCAACGTCGGAACTAAATCGCTAGTGGAGTACGATCACATTGTTAACGAATTTCAATTCCGGTCCTCCAGCACTGGAGCCTGATTTCACAGAGAAAGAGGCAAAGAAAGGGAGATCTGGAGATTGATTGACCAAAATATGCTTATTAGGCCATTTAACTAAATAAATTAAAGTTGAGCTATCTATTAGATTAGGTGATTACTATGAACCACCTAGTCTGATTACTCTTTATATATTCGTAGCAATATATACATATATGGGTAATATATATAAATATATAGATATGGTTTCGCTTTCATGCCAAATTTGTTACGGAGGGAAAATGAATTAAACAAGAAAGCGAAGGAGGAAAAAAAAAAAAAGATGTAAAAAATTACTTGGAAGTGTAAGATTTTCCTTGTGTTACTTTTAATTGTATTATAGACTAAAGTACCGTATTTGTACGTGAAAATCTTTATTTAGATTTTGCTTCAAGTGGCAACCTCGCAAAGGCAGTTCTTATTGGTTGATTAAGTCTTAATAATTCTCAGTTTTGGTCTTCGTACCTCGTCAAACAGAGCTAGAAAATGAGCAGAATATAATCCAATAACAAGAGTTGGGATATAAATATATATATGTATATTGCCTATTTCCGGAGCATAATTTCTTGAGTAGCCCACATAGGCATGAAAGTTGTCCTACTTGTTGGTAGACATATTTGTACTTCATCTTGCATGTGATTCTCCTAGCTTGTGTTTTACCAAGAAGAAAGTTCCACTGAGGAATAGTGAAAGTATGTATGAACATCATGTGAGTACCAAGACTTAAATGTTATAAGAAATTTTAGATCCCTAGCTAATTAAAATTTGTCTGTTATGTGTGTGTATATTTTTTGACTTAACTTAGAATTGAGGGCATTTGAGTTCGTTATACTAGGGTGCGTTTGGTTCTAAGGTTGGAACCTAAAAATTATAATTCAATTTTTTATCTTTTTTCTAAAAAATTAACAAAAATTTTAATTAGTTTTTGAAAAATTAATCAATTTCAATCTAAAAATTTTATTTAAGATCGGCACACCAAGCGCAACACTAAAATATGCGGTAATCACATCTAATTGCACATTTCTAATCTCTCACGCTTATTGCGTTACTATTACTATTATTAAGATAATATTAACAATATATATCATAGTAGTAATCAGTTATCATTACATATTTTGCGAGGTTTATTACAGTTAATATATTACATCAGTATAGAAACACAGAAGTGCAAAGGCTTGGATTATGAATTGTTGCTTGGGACCCTTTGAACCACAAATTAATCACGTTGTTAAGCTAATGTCTAGGAAGTTGTAGAATATGTTCTCTGCTTATCTTATGGTAATTAATTAACTTTTAACAAAGATATAGATACGTTTTAGTCCTCAAATTTATAAATAATTAAAAAAATATTTTTTTTGAAGGGTTTATAAAAATTAATAAGGGAAACAGACATTTATATATATATATATATTATCAGCACTAATCTTTTTTCTTTCGTACGGTTTCTGAGAGGATATATATTCATTTGCAAACCTAATATGGGGGCCAACTATTTGTTCTGGTGAATTTATAAAGTCAGGCACAAAAACAAGACTAGGACAAAAAATCAAATAACAAGCATGCAATTTCACAGTAGATATGAAGCAACAACTCTGAACGCTGACCAGGCAAATATATATATATATATATATATCATATCGTATATGAATGTGATCAAATCCAAGTGTGAACTACAACATTTACCAAAAAAAAAAAAAAGTATGGACAACAACAGTCCAAGTCCAACGCACTTTTTTTGGAAGTTAAAATCGGCGATTGCCCGAGTAGTACGAAAAACAGCAGCCAATTAAACAGCGACAATGACATGGATTTCTTTATTTTTTATTTTTAAATAAGCGAAAATAAATAAATAGATAATAAGAGACAAGAGTGACAGAACCCCAGTGATATGGTCGTGTTGAATGGGACCCACACAAATGATGCTTACAGACACTGATAGGCCACGTGGCAGGAGCAATGCGGCTACGAGACGAATATTGCGGTTATCGAGGAAAGTACCCAAAACATTGCCAAGATAGCTCTCATTAGCCATACATATATTTACTAGCAGGAATTGTGTTGTCCTGTCTGTCCCACTCCCACCACACTTGTCAAAAATCTCTCAGGCTTCAGTGGGCTTTTTTTTTTTTTTTTTTTCCTTTTTTTTTTTTGTGTTTAGTGGGGCCCCCAGAGTTTCTCCCCCTCCTCCTCAAGCAAGATTATCCCTCGCCAAGATTCCTTTTAGAGAGAGAGAGAGAGAGGTGGGTTAGTTATTTGGCACGTGGGAAAAATGATGGGGCTATCAAGCGAGGCACGAGGAGGTGATCAAGCTGAGCTTAGATGAGTTTGAGTTTTGAGGTTTGGTAACGGATTGGATTTTGTCGCTACTTGGAAATTTGTGTCTTTTTTTTTCTTCTCTATTTGTCCAAAGAGTCCGTTATGAACCGATACACTCCAAGTAGAAAAATGGAGTAGGGTAACGTATATGATTAATATCGAAACGTGATGAATGCACTTCGTCACACCACACACACACCACACATATATATATATATATAGAGAGAGAGAGAAGAGAGAGAGAGAGAGAAACAGAATTATACATCCACCTACTTGCATAATGGCCTCTCCAACAGAACTGTTATTATTATTATTATTATTATTATTATTATTATTATTTATGTTATTGTTTATTTTATGGATGAGTATGTGAAGACAAGCTACGGATACATGCAATGCAACGTATCTTTAAAGAACACATTTTTTAACTAGAAGCAATGAAATATCAATGATTAAGAACTTGAGAATCACGTCAGCAATAGAATATAGCAGGAGAAACATTATCCGACAAGTTTTAACTTCATCCACCCTAAAAAGGGAAAATTTTGCAAACCCTAATATTATTATATTACTATCACATTAAACATGGTAGGTTCCAAAAGATAAAAAGAAAATGAACATTGATTCTTACATATAAACTCCTATTTGGCACTCATTTTTCAAACTTCTTTATATTTATTTTTTATTTACAAAAATTTGAATTGAGTGTGTGACCGGTGATCTAACAGAACTAAAGTGTCCTCATAATAATCTGATTTTTTTTTTTTAAATGTATGCCTAGTTAATAGGAGAACATACATATTTTAAAGTTTCATAAAAGACCCCCAAAAAAAAAAAAAGGTTCATAAAAGGGAAAAAAAATTTTCTGTACATTTATTTTGCTGACAATGGTAAGATTAATGTAGAGATACTAGTCATTGCTTAGCAAAGATTGGTCAGTCCAATACTAAAAACATTCAACAATTCATGAAAACAAACAGGTTAAGTATTTTGGATCTATCAGGCATTATTAACATGTCCAACCAAGTTAATCGATGTGAAGTACTAGTACTACGTGTTGTTATCATTAACTAGACAAAATTTCGTTTTCAAATTGACAAAAAACGACATGAGAAAGTACTCCAAGTATCAGATATATATTGGAAAATGCATAGAAAGACCATATATATACGGTTCATTAATAAGAGAAGAGTCAAACATCCTTATCAATTGGGTCCCATGACCGCCTAAGTGATCATATATATATATTGAGAAGGACTCCTTTCTAATTGGTAGCTAATAGGGACAACATTTTCAATATTATTTGCTCCATGTGAAAGCATTAAGTTGCTTAGGAAAAAAAAATGCCATTCTTCGTTACCAAGTTTTCTTCCTAGTCTACCATGGCCCATATAGCCAATATATCAATAGTTATATATAGTTATATATATATATATTTAGCATTTTTATAATGTTAAATAATAATATTGTGTGCTGTCGACAAAGATTTTCCGGTACTACATATGGATAACGTTTGGTCCAAGTCGTTTCTATGTACAACGCTCTTTATACGTCGTTTAAGTAAATTTCAAACTTAATGAGCTCAGTTGACGCGCATCGCCAATGAAGAAAAATTAAAATTAAATAAATAAATAAAAGAAAAGAATAACATAAACAATATTATTCTCTCTGACTTCAGCAGATGACGAAGAATGTTAGACAAAACTATAGTGCTATAAATTATATTGAATGAAAATTAATATATAAAATGGGACCATGAGAGTGACGGTTGATATAAAGCGTGATTTGTGAATTGAATAAATATCTATTTTCATGTGAAAAAAGATCACTACAACCCTCCGCCTCCGCGGCCAGACTAGAAGGAGAAAATTAATACACTGAAACACGTTTTGGGGTATTTTTTATATTCTTAAAAAAATTATAATTTTTTTTTTTCCTTCAATAAATTGTTTTAACTAATAACAAGTTGAGTAGCGAATATACTCCTGTTCCATGTAAATCAGTTTTTAATCTAAACTATTGACTAATTTTGGCAATTAACAAGGCTAAGAGCCGAAAGGTGTTGTGCTTGTTGTATTATATGTAGATTCCATCACATTTATAATTAAATAGCCAACTTGATCAAAAAAGTGGCTTGACCAAACAACAAACAGGTCTTGTTTATTTGTGACCTATTTTATTTGTATAGTGGTAACCGGTAAACGTACAAGACAAGTACATTATAAAACAGTTTATAAGGGTATTGAAAGTAGATTAATAATTAAGTTTAATCATTCAAAGTAAATTAAGGAAAATGAACTTTATTGTACTAAAGTTCTATTGAGAAATTACATGTTTGTCGGCACCGGAGTAAAAGAAAAAAGAGCTCGTACGTGGTCAAATCTTATTGTGTGAGAATTTTTTAGTTGGGGTATGGAAAATATATTCAGATTATATTTAGTGTCTTAGTATATTTTTGACTATTTGTTACTCAATTTTGTTAAATTATTATAAATCATGCTATCTAAATTAAATCATATTAATTTGGAAAATTTTGGAAATCTTTTAAACCTTAGTGCATGATTTTCTTTAATGATTTAGTGTTATGGTAGTTTTCTTATGATAATGATATAGTGGTTTAAGCCTATTTTTTAAATGGATTACAAGTAATTAGGTGCCATATTATCATCGAGTTCTAGAAGTTTTATATTGGTTAAGTTTGAGATCGTTTATAGGGCTTGTAATGGACAATGAGTAGTGGAAAAAATTTTCTGCAATTACAATTTTCCAGTGATCTCGATTCATCATTTTCGATTCTTTTTAACAATTTATTATAGCAATTTATAATCAGTCTCAGCTTCAATTTATATGATAGATATACGTAATCTAGTTATCTAGACAATGTTAACAATATATATATATATATATATATATATTTTTTTTTTTTTTAAGTAAAAAGAGGATAATATATAAGGGTAGATGAATTACATATCCAAATAATCTTGGTTAAGTGGATGCCTCCCCGCATAATATATGGATCTTTCACGAAGTGGATCATCTATATACCTCGACCAATATGGTGGCGGCAACTCAAACTCAAACATTTAACAAGGATTACAAGCACCCTACCAACCAGGCACATATTTACATTAAGGCCAGAGGGGGCATGTGCCCCCCCTCAATTTTTTGAAATTCAAATAATACTCATATTTTTTCTTAAAATTTTGTAATTTACCTCACTAAAAAGTTTTTTTCTCAAATGTGTCCTATAACATTCAACTTATTCTTGTGTTAAACTTTTTATCCTATAAAGTTATTAATTTTAAAAAATTTCTCCTTATATGTTCCCCCACTAAGAGAAATTTATGGATCCGTCGCTGTTACCAACCAACCTAAAGACCTCATTATAAGATGCAGAGTTTAAATTCCTTGTTCCATGTTAATATATATATATATATATATATATATATAGCTTTGTAAAACTTCTCAAGAAGAAAATTTTAAGGAAACAGTTATTAATGGCCAACATAGGCCGACACCATCTGGGCTCAACAGGGGCTGTATGGGAGCAATTAGTGAACCGGTGGGCCTGTTTATTATACAGTTTTGGGCTTAGGCTACTTGTTGGGACCAAATGGAGCCCTGTGCTGTTGCAAACATTTTTCGGATGCCTGTTGTCATGTTTGATGTTAATTTGGTATCTTAAAATGTGAAGTTTCTTATGAAAAAAATAAAAATAAAAAAAAATTGAAGTTTCTATTAAAAAAAAAAAAAAAAAAAAAATCGTCAAACATGTAAAGTTAAGTTACATTTTATTGATGTCAGAATCATAAATTCCTTCGTATTCAGTATTGTCGTTTATTACCTTCTTTGGGAGGAATATTAAGTGTCAATTCTTACAAGTGCTTACTCAGCCAATATTCTTTAAAGTACTTTTGATGCTTAAAGACCAAGGATATTCTGCTGATTTAACTTTTAAGCAAAGTGGTTAATTATAATCAATAGCCGTTTTGTCTGTATCATTTCCAACAAATAAATTGTGAGTTTATTGCCAAAAAAAAAAAAAAAAAAAATTTGTAAGTTTGAAAATACCATCTGTCTATTATTGCAGTTCAATAAATTTGTTTACTTTTATCGTCAAATTTTCAGTAAGCTTTTAATTTAATTCCAGATTTAGAAAAATAGCCTAGGCACTCTCTGAACATTAAAAAGATAGTAGCTTAGATTCTTCTCGTTAGAAGTTGAATTTATCTCTTGAATTAGCTTTTTAAGATGAATTTTATCGAAATCCATTTAACATTTTTGTCTTGTAACATCATTTTAACACAGACCAAATTCACATCACACCTCAGATTGGCCACCTAGCACCCTTCTATCGGTTATATAACATAGAGTTTTCACCATCACAATAAACTCGCACAGAAGCCATCTATAAGAGAGACCTCCAATTTTTTCATCTTTAAAATATAAACATTTAGAAAATAAATCCAAAATCAAATTGCCAGGGGAACAAGAAATAAGATAAAATGCGCAATTTGAGTTTTTACCATTTCTTAAATAATAAACAATTTTAGCTCTAATAAAAATTTAATAATTTCATGTTAATGAACATAATGAGACAAAATAGATTAATATTGTTTTTTTCCTTCATATTTTGAAATGGTGGAGGCTGTAAGGCTTAAGATACGGAGCAAGAACAAAAGTCACACTTTCCATGAAGCAATTTTGATGCCTGGAATGACATGTTCTTGGTCGTGTCATATTTGTAATAAAGAGTCCGAAAATGCTAGCCACGTTTTAAGTTTTGAGAATTGTAAGAAACCTTTACATTTTTAGGTTCCTATTAAATTCGAACCCTTTTTCAATCAAAAGTTGAATTTGAATTTAAAAGACTTAAATATTCTTCGTATTCGAAATTTTCATATTTTTTTTTTCTTGTTCTCATTTTTTTACTAATGGTGTTTGGCTCAAATTATATATTTAAAACTTCATAGCTCTAAAAATAAAAGAAGGATTTTTAGAAATGTACTTTTCCTCGAAAATAATTAAGTTAAAAAAAAAAAAGAAGTGTAAGTGTGAGCTACAGCATTGGTTCAGGTAAAAGTTGAAGTACAAAGTTTTTACTTCTTCATTCTCTCTTCATTATATAGTATAGATAGACGTAAAATGTAGTCTTTACCCGTCACAACAACTCACACAAATAAAATCCACACTAACCCATAAGGGGAACAAGAAAGAAGATAAAATATGAAGTATGAGTGTCCGTTTAGATCGTTAGTTGGAGTTAAAATTTTAAGTTATAGTTGATTGATTTTTAAAAACTAGTTATAATTTTGTTGATTTTTCAGAAAAATACAAAAATCCAGCAAAAAGAAAAAAACACTTTAGTTAAAGTTAAACTAATATGCTAAACAAAACAATTTTTTTTTTTTTTTTTTTGTTTCTTGAATAGCAAGAAAATTTTAGGTCAAATCAAAATTTTTAATATTTCATGCAAGTGAACATAGTGAAACTTAACAGAAATTTAGGGGTTGTTTGGTGATCAAGTTCAGACTGTACTTTTTCATCTCAGTTTTGTCTTTTTCTAAAAAAAATTTTGTCTTTTCTGAAAAGTCAACAAAATTTTCATCTTAAACTGTATTTTTCCATCTCAAACTCATTCACCAAACGGATCCTTATTTTTTCTCATATTTAAAAGGAGAAAGCTACTGGTGGAAGAGGTTACAAGGCTCAAGTTACCAAGTAAGGCAAAAATTCACGATTTCAACGAAGCAATTTTGGTGTAGTAGTTTTTGTCTACGCATGGAATGATCTGCACTCGATTTTGTCATTTCATAACAATGATACCGAAAAATACCGGCCATATTTCAAGTTCAGTAGAGAATCATATTCGATAGCTAGAGTTTATTGCATTTGCACTTTTAAAATTTTAACTTCATTTAAATTCCTACACGAAAAGTGTTACAAGGATTAAGAAACCGAGCAAGGTAAAAATTCACACTTTTCATGTAGCAGCTCTGGTTTAGTAGCTTTTGTCTATGCGTGGAATAAGCTGGTCGCAATTGTTTAATTTCGTATAAAGAAGCCGAAAAATGCTGGCTATGTGTTAAGTTAAGTAGAGAATCATATCTGACATGCTTTACGCCCAATCATTCCAAAAAACACTTGACCCCCCCCCCCCCCCCCGTCTTACCGCGGCTGCTGGCACGGAGTTAGCCGGGGCTTCTTCCTCGAGTCCTGTCATGATCGCGCACTCGACGAAAGAGCTTTACAAGCGGCATTGCCCTTCTTCACTCACGCGATATTGCTGGATCGGGCTTTCGCCCATTGTCCAAGATTCCCCACTGCTGCCCCCCGTGGGAGTTCGGGCCGTGTCTCAGTCCTAGTGTGGCTGATCATCCGAAAAGACTAGCTAAGCATCATTGGCTTGGTCAGCCTTTACCTGACCAACTACCTAATACTACGCAGGCTCATCAAACAACGCTTTCCGGTAGGCCCACTTAGGTTAGGGGGGCACTGTCCCTCAGTTCTTACCAACCTCCGGTGTATAATCAACATGTTGCTAGCTTCAACTCGGTTGAATAAGAATCATTGATTCCATCTGCTATTCATTTCTTATTCATTCAAGGCGCTCGGCTGGTGCTCCTTTCTCAAACCAGAACAACTCCTAACGAACGAGTTGCCCTAACCCACCATGGGTAACGGGGGCAGCGGCTAGAGAGGCTAAGATAGGCCGTTTAATCACCACCTTGTTTTTAGCCCCTCCACCAGTAAGGGGGCTCAAAATGCATAACCAATCCATTGTAACCGAGCTTTAAAAAAAAGTAGTAGATTCAGATGCGATTCGTTCTCCATATCGAGATCTAGAGCCCGTCAGTTCTGGATCAACCATCCCTTTGTTAAGGGGAATGGTTGAGATCCAAGGTAAAGATTTTCGGTGTATAGACTTAAAGTGAGATTTCATTAAGTCTAATACCTCCCGTACCGAGTCCAAATCCTTTATTGGTTCGGTAATGGATTCAAATAGAGATTTCGTTACTGGTTTCCCAATAACGATAATCCTACTTAAACCAGGAACATACCACAGCCCCAGGTGGCGAAGAGCTGACATGGAGGTACCAAACCTTCCCGTCGATGTGAGCTCTTGGGGAAGATAGGCCTATTATCCCTAGAGTAACTTTTATCTGTTGAGCGATGGCCCTTCCACTCGGCACCGTCAGATCACTACCTCACTGAAATTCAATTCAATGAAAGGCGAATCCCATACCCTCCAGCCATGTGGAATGAGCTGCTCTCGGTCGTGTAATTTTGTAACGAAGAGGCCTGAAAGATGATGGTCATGTGTTAAGTTTATTACATAATCATAATTAACATCCTTCAAAAAAAAAAAAAAAAAAAAAAAGGAAAATCATAATTGATATGGCAAAATCTATTGCATTGACACCTTTATATTTTTTAAGTTCATATCAAATTCTTATCCTCTTGTGATTGAAAGTTGAATTTGAATTAGAAAAATACCTAAATATCCTTTGTATTTTTTTATTTTTATTATTCCTTGTTCTGTTTTTTTTTTTAAACGTGTTTAGGTCCTTTTATAGTCAAAAGCTCAAAATTAACCCTCACTGATAAAATATAAGATCTGAGTTTCAAATCTAAAATTACAAGTATGATGTAAATATAACACCTTAAAATTGCCCTTTTTTTCCTTTCACAAAAAAAGGCCCTTAAAATTTTTTTTTAAGCTCTAAATCATAAAATAAAATAAAAAATGAATTTAATTTCGGACGGATTTTTTGAATTATATAAAAGGAAATATCTTGCTGGCATGGTACCAGAGAGTTTCAACGAAAAAAGAAATAAAAATAAGAAATTCCCCAATTTCCATTCCAACGACTCTCTCCACCGCGCCAATCTCTATCGTCTCCCTCCCTCCCCCCACTCTCTCTCTCTCCATTTCACGCGCCATCGTCGGCAGCCTCCACCGAGCGATCCGCACTTGCGCCTCCTCTGCCGGTGCGACTCACGAGTAAATCCTGGCCATCCGATTACTTGCCGACAACCACGTTAAGATCCCCATACCTTTCTCGCAACGGCGTCATGGCGTCCGGGCCGTGGCCTCCTCGAGCGGCGACGGAAAAGGCCACAGCAACCGCGTCATCGGAGGGGGCTCTCGAGTTGCAGGCCGACCTCGTATCGAAGGACGTCCCCGCTCTTCCCAGTAAGCCTTGCCCTGCCTCACCTTCGCATTAGCTTCCAATGAGAAAATCGCATATTTCTGTTTCATTGTTCTGATATCTTCCATTCTGGTTTGTTTTTCAGGGCCTCTGTCTTCGAGCCATCTCCGTCATTCGGTTTCCGATGGGTCTCGCCTTCGCGTCGCTTATCAGGTTTCTGATAAACCTGCTTTGTAATCTATTATATATATATATATATATATATTTATATATGTATATAATGAAACTAACTTTTTGTGTGTGTATGGATGTTGGGATTTTAGGGAGTTAGTGGAGCATATAGTGAGGCGGCTGCACATAAGGCGTACCCCAAATTGTGAAGCCGTGCCTTGTGAACAATTCGAATCCGCTTTTGAAGTAATTACTTCAGACACCTTTAATTTTCTTTAATTTTGATTTTTTATTGTGTTCTCGTCATTTAAAAACAATTAAAAAAGTTTATGATTTTTAAGAAATGTGCGAGTCTTCAAATTTGATTAAAAGACGATGTGCTTTTCGCCCTATTCTCTTGCAGGCTGTTGAGAATTGGGTTGTGGACAGAGCAGTTTACCTATCGAGAATTCTTAGGTGGAAGCATCCACCGAAATTACGACCTTTTGCTTCGCCACCACTTGCACATCGTAGGTGAAGTGAATTTGCAGTTTCGGCATTGCTTACTAGCCAACCCTGGTGTTCAACTTGAGGACCTGGAAAGGGTCCTAAGCCATCCACAGGTATATTCCATTTTGTGTCTTGTCATGGAGCTGCTTTATATATATGCTGCTTTATATATATATATATATATATAATAATAATAATAATAATAAATTGATTATAATTTCAGGCTCTTGCTCAGTGTGAGCTTACATTAAACAAATGGGGTTTGATCAAAGAATCCGTGGATGATACTGCTGGTGCAGCAAAGGTAGGCACTTAAGAGTCTTTTACCAATTGTACCCATATATCCTTTTGCTGTCGTATTGTGCCAGAGGATTTTTTTTCCCCTATCTTTGTTCTATTTTAAACAGAACCACTTGCATCTGCGGTACCTTGGGGGGATTTATAGTCCCAATTTAGTCAATTAGTTGAGTTATCGTTTCTGTTTTCTCTTTGGTTATGATTTATGGTCAAAGATACTATATCGTGTGTTAATCAGTTGAAAATTCAATGGTCGCAACTTTTTTTGGCTGGTTGTTGTTGGAGCTAACCTGTAGTTGTCATAACTTGTAGTTTGTCGCTCTCCACGACCTAAAGGATACAGCAGCAGTTGCTAGCTCAGCTGCTGCATGATATATGGTTTGAATATACTTGCCGAAGATATTCAGGTCAGTGTGCAAAGTTTTTCTGTTATTTATGCACTTTGCTTGACATCTCCATCATCGTTATCATTATTAAAATCACTCATGAACCTCCTTTCTACAGGATGATAGTGATAATATCACTCGATTTCTTATGCTGGCAAGAGAACCTATAATTCCTGGCATAGATAGGCTATTCAAGGTTAGTGCGAGTTAACACAGATAGGCTATTGGAAGTTGAATTTTTAGCGCCTTTGTTCCTCCACCCAACACTACAGGATATTGACTATAGAAGCAATTCTTTATCTCAAAGTTTCTGTCTACCTTTTTCTTTACTAACAAATGAATGTGTCGTTGCCAGACCAGTATAGTTTTCTCACTAGAGGAAGGCCCTGGAATCCTTTTCAAAGCACTTGCTGTTTTTGCACTGCGGGAAATCAACCTTACCAAGGTATTTTCTTTCGTAGTTGTGTCACCTCAAAGTCGCACTTGCCTTGCATGGTGGACATGGTAATAGTTTAATTTTGTTTCTTTAACCAGATTGAGAGTCGTCCCTTGCGAAAGCGGCCCTTGCTACGTGATGACAACAATGGTAACCAGTAAGTCTACTGAAAATCTTAGTTTTTTCTATTTGCATATTACTAATAATTATGAGCCACTGTTCCTCGAACAATTTGGCAAGTTCATAATTCTTTATTTGTAGTTATTCAGATATTCAGTCTAACTTTCAACATGTTCTGATTGTGTCATTAATATTACTAATAAGCCTGCGTTCTTCTGCAGATACTTGACTATCTTTTCTATGTGGATTTTGAAGCATCAATGGCTGACCAGAATGCACAGAAACGCGCTTAAGCATCTTAACGTGTGTTTTCTATAAATCTCCACTACCATGCATAGACCAAAAAAATCCTATGACTGACATAAAATTATTCATTCCTTGGCAGGAGTTTGCTACATTCATTCGGGTACTAGGAAGTTATCCTGTGGACACAAGCATGCCGTGAATGATCCCTGTTTGTGGTAAGATATCAAATCTTCGGATAAATTTTGACAAGCACCTCTAACTTATTGGAAGAAGTTACTATGTTAATTTCTGTTAACGACTTATTTTAATTGAGATAAAGATGACCAAATTAACTGCTGAAGTTTTGTCCCGTCGTAACATATGGAATGCGATTATTTGCACTGAGATAGTCTGGATTCAAAGCTTGAGGATAAGTTGAATTAGAAATGGACCTTTGGACTGGTGGAAATGTTAGAAACTAGCAAGTCTAATCCTAGTGGCAACAAATGTTTAGAACTTCGAAAGGGATGAATTCTCTACTCCACCCATTTGTTCTATGTGGTGCCAGTTAATCTGAGCTCCGTTTTATTTAACAGTGTTTCTTCGTCCTTCAGGGCTATGGAGGAATGCAGAATGGGAGACTTTCTGGCTCAACTTTAAGTCCTTGTCTATTCTCAAAGTTCAAGATGACAGAGAGGGACGACCCGTATAACACCGGAAATTCCCAAAGCCGTAGACCTTTTCTTTGCAGATGCAGCGCGTTGTAAGTTCACAGGCCAAATCCATTTTCGTTTGGTTCCCAATTTTTTGGTGTCTTTTCTGTTTGCAATTCGTTTGTTCATGTAACAAGTAAACTAGTTGAGTAATTGTAGGGTTTCAAGTTTCTACCGTTTGCATTTATCTGATGCGTATCCTACTATTTTTCTTTCTTTTATATGTTTTTACGATATTGAATTTGTTCTTTTGGAAGATTCTGATCTGGACTACAATAAGAATATACATTTATATATGCTCTAACGCTTTGTCAGTTTGATTCTATAGTAGACTTAACATATGGTCAACATGTTTCCGCCTCTTCATTATGAAAATGACATGAGCGAGAGCAGTTCATTCTACACAGACAAAAAGTTACGCGTAGACAAAAACTATGACACCAGAGTTGCTATATGAAAACGTGAACCTCTTCATTACGAAATGACACGACCGAGAGCAGTTCATCCAACACGTAGACAAAAACCTATGCGTAGACGAAAACTACTACACCAGAGTTGCTATATGGAAAGCGTGAATTTTTTTCCTTTCTTGGTTTCTTAAGCTTTGTCACCTCCTCGGATAAGAATTTAATATGAACTTAAATAAGAATTTAGTAAGAAGTTAAAAATGTAAGGGTGCAAATGCAGTACTCTACCATGTCAATTATGATTCTCTATTAAATTTAACATATGGCCAGTATTTTTTGGCTTTTTCGTTACGTATTGACATGATCGAGTGCAGCTCATTCCATGCATAGACAAAAGTTAACTACACTAGAGTTACTACATGGAAGGGTGAATTTTTTTTACCTTTCTTGGTTTCTTAAGGCTTGTCACCTCCTCGGATAAGAATTTATTATGAACAGAAAAAATATAAAGGTATAAATGCAATAGACTTTAAACATGTCAGTTATGACTTCTCTACAAAAACACGTGGCCAGCATTTTTCGTTATCTTCATTATGAAATGACACAACCGCGAGTAGCTTATTCCAAGCGTAGACAAAAGCTACTACACCAAGAGTTGCTACATGGAAAGCGTGAATTTTTTACCTTGCTCGGTTCTTAAGCCTTCTAACCTCCTCGGATAAAAATTTGATATGAAGATATAAAAGTAAGAGTGAAAATGCAATAGACTCTAACATGTCAGATATGATTCTCTATTAAACTTAACACATCGCTAGCATTTTTCGTCCTATTCGTTACGAAATGACACGACCGGGAGTAGTTCAAGCTACTACACCAGTGTTACTATATGAAAAGCGTGAATTTTTTACCTCTCTCAGTTTCTTAAACCTTGTTAAAAATGTAAGGGTGCAAATGCAATAGACTCTAGCATGTCAGATATGATTCTCTACTAAACTAACACATGGCCAACATTTTTCAGCTTCTTCGTTATGAAATGACACTGTTGAGACCAGCTCTTTCCTCGCGTAGAACAAAAGCTACAATGCTATAGTTGCTACATGGAAAGGGTGAACTTTTTACCACCCATGTATACATATGCATACATGTTTATGATATCGGATTTATGGTTCTACTTATTAAAAATAAAAGTGAAAACACTTTAGGTTTTGAACCTTAAAATTACTACTCAAACCTCTTCCCGCCCGCCCGCCCACCCACCCACCCACTCACTGAGCTCACCGAATGAGCTATAGAAATTAAAAAACTGAACATTATATGACGTTTTACTACCAAATGCAAATGTGCCAACAAGTAATTCATTGCCATTGGTGCTACTTTTGGCAAAGATAGATAATAAGGGAGAAGAAAAAAATCTAGTTGAGGAAGACGAAAAAGAGTGGCAAACTTTTAGAGAACAGTTCAAAGTACGAATTTTTGATTTTCCCCAGGTAACAATAACATAAAGCTTAATTTAGTATTATCACGTCATCTTTAAAAAAGAGGCGTGAAACAAAAATCACATAATTTTTTGTATCAAGACGAGGATTCTTTTTTAATCCATACTTAGTCAAAGATTTTTGGTCACCTTCACCTTCAATTTTCCTCTCTCCACCAAATAAAACTTGACATCCTACCTTCCTCGCCCTAAATCCCACAACCCCTCTCTATCTTCCACTCGAAGTCGAATATTTATGCTCGTGTAATCCAAGACAGACAAGTAGATTGTTAACATGTTTTAAGAGGACACCTAAGTTCAAGACCTGTTTTGGGGCCAAAGAAAGCTGACCTGTTGGTACAACCAACATATTTTAGCTCCCTTTAGAGCCGGAAAACCTCACTTCATAGCCATGAGACCCCTGATCAGCCCCAAGATCTCATTCCGCATTTCAGCGACAGCAGAGGGAGTCACCTGCTCCTTCACGGCAAGAGAACCACAAATCGTCCCTGTCTTTGTTTCCATCACCACCATACCAAAGGTATATGTTCTTGAAATGGCTGTCACATATAAGCCACAATCATAGCCATTCATTTGCTGCGGCGAGTCCGTGCATTCTAGAAATTTGGCAGCAGATGCCGGAGCAGAATCGGACATATATCCTCTAACAGCATTGTAAAGTTGTTTCGCGTGCCTTTTGTTCATCCCTCTACTACTATCATGATGAACAACATATTGGAATGTCTCTCATACGCGAGTAAGCTCCAATGGGACCCACCCTCAGCTTGACTCACATCATCATTGTCATTGATAGGAAAGAGTACCAGCTTTTTGTCAGGCAAATGAAGAGGTTCTACGAAGTCTTTAAGGCTCTCAATCACCGGGCAGTTCATTATCCAGAAAGCTATCGATGGTGGAACTAGTAAGACATCCTTGGATGGATAGCATGAAGAAAGATACTGAAATAGAACTCGATGATGCGATCATTGAGAAAATACGGGGCCACCAAGGATGTCCAGGTCAGACCGCCTGAGTACAACATCGTTGTAGCTCAAAATTTCCCATCAGGTTGGAGCCTCCCATGTTCTAGATATTCATATGTGTTCCAAGAAATACAAACTGAAATAAGATAAACAACCAAAATTTTAGCCATATGTGGATTATAAGAAGAACAAATAGTAAAAGATATTAAGAACAGAAGTCCATTGATTCCAACTCATTAGTGGATTTAAATTTAGTCACACAAGACATGAATGTCAAGGTCCAAAATTTAAAGAGACATAAAATTCAACATTTTCTCTAGCTGGAATTATAAACACAACATAAATACTATTTTCTCCCTTTTATTTTGCCAAATCCGAATGTCAGTCTCCTAATCCAGACCCACAACCGATTAAGACTAAACACACCATCTACAAGACAACAAATTGATGTTTTTGTTTTGTTTTTTTTTTTTTTTGGCTGATCTAAAAAGGGACCGTTGGTGTCTTCACACCCTCATCCACCATCCCTTTGCGAATCAAGTGAAACCACGGGTGGAAGCTCATGGCTTCCCATAGAGAATGCCACTTTTAAGGCCGGAACTCAAAAGTGAGGATGTGAGAATTCGAACTCTGATACCGAGACCGAGGGGAAACCTAGAAAAGCAATCCACGACTGATATTCTAGTGTGATAAGATCCTTTAACAATCAGAAATCATCCTCAATTTTCTTTAACTTGACCTACAGACAAACTTTTTATATCTACAAGCTTTTATGCTGCAAACTCAACCAAGTCAACAAAAAGTAAGCAAAAGTAAACCAAAAATAGCACAATCCACAAGCAATATGCACGTACAAGTCATAGATACAGATATTAGTATATTTTACCAATCATCTTCTCTGAGTAGGACGCCCACGAAAAAAAAAAAATTCATTGTTTGGTTTCCGAGAAAATTAGGAAAACCAAGATAATAGAAAGACAATCCACCAGGTTAAGAACTAACAAGAAAATCATCAAGGAAAAACTAAATAGGCCCATTCTAAGTTCTGAGAATTTCGGATTTGAGTGTTTTCATTGTCTTGAGATCAGAATAACGAAAGAGATTTTCATCAGACTTAGAATTGAAATCAATAAGGAATCAATGGGAAATTCCAGATTAAGGCATTCAAGAGAGAAAACCCTAACCTCAAAAATTTCTCCTTTTTTTGCTCCAAATAAGTTTAGCTGCAGAAATTGGCCTTCTACTCAGTGGAACGCTCAGTGATGAAGCCAACGACAGAAATTGCTCCCGTTGAGAGAAAGAAGAGAAGAAGAGAGAAGGGGGAAGAGGAAGAAGGAGGAGGGAGGAAAAAAAAATGAAAGAGAGAGAAAGAGGGAGGAAAGAAAAAAGAAGAGAGAAGAGAGGAGAAAGAGGGGAAAACGACAGGAAAAACAGAAAAGGTACTGATAAGGGGTACATGTACAAATTTTACTAGTTCTGAGGGACAAAACAAACCCTCGTTCACATGAGAGGTCCGATTTTTGAAATTAAATTTAAAAAAATATATATTTGTCACCATTTCTTTTATCATTATCTCATTTCATTAAAAAAAAATTTTATTTTTAAATTTACTTTATATAGTTTTTTTAGAAAAAATTTTTTTTTTTTTAAATTTTCTCACAATTATAATTTTCAACATTATTTTTTCTTATTTTAAACAACTTTTGTTTTCAAGAAGAAATTTTTTTACACATTCAAACACTATCGTATTCTCAAAATAAAAAGACTTTCTCAATTAAAACAATAAAAATTTTCTTTTTAAAAATGAACATACGATTCAAACAAAGCTAAAATTTTCAAAAAAATTTGGATCAACAATTACTTATTTTGATTATTGCTATAATAATTATAAAATACACGTACCTTTTTAATCGGTCATAATCATACTGTCTTTCACAATTATTATTCTTTCGAAAAATAAAAAAATAAAAAGGTTAGAATAATCGATCAGTTTTTAAATATTTTATTTTAAGTTTGTTCTATTTTATATTGCAGTTACATGTATATAACAAATAATTAATGGATAATCTCAACTCAAATTTTATTTTTTATTTTTTTTGACATGACAATGAACTTGTAAAGCTTTGTCTGATAACAGAAGTGGTTTTAGGTTCGTCTCTTTCAATAAATCTGATTTTTCGATAGTCATCCTAAATTGCATAAAAAGAAATAATTTATGAACTAGTTCCAGACAAAGATAGATAACTTTAAAGCTAGCATTGACCAGGAGATATGCATCTAAAAATGCCACCATCTCACTCAATCTGCACTCATGACTGCGGTATAAGATGCATCTATCTTAGGAAGTTTCAAGTCAACTTGTGTAACTCAAATTAACCCTAATTAGCGTGTAAGTAGGCATGGCAACGATGCATGCAACACTTTTTTTTTATTTTATTTCTTTACCTTCAAAAATAAAAAGTTTTAACATTTTATTTTATGTTTGTATGTTTGGATATTTTTACTTGCTTTTGAAATGAGTATTGTAGATGCTAGTTTTTCTACAGTTAAAATTTAACAGAAAGTTAATAACAATGAGATAACAAACAGTTGAATGGGCCCTTGACAATCGTTGTTGAAACTCATAGTATGAAATAACCGGAAATAAAAGTAAAAGAAAGAGATAGAGAATCATCAACACCAAGATGTAGAGAGGTTCGCCAAACCGGGCTACGTCCTCTGTGAGTATTGTATATTCACTGTATGTGGGTATTCTCAAATACAAGAATAATTTCTGGGAATGTTTTCAGCAGAGATAATAATATGAATTCAGAGAGTTTCGGATCCCTTTCTGAAGGGGGGTCCTTCTCTTTTTATAGAGGAAGGACCAATAACTGATGTTGAGCGGTTTTTCTATCGTTGTCCACTGGGGACACCTGTCATGATATGGACTCGGCAGTTATTGTAATGTTCCACAGATTATGGCTTAGCGGTTATTGCCAGTTATGAACTGATCAGTTATTATA
Organism: Ficus carica; assembly: GCA_009761775.1. NCBI lineage: Eukaryota > Viridiplantae > Streptophyta > Magnoliopsida > Rosales > Moraceae > Ficus > Ficus carica. The sequence continues at coordinate 15,002,132 of CM019741.1, read as the reverse complement.
ATGGTATGACATATCATCGTCGACATTGAGTTCGACTGTTATAGAGAGTATAACCATATAAGCCTTGTCGAATATGAACGACGAACGACGAATAGAAAATAAGGCTATGTCCTCATGATCTATCGTTCGCGGTCAATAAAGTCAATAAATGAAAGATCAGTTTTGATCCGTTAGTTCGATGTTCGATGCTTGATTTTGAACGAATCGCGTAATTGGGTCCGGCCCAATCGTTCGAGCGATGGTCGTTCGTTATTGACTTCATAGTGAGTTGGGTCCGGCCCAAATATGGAGGCGTTAGAATAGAGAGTTCATCGTTTGTTAGATAAACTGTTAAAACTAACGTCATTATTGGGAAGACGAAGTCTAACCCCAACAAGTATTTGTAATTTAAAAAAAAAAAAAACAGAAAAAACAATCCAGTATTTGTTAGTTATAAGTGTTAGACACTTCGTTTAGATTACATACTATTGGTTGACATTAAATTTCCCATAATCTTAAGAGTTTTTTTTTTTTTTTTTTTTTTATAGTATTAATTGGTTTAATTGTGTCATAAATGGGTTATTTTTTGGGAAAATTACGTAAATAATTATCTTGGTTTTTTTCATCTATTAACTAAAATGACACAAATTCCCTCATTTTAACCAGTATATCACAAATTTTAGTTTTATTTTTATGTCACAATGATTTAGTATTAGATTTTGATACCATATTAATACAATGGTTTTTAAATTTATGTCATTCATGTGTTTTTTTTCTTAATTCCGTGCCAACCATCTACATTAAAAAAAAAGTTCCTTTAGCAAAACGAAAAAAAAAAAAAAAAAAAACCATATATGGTGTCAAGTTGTATATGTAATATTCCCTAAAAAAAGATTAGACTCTTTAGCACATTTACGGTGGTCTTGCACCATTTCTCCGCCTCTTCACAAAGCATTTATTTTACCATCTAAAAAACGACATATCTCTTACATCTTTTATTATTATTTTATATTATTTTATGTGTTGTGTTTCGTGATCGTTCATGAAAGAAAATGACATGTCGTTTTAGCTTTATAAGACACTATGTTGTTCGGTTGTCACGACATTATCCTTTTCATAGCTGCCGTTTATTCCCATTTTATAAAATTATGTCGTTTGATGATTTCCTTTCTGAGTAATAAGACGACGTGTCGTTTTGGGAATAAAAGAATACATTTACCATTTTAAGTCATCAAAATAATACCATTTGTCGCACACGGGATATTGACTTTCGTTTTGCCCATTGATCAAACGACATGCGACCCTTTTTTCTTCTCTCTCTCTCTTTTTTTTTTTTTTTTTGGAATTAAGACATGTAATTCTATTCCTAGGAAAATGATTCTCGTCCGGAAAATCTAAAATGAATAAAATAAATATCATAGGATAACTCTAAAAATTTGTTACACAGCTTTTAAAATGGAAGGTGAAATCATTAGAAAAACCGTAATAATAAAGAGAAATGGTTCTTTTTTATATTTTTTTGAATTTATAATTAAAAATTCAAACTCTCCACGTAATAATGAAGTCATACACAACTAAGAAAATAAATTTTAAATTACACACAAATAATATATATTTTTACACATAAATATAGGCATAATGACATAAACATGGTTTACGATTGGTGTCATGTGCCAAATTTTGAGATGTGATTTATGAAAAACGACCACAAAGTGGTTCCCACACCAATAGAATAACAGTGTCAAAGACTTGGGAAAAAAAAGTCGTCCTTATCTGGGACAAACAAAACGAGAAAATACTACCCCAAATTTTTTTTTAATATTTTAATATTTAATTCCAACTTCACCATCCCATTCGAACATCGATGAGAAGAATAAAATGCGAAATGAGCAATTCTAACGGCAGTTGCCAAAGTGAAATGAAAACCGAAAATAACAAAAAGAGAACCCCCAAAAAAAATGAAACCGACAAGTGACACACCCAACGCACTCTTCTTCGCGGACTCGTAGAGAAGAGAGAGAGAGAGAGAGAGAGAAAGAGAGAGAGAGTATTCATACTTTTCAGATCTGGAAAAGGTTTCTTTAGATCCGAAACATTTTCAGTTTGATTCCCGCGAAAATGGGCGACTTCGTCGACAACTTTCCGGCGATGGATCTGATGCGCTCCGAGAAGATGACCTTCGTCCAGCTCATCATCCCGGTCGAATCAGCTCACCGTGCCGTCTCCTATCTCGGCGAACTCGGCCTCTTGCAATTCCGAGACGTAAGTTTCCCTTTCAGATCCGTCGCGGTTTTTCACAAGTTGTGTTCGATTTAGCATTTCTTTTTCCTTCGTTTTGTTTCTTTGAATTCGCAGAAACTGAAATGAGGATTCGATTCCTGAGTTAATTGCGTTGTCAAAACAGCTTTATTCATAATCTGAAAAGAGGAAGTTTTATTGGGAGTAAATCAATGAATACTTAGCTTTTATTTGGATTTTTTGATTTCATACCTGCAATTTTTCCCGAACCGGCACTGTGGCGGAATTTGAGTTTTGTGTCGAATTAGAGGCTTTTTACATGGAATTATGTACGTAGACTTGTTTAATACACATATGTGCATGTGCTTGCATGTGAGCAGTAGTAGGTTTATTGGTTTGGACCTGGTTATGGCGGTGAAATTATGAAAAAACGTCTTTTATTCAGGGGGTTTTAGATTGAACTAAGTAATTTTTCCCACCTGAATTTGTACTGGTCGTTAAATTGGAGATGACTTGAAATTGGGTATGATAGGAGTGGGAGTCTTTTCTAAAGAGTGAAGCTCCTCATTCAAAAAAGGGACGGGTGGTTTTCAAGGTTTCGCGAAGTCTAAATCTTCGGCATGTTGGATGCACCCAAACTAAAAGGCAAATAGTTAGCCGAGGAAGGGCATGAATAAGAATTTTTTTTTTTTTGCCCGATACAACTGCTTCATGCTATTGATGCTAAATTGTGGCTGCAGAGACATGTTACTAGTTTCCTTTATCAGTCCCTAAATTCTCAAAACATTAACCAGGTTATGTAGCTTTTGGACTTGTCGATTACATAAAGTGTATCTGAATTTTGATGAGGTGATTAAACTCATTTGTTTACAGATTTAGATTTGAATACTTCAGCTGGCCACCGTATTGTATTCTTTTGCTCATGTGAACTACTATTGCACAGTATACAAAACACATACTTTTGGGTGTATTTCTACTTGAATTTTTTTCATTCCATATAAAATAGTTCATGTGGACTTTTGAAAGGAATTGGATGAAATTTTTTCCTCTTCCTAAGAAAATAATTCAAGTAAGTTTTACTCATGGTTATCTATTTTTATTCGCAGATGAATTCTGATAAAAGCCCTTTCCAACGAACATTTGTTAATCAGGTATCTACTCTTTTATCCGCTTCGTTGTGTGTTTGGGGTGGGTGTGGAGGGAGGGGGCTGGGGAAAATAGGTATTACTCAGATCCAATTAGGACCATTGTTACAGACCTAGTTTCTTGGATTGCTTCACCTTTACGCTTGCAATTTAGAGTTAAAAAGGATTATTTTCACAGCGGTTTATGCTTGACATGTCCACCCATTGCTGCGTTCTCTGTATTGCTACTACAATATTGACCACAAAGAATAAGCATGCAAGTTTTGCTCAACATTAAAACTCAACTCTATATTCACCCGTGCCTTTCCCTTTGTTCTTACCACAATGTTCAAGACAATCTTTCTCTCTGAAGTGTTGGCAATTATTTTCTCCTCTGTCTCCCATTGTTTCATTGCTGTTGCTAGGCCTTTTCATTGTTGAGAGTGATATTGACTCAGGGTAACCAATTATTTGTATATCTGGTGGTTTCATCTCTTGAGGTTCTCCACAGGTTAAGCGATGTGCAGAGATGTCAAGAAAGCTACGTTTTTTCAAAGAGCAAATCAGTAAAGCTGGTCTAATTTCTTCTGCACGGCCTGTTATGCAACCAGATCTGGAGTTGGAAGAATTAGAGGTCATTTCTGTGTTCCTGCTTTCCTTTTCTGACAACTTTCTATTCTATTTCCCTTTCTTTGGCTTTCCCTTGGTATCGTATTCACTGGATGGTTGAAACCTATCATAAAAAGTAAAACGGGTACTTTCTGTTTAGATTCATCGTCTTGTGCATATTTTATTAATATTCTATTTTTTTCATTGTTGTTTTCTCTTTATCCCAGATACAACTTGCTGAACATGAACATGAGTTAATTGAAATGAATTCAAATAGTGAGAAACTACGACACTCATATAACGAGCTGCTGGAATTCAAGATGGTATTGCAAAAGGTACTTGATCTATCTTCTTTGCTTTTATTATTTGTTATTGTTTGTACATTGAGTTTTATTTCTACTTTCTGGCAGTTAAAAAGAAGAAGAAAATGTTATAGACTGCATGCCATACCTTTTGCACACTTATTTGCATCATATGTTTTGACAAGGCTATGGACTATTAAACTATTTAGGTGCTATGGACTATTAAACTATTTAGGTGCACGTTAGGCTTTTGTTCTGGTAGTAATGTCTGGTCTCTAGGGTAAGTCATCTTTTAGAAGCAATAGTTTGTTGATATCAAAATTTGTTGTTTATTTTTATTTCTGCATTTTGTCTTAAAAAGCTGTTTTTATGTAGTACTTCATAGGCATTGCCTTTGACTTTAATTTTGAGGGGAGGTTTAAATTTATCTAAGCAAAGATGCTTTTTTCTATGCGTTGGTAATATCAGGCAGGTGGCTTTCTTGTATCAAATAAAAGTCACTCAGTTACGGAGGAAAGAGAATTAGATGAGAACATATACTCTAATGATAGTTATGTGGAGACAGCGTCTTTACTTGAACAGGTATTCCATGCCTTGTTACCCTTATTCTTTTTTGGATTCTAATCTAATTACCAAGGTTTCACTTTTCCTACTTAATTTGTAGGAGATGAGGCCTGGACGCTCAGATCCATCTGGCCTTAGATTTATTAGTGGGATAATTTGCAAATCCAAAGTGCTTAGATTTGAGAGAATGCTGTTTCGTGCTACGAGGGGGAACATGCTTTTCAACCAGGCACCAGCTGACGAATGGATCATGGATCCTTTATCTACTGAAATGGTTTTATGCCTCAAAACTCCTATTTATTTTGGAAATTATTTTCCATTTGTTTTTTTTCCCACCTACAAAATGTGATTGCTTTCTTTCTTTCTTTTTTCTTTTACTCAGTTTTCTAGTTGCCTTTTGCGTTCCTACACTTCACTTGTTATTACTATTTTGTTTTAGGTTTTTCTAAATAAGTTCTAAATAAGCAGCATTTTTGTAATTCCTCTAATAGTACAAGAGAACTTTGCAGGTTGAAAAAATGGTATTTGTAGTGTTTTTCTCTGGAGAGCAGGCGAGAACAAAGATTATTAAAATTTGTGAAGCATTTGGAGCAAGTTGCTACTCTGTGCCTGAAGACGTTACTAAGAAGAGACAAATAACTAGAGAAGTAAGTTTGCCGTTGAGAATTTGACTGCCTTTCTTGAACTCGATATAAGCTCCAAGCTTAAAATATTTTTTTTCTTTGGTTTCTTACAAAGGGAGGGGACCTAAGGGTTTATAAACTTACTACTTACATTACAATCACTTGGGACATTTAGTATCTAACACATAGCTTATAAGGTGCAGTTGATGGTTTTACTGGAACACACGCTACCTAGTTTAACTTTAGGACGCTTCTTCTTCTTCTTCTTCTTCTTCTCTTTATTTTATTTTATTTGATTTCAATTTTTGTTTCTTCCAGGTATCATCACGCCTTGCGGATCTGGAAACAACTTTAGATGCAGGGATTCGGCACCGGAATAAGGCCCTTACTTCCATAAGTTTCCATCTAGCAAAATGGACGAAGATGGTATCATCTTGCCTTACCTTCTCTCTTATCACTTGAACTAACATGGATCGTTTTGCTCTAGAAAGGTACAATTAACAAGTAGTAGTATCCTGTTTTCTACTTTTAACCAGGTAAGAAAGGAGAAAGCTGTTTATGATACGCTAAATATGCTAAATTTTGATGTTACGAAGAAATGTCTTGTTGGAGAGGGATGGTGCCCAATTTTTGCAAAAACTCAGGTAATTTATCCCACTCTTTCAATTAGTCTGTTTCTTCTAAAATCCCCACTCATTTTTGGTTCTGCAGTTACCTGAACATAATATTTCAAACTGTGGAGGACCTTGTCAAGGTTATACTATTATAAGTAATTGCTCGAATGCAGATTCAGGAGGTACTGCACCGTGCGACATTTGATAGCAGTTCACAAGTGGGCATTATATTTCATGAGATGGAAGCTGTAGAATCACCGCCTACGTATTTTAGAACAAACTGTTTCACAGGCCCTTTTCAGGAAATTGTTGACGCGTATGGGTGAGTTAAATAGTGCTATTAACATTCCTCATTGAAGAATTTTAGTAATACTATTCACACACTCTTGCATTTCTTGGCACTTAAAAATGTAAACAAAGCTCGGACAAGGATAACAAGATCAGAAATTTTTGAATTTTGTTTTTAATATAATTACGGTTATAAAAAAAGGTTGATTTGGTAATTGATAAACATTCTTAAAATGTAGGTTGTCCAACATTGTGCACAAATTTAACAGTTCTTTCCAGTTGACTTTGGGTTTATAAAGATAAAGAAAAAAGTTCAGGAGTGTCAATTTGCTAGAGGAGTAATTCATTGCTGGTGGGGTTTGTCACCACTTGGATCCAGACCAATTATAAGTCAGCTTGTTGCCTTGATTCTATTATGGACTAAAACCATGAGATGAGTTTCACCAATGTTGATCTAAAGCATTTTCCTTGTAAAATGGATCATATGGTGACATTTGGAAGATTACATCTGTCTGGAATGCTGACTCTAAAATGATTGCTTTTGCAACTTCATGAAAGCAAATTAATTGCATCAGACGAGTCTCTCTCTCTCTCCTTTTTTATTTTTTATTTTTTATTTTTTTTGTGTCAATTGTTTGTTATATGTTTAATGAGAACATAAAGGTTTATAGATGATGGAATCTTCGTCCCAGCTTCTAGTGCCATTTTTCACTATCATCTTATTTACTTCCTTTGCTGCATTTTTCCCCTTTCCTTTTGTTTTTTCCCGTTGCCCCTCCTCAACCTAATATCAATTTTTAGATGTGGTCTTGAGTTAGTTAAAATATTTTTCTTCATTCTCCGCAGCCCGTCTTCCTCTCCCTTTTATTTATTTATTTATTTTTTCACGTTTTCAGAAGGCAAGGAAAAATGGTAGATGGTTGAACCTGTGGTTCTGTGTGTCTACGTTTTTGTAGCCTCTGTTGCATTATCATGTGTTATAGAAAAGCAAATGATAAGTGGAAAAAGTGGAATTGAACTGACAATTAAACTAGACTGTTTAGCTGATCAGAAGCTGACAAAACATTTTATTTGCAGTGTCGCTGGATATCAAGAAGCAAATCCTGCAGTATACACCGTTATCACATTTCCGTTTCTTTTTGCGGTGATGTTTGGGGATTGGGGCCATGGAATATGCTTGCTGTTGGGAGCGTTATTTCTTATAGCTCGTGAAAGTAAGCTCAGTACTCAGGTGTGGTCTTTCTTCCAATTGCTTGCACAACAGTTTTAAGAGAGTATGCTGCATCAGTAGGAGTGTGTTGTACCAGTAATAAGAATCATATGTCTCCAGTCAAAATGAAAATTTTCTAAAAATGGCTGCAGATTGTTTAATATATTCAATATTTTAATGTGCTGGCTTGAGACATTAGGGGAAAAAAAGAGAGACGATGAGAAAAAGAAAAGAGTTTGTCTCCGTAAGATTTTCTTGAAAGATCACACCTCCAGAAGCTGGCATAGACAGGCCCGAATACATTGAAGTTTTCTAACCACTGATCTCTGACCACTAATTCTTCAACACTCTTTTATGTACTCAACTCTGGGAGAGTTTAATCTATGGCATAACTTCAAAAATTATGATCTGAGGAATATAATTAGCACTTGTGGCATTTCAATTATGGGTCTTTGAAGCAGCAAGCAAAAAAGAAAAAGAGAGAAAAAAAATAATAAAAAAAACTGAATCTCTGAGTTATTCTTTAGGGGAAAAATGTCTTATTAAAAAAAAAAAAAACTTTGAATCCTAATGGAGATAAGAGGTTATAAAAAAATTCGTACTTATATAGATTAGGGGCAAAAGAAGATTTGATATCATTTTCGAGTAAGTTGAATCAAAACAACTTAAGACTTGTAGCTTTTGACTTCAGTTGAAAGCATGTGAGGCAGGATTTAAGCTGTTAGTTTGAAAAGAAACAAGGAATAAGGACTTGATTATTGTGATCAATTGTTTCTATACATAGGAATATCATAGGATCACTTAGCACAAGGATTGTTAAGACGTTGATAATTTTTTCTGGATAAATGCTTTAAATGCACATGCAAGGCAAATTGTATTCTCAGCGTTTATTGGTTCTAACATTAGATTTATTATTCAGAAACTTGGGAGCTTTATGGAGATGTTATTTGGTGGTCGCTATGTACTTCTTTTGATGTCACTATTTTCAATTTATTGTGGGTTGATTTACAACGAGTTCTTCTCTGTTCCTTTTCACATATTTGGTGAGTCTGCTTACGGATGCAGAGAAGCTACTTGCAGGTATTTGTTTATTTCCCTTTTTTCGTAAATTGTAAGTAAAGTCATTTTCTTTTGGCGGCGCGTGTCAACTGAACATTCATTCATTTCAACCTCCATGTTTGTGATACATTTTTTAGTTCTCATGTGGCCAGGCCTTCCTAAAAGAGTGTGTGTGTGTGTGTGTGTTGTGTGAGTGAGTGTTTTTTATTTATTTATTTATTATTTTTTTCATTTTCATATAGCAAGAATGCCTGTTTACTTGTCTATTCATTAGTCTAAAGACAATTTTACCTAAAATTTTTTATTTCTTGGTCTATTCTGAATTTTATTCCTTTTTTTGGACCTGTGAAATAGTTTCTTTCATCTAAAAATTTGTTCGTGTGCTTCAGTATGTGTATATGCATATCTTGTATGATTAATAACTTTGCAATATGTTTATTTTTCCTAAATAGAACATGAATCTTCAGCAAATGTTTTTGTTTTACTTTTACATATATTCTTGTTCCTTTGAGCAGTGATGCACGCACTGCTGGCTTATTCAAAATCCGAGAACCATACCCATTTGGTGTGGACCCTAGTTGGCGTGGAGTCGTTCAGAATTGCCATTCTTGAATTCTCCTCAAAATGAAAATGTCCATTCTGTTGGGTGTAGCCCAAATGAACTTGGGAATCATTATAAGTTACTTCAATGCACGTTTTTTCAGAAGCTCGCTCGATATAAGGTGTTTCTCTCTTTCATGCATTTATGTCCTTCTAAAATCTTCCTTCTCCATTTAGACCAACCTCCCTTCTAAAGAAGCAGAAAGAGGTTTTTAAGTTTTAACTGGTATGCATCTTGTTGGTAGGTACCAGTTTGTGCCACAGATGATCTTTCTTAACAGTCTGTTTGGGTATCTTTCACTTCTTATTATTGTCAAGTGGTGTACTGGATCTCAGCAGAGCCTCTATCATGTGATGATTTATATGTTTCTGAGCCTACTGACACCTCGTGAAAATCAGTTGTTCTGGGGCCAAAGACCACTTCAGGCACGATTGAAACTCTCTCTCTCTCTCTCTCTCTCTCCCCCTGTACTGTTGTTATTATTATATTATTACGTTTATGGCTAATTAATCCCCAATCTGCAGGTTTTACTGTTGCTTTGGCTCTAATTGCAGTTCCATGGATGCTTTTCCCAAACCTTTTATTTTGAAGAAGCTTCACACAGAGGTATCAAATTCTATGTTGCTAGCATTCCTGTTGAAAATACCACATTGTTTTTAAGAATCCCATTGAGGTTATGCAATCATCTGCAAATTTGGCTCTGAGTTTCTTCCTCAACTACTAATGTGTCTATGCTTGGGTTACAAATCTACCGAAGGATGTTTTGGTTCTGTGTCACTCTTAGCTTTAAACTGATTACAAATCTTGAGGTGGAAAAGATGTAGCAAGTAAGATCGTGTTTTTTCGATGTTATTTCCAGAGATTCCAAGGTCGCACCTATTGTTTTCTTGGTACCTCAGAGATGGATCTAGACGTGGAACTGATTCTGCAAGGCAACGTTACGAGGAGTTTAATTTTAGTGAAGTATTTGTGCACCAAATGATACACTCCATAGAGTTTGTTCTTGGTGCCGTTTCCAATACGGCATCATATCTTCGACTTGGGCTTTAAGGTACAAATATGTTTTCATCTTAAATCCTTTATACTTTTATTGTCTGATTTCTCACTGTTTAGTTGATTTCAATTACTTATATTACAGCTTGGCTCACTCGGAACTCTCAACTGTGTTCTATGAGAAAGTCCTCCTCCTTGCCTGGGGGTGAGTTTAAAATTCCAGTTCGATTTCTTGCGTTAGTATGACTTCTACATCGTCAATTTTCTCCCTCAATAGTGCTCTTGTATACATTCAAGGGTCAAATGAAGCTGATAGAAGAAACCTTGATATTTTTAGGTTGGTGGTAGTAGGGGCATTTTGCAAAACCTTTAACTAAACTAAAACCAAAAAAAAAAAAAAAAAAAGGATAATACGAAGAATCATACATAGAAAAAAATTGTGGTCCTTTTGCCATATAATCTTATCATGTGTTTACCATTAATTTTGTTATTGCCCGTGATTATAACAGGTATAACAACTTTGCCATCCGGTTAGTTGGATTGGCAGTTTTCGCCTTTGCAACTGCTTTCATACTGCTCATGATGGAAACACTAAGTGCTTTCTTCATGCCTTGCGTCTTCATTGGGTGGAATTTCAAAACAAGTTCTACCACGGCGATGGCTACAAGTTCAAACCTTTCTCTTTCGCCACCTTGGTTGAGGACGAGGATTAACATACATGTATACATCAGATTCCTTGGTTGGGGATAGTGGAGAAGGCTGAAACCTTTTGAAGCACAAGATGAGATTCACAACCCATTTTGGCCTCTTGAAGGAAAGCCTGTTTTACATTAACATAAATGATTCTCCGATTTTGACTTACAAAGCTATTCTTTGATATACTGGTATACTGCGGTTTTGCTTACAGTCATGGTAAGCTTCTTGTTGGAGGTGTACTTATTTTTCTCGTTCCATACGGAAAAGGAGCGGGTGCGACTTGTAAAGAGGAGCTGGGAATCAGTAGGTACATATTGCAGTTCATTGGGCAGGCAAAGATATAGATTTACATTCACACACACAAACAAACACACCAGGCGGTGTGGATTTTGTAGGGATTTATGTTGGAAATCTTATAATCGTTTCGATGTAATAGTTCTCACAGTTTTAGAAGCCCCATTTTTTGTAAGGAAAATTAAATTAAACGGAAAATTAAGGTGTTTAATAAATAATTTTGGACTGAAGAAGATCGTTTCCTTCCCTTTTTTGGAAGAAAAGGAGAATCTAGAAAAAAATGATGAAACAGAAGAGATACTAGAGAGTAGAAAGGAAAAAACAAATAATGAACTCTACTTTAAAGAGATCCGATATAAAAAGACCTGTTTATGAAACTTATTTTTATATGGATCGAAATCAAGAAAAAAATCGCAGTTCGAGTTTTAGTGGGGACATGACATCTTCTAAAAAATAATAATTGAGAATTGAGTAACTTTTCTTATTAATTAGAGATTATTTATAATATTTCAGCTAGAGTATATATTAGCTCATGTATTGTTTGTATTCGTTTCAATTAATCGTTCTAGCTTATGACTAGGTTTTCTTTCAATTACTGGTTTTTTTAATACAATTCCGCTTTTCCTAAATAGGAAAAAAAATTATTGAGAAGCGTCATTTGAAAAATTTTTGGGACTAAAGGTGAAATGAAAAGCTACCCAATCCATGCTTTTATCAACAATTATCAAAGATCCAGACATGTCAAGTATAAAATCTCAAAAAGATTAGGCAAGGATGTAAAAAATATTAAATTTTTATGGACAATCCAAGGCTTATTCCCATATATTCCAATTCTCATTCGGTTCTATTCTCGTCCCACCACTGCAAGCAACAGCCACCTACAATAAAAAGGCCGGTCAAGTCTACGTGGCTGAGTTTCCTTGATGTGTCCAACTCTCTTCGACAGCAGTCCTTGACCTCTCTCTCTGTCTCACTCTCTAAGACAATTTCAGTTCCGAAAGCACTGTAGTGGGATTCTACAAATGGCCACCCAAGATGGGTTTGTAGAGATTTGCCGCAGAGAGTTGGGTATATCTCCGCCCAGATGCTTCACTCGCCGGTTTTCTGCTTCCGAGGTCTTCAATTCCTTGTCCCTTTTCATTTTTTCTCACCTGGGTTCTCCTTATTTCTTCCATTCTTTTGATGTATTAATTTGTTTTACTCTCGAGATTTCTCTTAGTGAATCTGCAAAATCCCTGAACTATTGAGGATATGGGTGGGTGCTGTAAATTTGAAACATAAAAAGTTTGTTTTTATGATGTTATTGCAGGCTGTTGTGAAGAAAATAAATCTTTATGGGAGGTTAAATGGGCATAAGGGATGTGTAAATACAGTGGAATTCAACTCCAGTGGTGATCTCCTTGTGTCTGGTTCTGATGACAGACAAATTATGTTTTGGGATTGGTCAACTCAAACCAGAACGTTGTCCTATCCTTCTGGCCACTCTGACAACATTTTCAAGCCAAAATCATGCCTTTTTCCGATGATCGGAAAGTAGTAACCTCTTCTGGCGATGGGCAGGTGAACTTGTTCCGAAATCTTTCCGAATTCCGTTTATACACATACATTTTTATGTGTGTGAATATATTCATATGTATAGGCAAAGGCTAGGGTGCTTTGTATTGTCCTACACTGTAGCACGTAGAAGCGGATGGCATAACATGATACTTATTATTCTATATAACAATAACATTGAAAATGGGTAACAATAATAAGGAATTTTATCTATTTATCCTAATTCAGTCTTACACCTACTTTCAAAATCACAATTTCGTTTTATGCACATACATATTAATGTGTTTGTGAATATATTCATATGTATAGGCAAAGGCTAGGGTGCTTTGTATTGTCCTACACTGTAACACATAGAAGCGGATGGCATAACATGATTCTTATCATTCTATATAACAATAACATTGAAAATGTGTAACAATAAAAGGAATTTTATCTATTTATACTAATTTAGTCTTACACCTACTTTCAAAATCATTGTTATATAGAATAAATGTCATATTGCACCACATTTCTCCAAGTCAGGGTGTAAGATGATCCTTTTCTTCACGAAGGAAAGAAGACAAACCGCATATATGTAAGGTCAATGAACATCTTTTGCATTTTTAATCCATTTTTAGGGGATTGTTAGAAATTTTATGCATCACGGGCTCTTGATTTATTGCACTTCAATTTCGTTACTAGAAGCACTCTGAGCACACTTTCCTTTATTTATGGTTATTGTGAAAACCAGTTCCTCGTGATGGTACTTCTTGGCGTAGAGAATCAGTAAGACAATTGAGATAGTGGAATGTCTGTCTAAGTGGGGTACCGAGAGGATAGGAAAATACTTCCTTTTAGTGGGGCAATCCATGACTTATAGTTAACATTGAGCTGCCTCCCTTTCATAGTTCTCTAACCAGATCTTGTATCTCATTAGTATTTGTTCATTTTGTTTGGTTTTAGATATCTGATTTCGGCAATTGTTTTGGCACTTCCATTTCTGTTTCTGTTGCCTTAAACACTTATGGGCTGTTTCAGTCCCGTATGAAAATTCTTGAAATAAGTCAGTTGACACTTATATAACAATTTATTTATGAGATTGATCAGTCGTTTTTGCGTGAAAACAAAAGGTTGAGCTTTCTAGTAGATAGTTTAGCCTGTAGTTGCTGCCCTTTTACCGATTAATTAAGCTCAGATTCTTTCTAGCAATACCTGTCTGAGGTAGATTCTGATATTTTGCTTCCATCAATGCCATTTTTTATTTATAGATAAGGCTCGGTCAGGTTTCCGAGGATGGTCGAGTTGATACAAAAAAGTTGGGGAGACACCAAGGCCGTGTGTTCAAGCTTGCTGTTGAGCCAGGAAGTTCCCACATATTTTACAGTTGTGGTGAAGATGGTTATATTCAACATGTATGCAGGCACATTAATGTGCTCCTTATATAGAAAATACTATGTTTTTCTTCTAGTTTCAGTGTTACTCTTTCTTTTGCAGTTTGATCTGCGAAGTAATATTGCTACAAGGCTTTTCCGTTGCACTTCATTGACAGAAACCAGTCAGCAGCTTAGAAACATCGTAAGTCTGAATGCCATTGTAATAGACCCAAGAAATCCGCATTACTTTGCTGTAGGAGGTGACAATGAGTTTGCTCGTGTGTACGACATAAGAAAATGCAACATGTCGAGCAATTTGGATAAACCGGTGAATACTTTCTGCCCTCGTCACCTGATCGAGGCCAACAATGTTCATATCACTGGGTTGGCTTACTCTTGCACAAGTGAACTGCTTGTCTCATACAATGATGAGCACATTTATCTGTTTCGGAAAAATATGGGATGGGGCCCGATGCCGCCTTCTGCCTTATGTGAAGACATTCAGGAATTAGAAGAGCCACAAGTTTACCAGGGTCATAGGAATGCGCAAACAGTTAAAGGAGTGAGTTTCTTTGGCCCTGGTGATGAGTACGTCTTAAGCGGATCTGACTGCGGCCATATATTTGTTTGGAGGAAGAAGGGAGCTAAGCTCATACGCCTTATGATAGGCGACCGGCGCATTGTGAACCATCTTGAGCCCCATCCTCATATGCCCTTTTTCGCAACATGTGGGATCGAAAGCAGTGTAAAGATGTGGACTCCTCTTGCAACTGATGGTCCTCCACTTCCAACCAACGTGGAAAAGGTGCGCTATTAGGTTTTTGTAGAAACTCATTTGGTAATGTCTTGTCATCTTTTCGTTGGTAGACGTAACTTTCTAATGTTAGTTGTTGTAGAAATTTTTGTGCACCTGCTAATAAAAGAATAACAACTTCTGTACCACGTGAGGTTGGTACTAAAATGTTAGTTGTGTCTGACCACAGGTTATGGAGTCCAATAAACGGGGAAGAGAGGATCAAGCACGTGTGATCCTTACACCTGATGTGATAATGCATGTGTTGCGCCTGCAGAGACGCCAAGCAATGGCATACGTCGAAAGGCGATACGATAGAGCTGATATTGAGAGTAGTGATGAAGAAATGGGAGAGCCGTCTGTTCTAGGACCCTCAGATGGCAATGCTTCTTCTCTTGAAGAGGATCCTGTAGTAACTATTAGAGAGTGTAACATCAGTTAAGATATATCATATATGTAAGTAAACAATAAACAAAGGGCTTTTGTGTGTACCTAGTCCAGTTGTAATTATATATAAGCAAATCTTGGTTTTTTGACTAGACATTATCGTTGTCTTGTACGTGAGTCAGATTTTACAGGAGAAAAAATAGGAACCAAGATAGATTAACTTTAAACTCCAAGTTTAAACCGAGTCTCTCGTACAATCTTTTAAAGGACTTTCTTTAAACAATGACCAAGTTTTAAATAAATGTTAGTCTATATCTATTCATTTTTAAACGAGGTTTATGTAGACACTACAAATAATTTTACCTTATTTGAGGCTGTGTGCGCTGCCACGACATTACAAGTATAATAGATAAAAAATAAACGACAAATAATATATTTACAAAACTATTGAAGTAAAATAACATATTTATTACTAAATGAGATTTATGTTTACTAAATATTAGATAAATAATCAATTACTCCTAGTAAAATATGTACTTACTCATAAATGTTTGAACAATTTTATAAGTATGCTATTTATTTCTTTTTAGTTGATATGTTATTTATCACTTTCTCCTTATTAACGAGTTTTCGCAATCATTTTCTTTTCATTGGACTACCCATCTCTTCCTCTCTTCATAATGGGCTTTAGGCCTATAGCAGATAAGGCCCAGAATCATGGTGCAAGGCCCAAATTAAAGCCCAAACTCTTCACAAATTAAACGCAGGAGAACACTGTAATTCTGTAACTCCAGCATGGGCAATAGAGTAATTTATATGTTCACGGAGCACGTGACTTCAATTTCAAAGATCATCCTTCCCTCGCTGCCCGCTCTCCAACGCATTCAAATATCAACGCACACACTCGCACTCCAACTCAAAGAACCACCAAATTCCAATCCCTTTCGAAACCAAACTGTTTAAACTTCCATTTTTTAGATCTTTCTAGAAGTTAGGAAACAGACAGAAGAATAAAAACAGATCCAAGGAAAATGGACTCCGACGATCTCTCGCTCCTCGAGATCGCCGGCGAAGACGATTCCCTGCTTCAGCCGATCCCCGGCGATGGCGTTTCTAGCGCCGCCACCAGTCGCGGCGGTGACTACTTCATGTGCTCTCCTCTTCATCTCCCCAGATCCAACGCCAAGCCTGCTGGTTAGGTTTTTTACCTTCTCTTTTCGATTTCCGTTTTGAAATGATAAAATCTAAGCCGCCCCAGTTCTCGATTTGTGCCGTGCATTTGTGTTTTCGGTTTCGATTTTGGTTCCTAATTCGAAGGTTTCGTCGGAAATTAGGGCTAGTATCTTACCATTTTTTTTTTGTTTTTCTTGTTTGAGTGATTTGATTGCCATTGCTTTCGTAACAATGTTGATGATGAAATTGACGACAATGAACACTTAAAGCGACAACACTGATAAAGAAAACGACGACTTAAGTTAAGAACGACAGCTGAATGTGGACTCTTAAACGCGCCAGAGTGGGAAAACGACATCATCTTGCAAAAGCGTCAAGAACTTTTTTTAAAAAAAATATTTAATTATTATTATTATTTTTTTTTTTTGCTGCTGTTTTTTAAATGTTCTAAGGTAAATACATTGCGATTATTAAACCACATTACGTTGTAGATGAATGGAGGTCTCATATTGTTACTACAAGCAATGGATTTCGCTTGCAGTATTGATGGTGTGTTTGTTTTTGTTTATACATCTTATTACAATTTCTTTGCGGGTTTCAAAGATGAACTTGAAATGAAGCTAAAGTTTTCAGAAATGTGGATACCTCTATACAATGAAAGAAGAAAAAGTTCTTTTTGATAATCCATCTGATCATTCGGTAACAGGAGGTATGGCGGCCAATGAGGGCTCGGAAGATACCAAACATTCATTCTATAGGGATGGAGTGAATAAAGAGAATTTGAATATAGACAAAGCAGAAATGGTGAAACTCAGTATTGAGCCTCAACAAATGAAGAGGAAGAAAAAGGGTGGCGGGTACAATTTACGGAAGAGCTTGGCATGGGACCGTGCTTTCTTTACCGAAGAAGGTTAATATTATTATTTTTATTTTTGGGTTGAGATTTGTTGAAGTTATTTTCCCTCCTTTTTTGGGAAAATTTTAGTTTAATAATTATTTATCTTTTTCTTTGTAAGGTGTTCTGGATCCTGTGGAGTTATCTATGATTAGTGGGAGCTTTAGTAAGTCTAAAGGGGAGGCTTTGTCCTCTATTCAGGAAGAAGACACAAATTATGATAGTAATCCATCGGATCTGCAGACACTTGAAGAAAATTTATTCAAAAAATTGCCAGTGAAAACATCAGAAATACGGAATAATGGTGGTAGCTTATTGCTAAAGAAAAGAAAAAATGAGGCTCCTACTTCGGTGGTTAGTTTAAATATTGAAGTTCTAATATTTCTCGTTATGGAAGCGGTTACTTTTTACGATTCATTTTGATTTTAAATCTTTTTATTGATGATGGGTGAGTATAACTTACCGTGTCGTGATCCTCAGGCCACCCGGAAGGTGCTCTCAGCCCATGATGTCAACAGAAGTGGCTCAAAACGCAACGCTTGCCCTCGACCTGTGGCTTCATCTTCATATCCTTTGCATTAGGTTGCATATAGTAGGATCTTTTATGTCTGAGAAATTCCAAAGTGAGTTTTCTTTATTTACGTTATATTGTGAATGTTATGGAGTGGTTCACCTTGACTTATTTATACCCTAAAAAGGCCTGCGAATTTGGTCCCAACAACAGCATCAGCAAAAGATTCAAAGGTTTCTAAATTACCAGTTCAAAAGACAAATCCTTGTGTGTCCTCCAGGATTGCCAAGAGTCCCACACTAAGTGCAAGTGATTCAAGCATATAACTCGGCCCGGTATTCTCTCAAGGATCTTTGATTTTAGAATAAAATTTGGAGTTCGAAGTTTTGTTTCAAGTAAACTGTCAATTGTCAGTATAGCATTTTTATTTCTTTTGTGTTTTGTTCATACAGCAGTAAATGCTCAGAAAAAATCTGGACTAAAGGGCTTCTCAAACAATACCAAGAATGTGGTGAATAATTTAAAAGCTGGTACTGCAGGCAAATCTTAACTTCTAAGACCACTCTTGGACAGGCTAAAAGAACTGTGGTGAGGATTTCTTCCTTCTTTCTCACTCCCTCTTCCTTTCTCTCTCTCGTGCGTCTTTTTTTTTTTGGGTGCAGGAGCACTTAAAAGTGGTTAGATCTTAAATCTTACAAACTTTTTGCCATTTCTTGGACGCAATGTATCCACCACCTTTTCTCGTTTAGGGTCCTTTTGAAATCTCAAGTTCTTTTATTTCCAATTACATTCCTTGTGCAGTCTAGCTCAGTAAAATGTTTGCTTACCATTGTACAGTTACCAGTAAATCGTGAAGCAAATGGTGACTTAGAGGTGACCCCCAATCGCTCACTTCCTTCAACTCGATCTACACCAAATATTCACCAATATATTTCCAGCAAACGTGCAAAACCTCTGCCCCAATTTGCTTGCCATACCAGTGTTATTATGCAAGATACTGAACTCCAAACAGCGAAGCCATCAGGTTTGCGGATGCCATCCCCATCCCTGGGATTCTTTGGTCAGGTATGATTACACGAATTTAATTCCATAAATTTGTGTACATACATCAATGTTGGAAATAATTTATGGGTTACATTGTCCCACATACCTGATTTCCTCTCTCTCTGTCTCTTTTCATTGCAGTCGAAAGCTCCCCCTTTGCAAAACCCATTAGCGAGTACTCCTCAGCCGTCCAATCTTCCTGAGCCTGACTCGGCTAATTTGAGGAAACTTGGTGCCCCATATCCAGTTTTTGGACCAAGACCCCCACTTGCTCCCAGACGTTTACCCGAAGTACTTAATGATGGGGCAAAAACAGGAAATGTTAAAGCCTCATGCTCTAGGTCGGGATGCACAGTTCCATCTGCTGTTACCCTTGCCTCACAGGAAGTTGTGGAATCTGACTCACAAGTAAGTATTTTGCAGAAGATGGAACAGAAAGTGCATCACAACCATAGTGTGGAATCAGACTTACAAGTTCCATGTGCTATTAAACTTGGTTCAGTTTTTGAGCCAAGGCACCCACATGCTTCCAAAATTCTATCTGAAATAATTAACGACAGGGCAAAAACAGGAGATGTTCAAGCCTCAGTATCGAGCTTAGGGTCCTCAGTTACTTCTGCCATTAACTCTGCCTTGCATGAGACAATGGAGTCAGACTCACAAGTAAGTAATTTGCGGAAGGTGGAACAGCAAGTGCAGAAAGTGCAATGTAACGAAAATGTTTCTGAATCCATAACAAGTGTACAAACAGAAACCCTTCAACTGGTGGGTAAGTGTGACACTGACATGAAAGTTGTTGACGGCAGCACGATGAGTACTAAAAGGAGTGTATTGGAAAATCCAGACCTTACATCCCTTTCTAGTTCTGCGATGGAAGTTGCAGCTCTTTCTGTCAAAAGTGACGTAAATGATCACCTGCTTGCAGAAGACAAACCGTCTTACTTGTTAATTGAGGATCATGGTGTTTCTTCAGAGATCAATTTTGGAATGTGCAATGTCAAAGAATCATTTGGGGAACCAGCTGAGATGAATGCCTTATCCTGTGAAGCCGGTCCAATTTCCAGCAGCCAGATGCTTCAAGACAATGTTGCAAATATCAATTCAGATGTCCAGGACTTTAATGTATTTGAAGGTAATGATTCTTCTTGCCTTAGGTCCAGAGAGCAGGAAAATGGTGATACTAATGCCCTCGATAAGGTGAGAGCACAATCAAATTTCGAAGATGCAAGCGTTCAGTCACTGGCTAGCAACACAACAGTTAAAAGCAGTGAAAGATACATAAGCACCCTGGAAACTTATCAGCATGAATTCGTTGTTAGCGATGAAACTGAGAAGCCTGAAGATTTAGAGTTCCCAAACTCTTTCCTCCCGAGAGAATGTGCTTTGCAGGATGGGGTTATGTTGCAGGAAAATAATATTCAATTTGTTAAACCCAAAGGTACTAATGCTTGTGAAAGTGAGATGAAAAGGCCTAGTACTTCTTGTCTGATACCAGTTTCTGAGCAAGATTGTGGATCTGATACGGCTAAACAGGTGGAGTGCCAAAACCAGGAGGATATTCACCTGTTTCTGTTGACAGCAAACCAGCGGTCGAGAATTACAACCTGGATGCTCAGTTTCAGCATGATGTTGGGCTCCATGACCGTTATACTACAATGGAACTGGGACGCACGGATGAAGATCACCTAATAGATGGAGTGAGTGCCGAAGATGGTAATGTCCTTTGTCAGACAACTGGACACTTAGGTGAAAATGAACGAGAAGTTCCCTATATCACAAGTGGACCAAGTCTTATAGTGCAGGTTGAAGGTGACTCGTGCAATAATGATACAGCCAAGCATGATGATCCAGAAGACAAACAGATCAATATATCAGTTGAAAGTTCTTGCCGTGACTCTAGCTCACAACCTGAAGATAAATTTTCTCCTGAGCTTCATAATTCTTCAATGGGGCAATTGTTTGCGTTAAACAGTGAAAATGATGTTAGCAAGCACCAGGAAGATCAGGATAAGCAGGTAATGCCTTGCTTTCTTGAAGCTGATAGAATATCTTACGAGGAGAAACAAAGTCCAGAGGCTCAATTTTGCTTGTTTGAGCACAGCCATTCTCTTGAAGAGGCCCAGAAATCAAAGATGGGAACATCGCAGATCTTAATCTGGAAGTCAGTGTTCATGATGGAAGACGATTGAAAAGTCCTGGTGTATCTTTGCATGAACATATGGATCAAGCACTGAAGGAATCTGAGGTTGTTAATGGCATGATTGGGGAGCCAGATGGGAACTCTGATCTTCAAGATCCAGTTAATCAAATCAAAGAAGTTTTCCCTCTAAGTGTTACTGGTGTTGGTTCGTCTTTGGCAGACAACAGTGCTGAAGTGTTCAATGAGGAAAATGATTTTGAGAATGTTCTTGAAGAACGGAACGAGGCACCTACAGTACAAGTTGATGGTCTTGATGTGAACAAAAATGCCGAGCCCGTACAAGTGGAAGTTGTAGCGACCAGTTCCATTGAGATTGCGCCTTCTGCTGTCGAGAATATGCATTGTGTTATGAAGTGCAGACATGAAAATGAGCTCAGCAATGAAGCTAATTCTCCAACGTCTTGTCTTTATCCAAATGTTAGCGCTAGCCTAAACTCTGTCAATTGCACACTTGACATTGAACAGCAGCATGAGCTGGAAAACACCCTGTCCACAGAAGATAAGGATGTGACAAAAGACCAGTGCGCATCTCATTTAATGTTCATTTCATCTGCTTTTTCTGTTTTTATTAAGATTTTGTGAACCTTAAATATTGTCATCTTTCACTGCAGAAAAAAGTCCGGGATTGAAATGAAGCAAGAAATTCTTGTGATTAAACCACCGCCATATGCTACTCCATTTTCAGACGAATGGTTAACGGCTTTTGAAGCTGCTGGAGAGGTATGTTATGTCCCTTAAACACATACAGGCTTGGATAACTGGGACCGTATTTGTTTCTTTGTTTTTGGTGTTTTTGATTTACTCTATTAAGAAATTGATGTTGTACAAATTTATCTGCAGGAGATCTTAACCATGAAAAGTGGTGCCGTACAAAATTCACCCCAAGACAGATCTCAACCAGAACCAGGTCCATGGTCGCCGGTAATGTTCAATTTCTTGCATGGTGTAGGTTACTAAGACTAACCTTGTAGGTTTAGGGATTCTTACATAGAAGATCCAGTTCGTGAACCTATAACACCCACATTCACTCTCTCTTCCTTGCAATAAAAAAGTTAGATCCGCTTGAAAACGGTATTCATACCCAATGCTGTCAGTCAACCCTATCAGATGTGTTATTACAAACTTTAGGATTTAGCAAACATATCTCTTAATTCTATCATAAGCCCGGTTGTCAAACTGTAACGATCGTATGGAGCAAGAAATGTTCCTTGATCATGATCAAGGAAAATTGTTAGCTAATGATTAAGAATTCGACTAATGTGTTTTTATTGTTTTTTGGTTCATAGGTGAAACGAAAGCATAATCAAGGAATCGGGCCATATGATTGTACAAAATACACCAACACGAATCAATGACCGGAGCAGTTTCAACTTGTTATCCTTTGCTGCTAAATCTAACCAAGATTTTTTTTTATTTTTTATTTTTTAAATGGACCTTGTAATTTTGGCTAGGAAGCATTTTGCATGTTTTTAGAACCCTATGGCCGTCACTAACTTTGGGCAAATGCAAATCAAATTGTTGCCCCTAAGTCTTCATTCAGCTTCTTCTTCTTCTTTTTTTTCCCTCCTGATTTGACTTCTTTTTTTTGGCTACAATGATTATTGTGTAAATTTGTATTGTTGGTATACGAGCACTTAATTACATTTTCCTCTCTTTGATGTTCAAGCATGGTTCTTCATAGAATTGAGTTTGGTTTTTCTAATTTTTATTTTTCTTTATTTTTGTTGTGGAAGGTTCTTCCTTAAGATTGAGAACCAATAGCTAATTATTATCCTAACAAAAATCTTCCTCCTTCTACAACTTTTTTCTTTTAATAGAACCAATTAAAAAAAAAAAGAAACCTTTTTGCTTTTCTCGAATTTCATGTCTTTTTAATATTTTTTTCTCCGTGTCTCTGCATGTCAAAAAAAAAAAAATCTCTCAATTAGAGAGAGGGGGGGGGGGGGGGGGGGGGTGGGGGGGGGGGTGGGGGGGGGTGGGGGTGGGGGGGGGGGGGGGGGGTGGGGGGGGTGTGGGGTGGTGGGTGGTGGTAGGTGTGGGGGGGGGGTGGGGGGGGGGGGGGGGGGGGTGGGGGGAGAGATCTTTTCGCTTTTGTCGAGTTTTCATCATCATTCAATCATCTTTTTTCTTTTTTTCCTCAACTCCAACGCAGTGCCAAAATAATGTACGTTGCTAGAATACAATATTTGGCACAAAACTATGGTGCAATCAAATATATAATATATTTCATGCATATGGTAACCAATATTGTCCACTTTTTTTTTGGATCATCTCCTAGGTCTACAATCTCCCGTAAATTCCTGTGGAAAAGGGTGGGGGGGGGCACCGGATAAAAGGTTAATAACATTATATACTAAATAGAAACGAATCGTATTAACTGGAAAGAAATCAAAAAAAAAAAAAAAAAAAATTGATTTGTGAGATCATTCAAGGTAGGCTTGATTTTCGAAAGCATGCATGCATGCAGCCAAACTATTATTTCTTCACGCTTTCAAATATTTCATTATCCCATCCACTCACCCATCATAGATTACATACGAACGAAAAAACAACAACTAAATTCAATTTCCAATTCCAATACATAACTAACTCATTCGAATATAAAATATTAAAGATATTCTACTAAAATATCTTCACACTACATCTAAACCGTATTGGTATGCATTTGCAAACAAAATAAAAATAAAAATAAAAAATTTGTAAAAGAGAAAAAAGCGTACAGATTTGAAACCGAAAGCATGTAATTTAATTTGAATGTGCAACTAATATTTGAACAATAACAGAATCTGAACTGAAAATTATTTCTACCAAATCTTTTTTTTTTTTTTTTTAAATAAACTCGTGGATGAGGTTGAGGTGTAGAATTACCGTTAGCGATGCCTGTAATCACAAAGCTTATTGTTTAAGTAATTCCTAAAAACATAAAAAACTTCAACTATACTAATTAACTTGCATTAACAATGTAACACACTGGAGAGCTATAGTAAACAGAGTCTTCGATCAGTTGTTACTTGGAGTTGGAGAGAGGATTTTCGTCGGAAGTACTAAGTCGACGGGGGAAAAGAGGCGTGCTACAACCGCAAGAGAAGGCGCGAAGCACAGACCACATTTGATGTTCATAGAACAAAAGAGCCGGTACTTGAGTCCATGAACAACACCATCCACCTGTTACGTGATGACTAACAGTAATCTTCTTGAACATGAATTCCACAAATCGGTCAATTTGTCCCATGGCAACCGTGCTGATCTCCATATTGGCTCGGAAAAAACAAAGAGAGAAGTCGCAGCCGAGAAAGCTCGCATGAAGAGGAGTTTGGAAATCGTCGGGGTAATAAGGTAACGGCGCCATCCCCTCGGTCTTTAGAATTGCATGCACCGAATCCCCTCTTTGGCTAAGGCGCGCATCATAAAAGGCGATAGAGGCAACGCCTTAGCAACCGGACGTCGGCCTGGTGGCCACAGGTTTCGAGCCAATTCCAAAAGGCTACAACTCTCATGGCTGAGGCATGGCTAAACCCTACGTCACAACGCTACCGAGCAAATACTTTCCCGTCAATGTTGTGGAAAAGATTGAGCTCTTCTGCTGCGTGAGAGGGATGGGATATTCCATATCTATTTCATGGAAATTAATTATGGAATGCCAATAACAATATTCAAGGAGGAAGATCAGAATCTAACTGTGGTTTAGAGAGGCAGCTTGTATCAAATATGAGTTCTTGTGATATATATATAATTATATATATGTGTGTGTGTGTGTGTGTGTGTATAGGTTGAAAACAAAATAACTATAGGCTCATACACAGGGACGAAGTGGTAATTATATAAAGCTTTTTTTTTTTTAATTATTTTCTTAGTCATGCAGTTTAGATAAATTAATTTGAAATTTATATATCTAATCGCGATATAGATAATATATATTAAAAAAAAAAAAAGGTTTCGAATCCAAACATTTAATCGAGAACATATATATATATATATATATGATTCAAAGAAGTCTACTTGGACTAGTAAATTTGAAATTTGAAGTTATGTTCTATGGTTCAAAACCTATTTAATTTTGTAACATCAGGGGAAAAAAACTGATTAGAGTTTCTACCACGAAAAGACTGGAAGAGCCTAGAGGAGTACATAAGATTTGGTCATGGTACTTAAAGAAAGTAATATTTTTTCGTTAAAGATTTAAAAAGAGGAAGACACCAAATTCTTTCCATACGAAAATATAGTTATGTTATGGCCAACCAAAATTACAGGAAGCATGGTTCATATGATCCAATTCGAATTAAAAATCTGTTATATGATTAGTACTTGGAAGAGGAAAAAATTGAAGTATATTCGGATTTCAAAAAGAAAAAAAAAAAAATCCTATTGACCAAACATAACAGATAGGTAAATAAAGACTTTTAAGGGCAAATATGTAATTTGACGTTCGTAGTGTGTGATATATGTACGGTATCCCTCACAAGCGCCACATAATCTATAACTATATATAGTCATACTCTATGTAAACAATCTACCTCTATAACTATATAGAAAGTGTTGTTTTCTATTTATTTGTTTCACAACTTACTATTCAAACTTTAATTAAGTTATAACCCCCAATATTTTCAAAATTTATTACAAATCCATAATGCAAAAAAAAAAAAAAAAAAAAAAAAAAAAAAAGGAAAGCAACCAAGCCTCTCTTATTCTTATTCTTCTTTTTTCTTTCTTTCTTTTTTTTTTTTAAAATTTAAAAAAAAAAAAAAAAAAAAAAAAAAGCTTTTGGAAGTGT
Organism: Ficus carica; assembly: GCA_009761775.1. Lineage (NCBI taxonomy): Eukaryota > Viridiplantae > Streptophyta > Magnoliopsida > Rosales > Moraceae > Ficus > Ficus carica. Next base: position 14,976,258 of record CM019741.1, on the reverse strand, counting down.
TAGCCAACAACATGAAAACTTTATTTTTATTTATTATTTATTATTTTTTGAGGACAAGAAATAAGCTTTTGGAAGAACAGTTTTTCAAATTTATTGATATAAGAAATTATTGAATTATGATCGGCCCCCCAAATAAAAAAACTATTTCACTCCCATCCTCGGCAAAATGGCAACACAAATCTCTCTACTAATCATGTGCATTACATATCAGGGCCAGAATTAGCAACATCTTTCCCCTGATCATCACTATTTTGACACTTAAAGAAAAAGAACACACCAGAAAATAGCCAAAGCTGAGCACGCCCAATACTACTAACAACCATTACACATTACCAAGCCTCCCTTTATTTATGTCATCCGGTAACCATCCGGTGATTCTCCGAACCAACTGATAACAACCGAGCTTAAGAAGTAAGCTACGGAATCGTAATCGACACCATAGCGGTCTGTGCTTTTAAGTGACATGGGAATTCTTGGTAGTAGAAACCAACTAGGCCAGGGAATGAATGCCTCTCCGATTCCGACCAAAACCAGCTGTGGAAATAGCCATAAGGCCAACATGGGCACCAAATTGGAACCATGGTTATGAGCTACATTGAGACGCTTTGACTCCACAAGTGCTGAGACCGCCATGCCGAGCACGTTCAACACGTGGCCTACTCCTATTCGTTGGAGAGGCGTGGGAGATCGGCCAGTCGGCATCCGCCACATGGGATAAAGGAAACGATCAACTAGTATGACAGATATGGAGCTTGTTATGAAGACTAGTACTTGGAAAGATCCGGCTGGATTTGAAGTGTGAACCGAGGTGGCGGTCCATTGTTAGCGCTTGAAGGACCGTTAAGCTGGCTTGGATTGTTTTGGAGTACTCAAGAATACACAGATGACCATAGTGGGAGAATCTTATGAGGGTTTTAGATCTTCTACTTGCTGCATTGTGCACAACCGCCACAGTTTTGCAACCGAGCCATCTGGTTTTAAGTCTCCTTCGGTTTTCAGTGCTGCTCTGCTCAGAAACCTGCATACAAATTTTGATCTGTTTGAGTAATTAAGCAGAGAATGTGCGACATTTTTGCAAATAAATTCGGGCCAATTCTATAGGATGTTCTTTGTAGCGTTTTAGGTGTGTAGATTCTAGTTATTTAATTTCCACTCATTTATTGTTACAAAGTTTAAAAGTGTTAATGATCAACTCAAACTTCGTACCCGAATTCTTTGCAGGGGTTGTAGCCACTATTTCCGCCTTTCCAGCATCGCCTAGTAGATCCTCGCTTCTAGATGCGATTAGGACCTTCCTTTTCCGGAAACAAGCTACACAACGCGCGCCAAATTCAAGTACGGACTTCCTTGTGGCTTGTCATGACAATAAAAACGCTTCCAGACAAGAAAATGGCCACAATCAAACTAGCAATAAAACAAAGGACAAAACCCAACGCCCAACTAACGTTGTCCTCGACTACACAATGGCCGTCGAGCCTATCACAGCTGCTACGTACATAATGAAGAAGTACCAGTTGAAGAAAGTATCTCTATCTTTTGTTTGTCAAACTGATTTGCACCCGTCGTAGCTATTGTAAAGCGAGTACCTCCTACTCCAGCCGATAACAGAGCCAAGCCAGAGTATAGCACCGCAGACTGAGTTGTTGATGGTGATTTGCACAAGCCCGTTGATCTATTTTCGCACGGAGGTGGCCTCAAGGAACTAATCATGCGAGTTATAGAAAAATAATCGATCCCTGCAAAGAGGAACATAAAACGGGGGTGCTTTTAGTACATATTTGTATAAACAAAATAACAATAATAAAGAAGAAATAAAAAAAAAAAAAAGTAGCTAGTTACCACTAGATTGATGCGAAGAGAAGAGAGAGAAACACATAAGAAACAGCCTACGAACGAGTCTGCAATGATTGCACCGACGACGATCGGAACAGATTGAGACAACCATTGACCACTTTGAAATCAGAGCAGCATCAACACTCTTCACATTGAACTCTTCCATAAGAAACACTATCAAATTTGATATCCATCCCCAAGCGGCGAGTGTCAAGCACATCAACGTTCCTGGTTTGTTATTAACCGAAATACGCATGTTACTACACATTCTGTACATGTTATAGTATTATAAGAAGAGGAGAGATCGAGGACAGACCGGTTACAAAGGACAAGTGATCCATCCGCCGCGTTTTCTACCATAATTCGACGTTTGAACTTCAGCATCAAGATTGGAACTCGGTTGTTGGAACTCAGTTGCTGCCATTTTGATGCCAAATTGTGCTGATCCGGCGCCACACCACACATATATATATATTCGTATATGTATATTTTGATCGGTTAGACAAAACTATAAAAAGAAATATATTGTTTAATTAAGTTTGATGATGTGATATTTTATGTAACTTGTTATTGCAAGTTAAATAACTTTGTTAAGTTTGATGTTGTGGCAATTTAAGTTTGAACATACCCGGCTTCTAATTGTAATCTCACCATGCTTGTTTTTTTCTTCTCAGTTTTGTCGAATACCAAATCCGATTAATCTTGCATACAACTTATAAAAAGTCTCCGCTTGTTCCATTGTTGTGAACTCCTGCGTAAGCAAGTCCCACTCTTGTATGTCTTCCGGCTCTTTATCAATACCCAAATAAATCATTAAATTATTCCATACTGTAATCTCTGGAGCTGGTCCATCTTTCGTGACGTCCTGAACACGATCATCGTCTTTTTATTACTAAATTAGTCACTAATAAATTTACTGTTAAGCATAAAATTGTTTTTTTTTTTTTTATAAATATACTCCATACACACCCTGTTAGAATTTATCTTAATGATCTAAACATGCTCTAACAATCCTAAATAGCAATTAGATCAAATGCGGAATAAAATTTGGATCGAAAACATACCTCCCGCCATTGTTGTTTTCAACGCTCAAGGTTAGGGGTTAAGTGTTTTTCTTTTTGGGTTTTATGGTTCTTCTAAACCCCTCACTTTTTCTCGGCTGATGGTGTAATTCGATTCTAAATGAGAAAGCAGGCTTAGGGTACCAAAACCGAATGCTACGTCCCTTTTATGCACTCTACCCATCATAGAGCCATTCTCGGGACGTGCACGCTTAGTGGGCTGTGAGTGGGCGAGAATCTCGCTTTTGAACGTTGCTGAACGTTCCTAAGATGGGGGTTGAACCTATGCTGAATATGGACCACATTCGGAATTTCCAAACATTCTCCCACTTGGTCCATATAGTTCAACATCCATCATACAGAAAACCAAATATATGAATCATGGTGATAAGTCCTCTTATAGCGAGTATTATCTCCATGTATTACAATTATATCAAGTTTCTCAACTTGAGCCCTTATATCTTAATGAACAAACCCTATGTTTATTCTTGGTACAAACTTTAATGATATTTCTCAAAAATAAATAAATGAATTTGTGCACAAAAACCAAATGAGAAAAACATCACAAATAGAGTTTCATTGAAATAACATCGTTTTCTTACAACGAAAATCACATAATGGAACCAAGTCCCATTCTATCTACATGATCCTTAAATTTTAATGGTGGCATGCCCTTAGTCAAAGGATCAGCAATCATCAATTCAGTGCTAATGTGTTCAATAACTACTATATTATCTTTAACACGTTCTCTTATGGCTAAATACTTGATGTCGATGTGTTACTTCGACTACCACTTTTGTTGTTCTTAGCCATAAAAACAGCAGCTGAATTATCACAATATATCCTCATGGCCTAGAAATCGAATCCATAACTCTAAGCCCAGAAATGAAACTCTTCATCCATACACCATGTGAGGTAGCCTCAAAACAAGATACGAACTCAGCCTCCATAGTGGAAGTAGCAGTCAAAGTCTGCTTTGCGTCTTCTCCAAGATACAAGCTCCAACGGCTAGCATAACAACATATCCTGAAGTCGACTTTCGTGAATCAATACAGCCAGCGTAGTCTGAATCAGAGTAGCCAATCACTTCCAAATTATCAGTCCGTCTGTACATAAGCATGTAATCTTTGGTCCCCTTGAAGGTACCTCATTACTTTCTTTGCAGCTCTCCAGTGGTCCATACCTGGATTACTCTGATATCTTCCTAACATCCCCACAGCAAATGCAATGTCAGGTCTTGTGCAGACCTGAGCAATACATTAGGCTTCCAACGGCAGAAGCATAAGGAATGTTTTCATTTGTTCCCTTTCAAAGATTGTTTTTCGGGCACTGATTCAAATTGAACCTGTCACCTTTCACAATGGGAGCTATACTTGGTGAACAATCTTTCATCCGAAAATCTCTCTAAAACTTTGGTGATATAGGTTTCTTGAGATAGGACCCAGAATTCCTCGAATTCTGTCTCTATGTCTCTTATGCCAATGACATAAGACGCATCATCACCCATATCCTTCATTTCAAAGTTGTCAGAGAGAATTGTTTCACTTCATATAACAAACCCTTATCATTGGTTGCAAGTAAAATGTCATCCACATATAGAAAAGGAAACAAATCTTACTACCCACTGACCTTCTGGTATATACATTGATCCATAATGTTCTCTACAAATCCAAATGAAAGAATAACATCATGAAATTTTCAAAATACCATTGACGGGAAGCTTGTTTCAAGTCTATATATAGATTCTTGAGCTTGCACACCAAATGCTCACCATCACTAGAGGAAAATCCTTCTGGTTGTTTCATATAAACCTTTTCCTCTAGAACCTCCATTGAGAAAAGCCGCCCTTTTCACATCATTTGTTGCAACTCCAAGTCAAAATGTGCAAACTAATGCTAGAATGATACGAAGAAAGAAATCTTTCTTAGATACAGGAGAAAAAGGTCTCCTTGTAGTCGATTCCTTCCCTTTGAGTGAATCCTTAGCAACGCGTCTTGCTTTATATCTCTCAATATTGCCTAATGAGTCTTTCTTGTTTTGAAAAACCCATTTACATCCAAGGCTTCTGGCACCATCAGGGAACTTGACAAGATCCCAGACTCCCATTAGATGCTCATAGAATTCATCTCATCTTTCATAGCATCATACCATAAGTTTGATTCTTACAACTCATGGCTTGTGAAAACGTTTCAGGATCATTTTCAGCTCCAATGTTCTAGTCCGATTCTTCTAGATACACAACATAATCACTAGGTATTGTTGATGTTCTTTATTCTAGTAGATCTCCTTAAAGTTGTAATCAACATTTCCTGAGGATCATGTTGTTCAACCGGTTGTTCAATAATTTCTGGCAATTCTTGAACATTTTGATCTACTGATCGTCATTAGCAACTTGTGGAACATTCAATAATTGGTTGTCCAACACCTAGTTGGAATTTGAGGGGTGTTGTGAATGACAATCAATCTCTCACTTGAAGTGGAAGGTTGAGAATCATATGATTCCTTTCAGAAAACAATATTGGGAATCGATTGCTCCCACTAATCAGTCATTCCTCAAGAAATTTCGCATTTCTTGACTCCACAATCCTAGTGCTGTGAGATGGACAATAGAATCTGTATCCCTAGGACCTTTCGGCATATCCAATGAAATACCCCACTACGTCCTGAGGTCCAACTTCTTTCTTGTGGATTATAAACTCTCAACCTCAGACGGACATCCACAAACGCGTACATGTCGCAAACTTGGTTTCCAACCTTTGAATAACTCAAATGGTTGTCTTTTGGACAGCCTTAGTTGGAACTCGGTTCAATATGTACAAGCCGTCTTAAGAGCTTCAGTCCACAAGGACTCAGGAAGTTTGGAGCTAGCAAGCATACTTCGCACCATGTCCAATAACGTTCGGTTTCTTCTTTCAGCTACACCATTTTGGTCCGGAGAACCAGGCATAGTGCATTGGGCAACTATCCATGTTCTTGAAGAAACTTCGCAAATGGACCAGGTGCTTGCCCATTCTCAGTGTATCTACCATATTACTCTCCACCTCTATCTGATCTCACGATTTTTATGTGCTTTCCGCATTGTTTCTCTACTTCAGCTTTAAAGACTTTAAAGCATCTAGTGCTTCATTCTTATTATTAAGCAAGTAGAGATACATGTATCGTGAGTAGTCATCTATGTAAGAGACAAAGTACTTATTACGGTATGCATCCATGTCTGGACTACAAATATCGTTATGAATGATTTTCAACAATTCAAAACTCCTCTTGGCACCCTTCTTTGACTTGTAGTCTGCTTACCCTTAATGCAACTTATACAAGTCTCAAAATCGGCAAAATCTAGAGCACTAAGTAACCCTTCATTCACCAACCTTTTAATTTATCAATGGAAATATGTCCCAATCTCCGATGCCACAACATAGAGGATTCCTCATTCACAACACATCGTTTAATACCAACATTTCTTTGAACGTGGATAGTAGCATAATTGTCATCATTTTGTAAATTAAGACGAAAAGATTATCAGACAAAATACCATAACCAATAATTTCAGATATATTAGATAAACTAAAACCAGAATCTGAAAAATTGATGATATCCAACTGATACAAGTCTGGAAACTGAAATCAAATTTCTAGAAAAACCAGGAACATAAAAAGTTTTTGCTAAAGACAAAATGAAACCACTACTTAAAACTAGCTTGCACTAACCAATAGCCACCACATGTGAGGGCATCTTATTTCTAGAGTAGATGCTTTGCTCACTTCCCACTGGCTTCGCAGGTCGTGTAATCCCTGCAAGGAATTGGTCACATGGATGAAGAACCAGAGTCAATCCACCAAGTGTTATAATTAACCATTTATCATATTGGATTCATAACAAACAAGTGAAAGTTGAGTACCTTTCTTGTCGAGCCAGTTCTTGAACTTGGAGCAATTTTTCTTTACGTGCCCCTTCTTCTTACAAAAGAAGCACTTTAACTCCTTCTTAATATCCGACTGGGAGGAATCTCGCCTTTTCCCTTTTGTTTGGCTTGATTCTTCTTCTTTCCTGGAACTGTTAAGTTCACTTTCTCACCTCTTCCATGGCCAACTTCCCTCCTCTTGAACACACATAGTCAATAATTCATTAATTGACCATTTGTCCTTATGTGTGTTTATAAAAGATCTAAATGACCATACTGCTGGGGCAGAGTGCACAGAATGTAGTGAACCAGGAAAGTTTCCGACATTTCAACTTCCAATGCTTTCAGTTGAGCCGCTATATCCCTCATGCGCATGATATGATCACGCACGCCTCTAATCCCGGTGAGCTTCATGGATGAGAACTGTATAATCAGGGTGCTTGTTAATGCCTTATCTGAAGTCACAAATTGATCATCAATTGCCTTCAGCAGCTCTCGGACATTGTCGTATTGCTCGACAGACCCCTAATCCAACAGATATTTTGGTCTTTATGAACATGACCGAAAGGCGATTAGATCGCTCCCATTTTTCATAAAGATCAACTTGGTCCGGAATGCGGTTTCAATAATCTTAGGTGGTTCGTCTTTCCTAATAGCATAGTCAATGTCCATCCACCCTAAGTGAAGGAGAATCCTCTCTTCCAAACCTTATAGTTGTCACCCTTTAGTTTGGGAATATCACATTTAATATCAGAAAAATTCGCAGGTTGCATAACTGCATAAAATAAACATACATGCTTATAAATAAATTGAGACTAATAACATAAATCATGTTTTACCAATGTAAATCATGTTTTCAAAATATGAATCTAGTGACATAAAACTTGCCTGTGGGCTAAAGTCCTAATTCAATAGATCCATCTATAACTTTATGATAAAACTATCAAATTATGTTCCTTTTCCTAATTCCTGTGGGTAAGTTAGAAAATATAATTTGATATTCTATCCTAATTAATCTTACAAATATAATAAAAATTCATGTGGGATAAATCTATCATATTACGTATGATTAACTACAACTAATGTTATAAGTGATCCTAAAAGACTTAATATATAATCTCAATTAATTAAAGATGCTGTGGCTACTCTCTAATTAATTAAAATTATATGGATCACTCAACATTAAATAATCTCAATAAAGGCTCATATAATTGTATATAAAAAAAAATATAAGCAATATTTACACCAAAAATAGAACAACAATGTACTATATTATTTAACTTAATTTTGCATGTATAATAAAACAATAAATTATACACACAAATAACAAAATAATATAAACCATAATAATATCCACAATTAAATTCATAAAGAGCCTTTAAAGCAGAAATTATTTAACTCAATATTATATGCATAATAAATATTAAAATTAGACATATAAAATAACTAAAATAAATAATTTAAACACATTAAATATGCCTAACATTAAAATCATTAAGTTCTGATAAAGTCAAAAAAACGTTTTTTTTTTTTTTTTTTATAGAAAAACTCTGTCCCTCAAACGACATGTCGTTATTTTAAAACGACCAAACTTTTTCTTACAAAAACGACATGTCGTTTCTTAATGTTGAAGATTCAGCTGTCAATTAAAACGACATGTCGTTTTTTTACATAAAACGACTCGTCGTTTTACTAACAAACAGCAATCCTATATGACAAAAACGACATGTCGTTTTTTTGTCTTCAACCTTCAGCCGGGTCGTTTTGACCGGTTCGGACCCCGAAGTGAACCCGACGGTTTTCTTAGCCTTCAAACACAAAAATTGACGTTTCAAATCACAGACAGAAATTCTAGAAATCTAATGTCTAAACGATTCCTAATAATATTTCGCATCAAAAACGTCAGAAATTCAAATTCGAAATCTCAAAAAAAAATTTCTCTACTCACAGTAAAACAACAAGGCAGAGGCAAAAACCTGTCTCTGATACCAACTGTTAGAATTATCTTAATGATATAAACATGCTCTTAACAATCTTAAATAGCAATTAGATCAATGCGGAATAAAATTTGGATCGAAAACATACCTCCCGCCATTGTTGTTTTCAAAGCTTATGGGTAAGTGTTTTTCTTTTTGAGTTTATGGTTCTTCTAAACCCTCACTTTCTCTCGGCTGATGGTGTAATTCGATTCTAAATGAGAAAGCAGGCTTAGGGTACCAAAACCGATTGCACGTCCCTTTTATGGCATCATAGAGCCATTCTCGGACGTGCCACGCTTAGTGGGCTGTGAGTGGGCGAGAATCTCGCTTTTGAACGTTGCTGAACGTTTCTAAGATTGTGAGTGAACCTATGCTGAATATGGATCACATTCGGAATTTCCAACACACCCTGCTTTAAGAAAAGAAATTACCCCCTTTCAAAACACAGTGGAAATGAAATTTGGACCCTGGTTTACTTAAGTGTTAATAAAAATGAAAAAATATAATATGTATTGAATGAAATACTGATTGGTGGATGAAAAAAGAAAATAAATATAAATTAAATTGTAGAGACTTTTTTAATATAACAAGGGATATTAAAAGTAATATGAAGAATAAAGACATTAAAAAAAAAAAAGGAACTAGAATATATATATATATGTACACACACATAATCTTGAGTTAAGGGCCAACGCTAACTCCAACTTTAGAATCATATTCTTGAGTGTTTTCTGTCTAAGTTTATCCAAATCAAAGATGGGGAAAGCTATTGAGAGAGGCCAGTAATGGCTTTTGGTGTATTTGCTGTGCATTATTTATTGAAATTTCTGATTCAACTTTAGTCAATGTTACTCTTCCAAAGAACCTATTCTTTTTATACTAATTTTATGTAATTATTTTAAGGCAAAATGCAGGATAGAGCATATTTTAATAGTGGTAAGGAAATAATAGCATATTTTTTAATACTGATAAATTATAGCATATTTCAGTTTTTTATATTTTTTTTATATTTTTTTTCATTTTTATCCTTTTTTCTCTACTCTTCCTCTGGTTCTCTTTTTCCTGTGTGTCTCTCTCTCCCGTCAGTTGTCACCAGAGGACCACTCATCGGTGATGGAGAAGATGTTGCGACGGTGGCCATCGCGATTAGCTTCAACCATCTGCAATTAGCTTCGGCCATCCACGATTAGCTTCAGCCATGCGTTATGGGTGTTTTTTTTTTTTTTTTTGGTAGCACAATCACAACGGCGATGACGAGATCAGATCACGTCGGTGATGGATGACTTTCGTTTCTCAGGGCCATCATCTCGGTGGGAGCTTTATCGCAACAATGGCGGCGAGCTTCATCAACAATCTCCGACGGCACTTTGGAAATCAGATCTCGAGGACAAATGAGGGTTGCGAGGAGATGACACTGCTGGTGGCGGCGGCTGTGGCGCGGCGGTCCAACAGTGATCTTGATTTGGGCTGGTTTAGAATTTTTGGATTGGGATTTTGGGTTAGAGTTCGAGTTCGAGTGAATTTGGGACTTTAATTTAGCTTTAATTTAGAAAAAACTTTAGGGTATTTGTAATTTAAGAAAGTTGTAAAAGAAGTAATATTTTAAATAATTACTAGTAAATATTTGAATATAAATAAATAATGGATTTATTAGTAAATACACGAATCATTTTTTAGAGGAAAAAACCATATTTACTAATAAATATTAGATTTACTAATAGAAAATAATTTATTTTCAAGTAAATAATTTATTGAAATATTTAGATTTATTAAAATATCGGATTTATTTAGAATATCATATTTTAATGAAATTTTAAAATATTTTTATTTAAAAATATTAGATTTATTTGAAAATATCAGATGTACTTGATAATATATATATTCATTCTTTTTTGTTTTTCATATTATTTTCCTTTCTTTAAACCTTTATTGTTTTTTTATTTATTATTTTTATCTTAATTTAAATCCAGCCCCAAAATTTTGAAATTCTTAAAATCGACCCCAACCCTAAAACAAAGTCGTCATTCGCCGCAGAGACGCCGTCGCCGGAGAAGACGTCAGCTTATGACGGCTTATGGAGTCGCTTCGTCGACGACGGACCGCAATTTCGTCAAAATTCCTGTCATCGCGATAGGCCAGTGGGAGTTGTGATTCCTTCCGTCGCAGAGCTCCGTCTGAGGGATTCATCGGTGCGATTTCCCATGACGAGCTCGCAGTAGGATCGTGATCGCAATTTCGGCATCACGAGGCTCGTCCAAGGTATGTCACGAATCTTCTTTGCGGGGGAGAGGTCGCCATGACGATCGTGATTCCAGCATCGTGAGGCTCCGTCCGGGACACCTGCGAAGATTTCGTCTCGCCGGAGTTCGTTATCCACGTCGCCTGAGACGGCCGACAGTGGCGACGGCGGTGATCATCTAGAACTGCAAGTGAGAGTGAGTTGGGAGAGAAGGGAGGAAGAGAGGGGTATTTTGGGTACTTTAGTAAAATAGAAATCAAAATATGCTATAATCTTCATATCCTAAAAGATTATGCTATAATTTTCCATTACATTAGTAAAATATGCTATTTCTCTCTCTCCCTTATTTTAATTGGTCACTTAATGAGAAGCATAAATGATCAGTCATGTTGGGTTCGAGACCCACTAGCTCTAAGAATCTGTTGCAACATGTCATTAAAAAAGACAAAAAGAAAAGAAAAGCTGTATTAGCAATTATCCTTTATTTGTTAATACATATATATATATATATATGTATATATAAATAGAGACAGAGAGAGAGTACAATTGACTTTGTCTTTCCTCTTCTTTATTTCCATTTGATAAAATGACTAATAAACCACTCAACCAATACGTTCTAGTTGTAGTTTTTGGGCTTCAGTTTGGCCTTTCTCCTGAATGGTTTTCCATGAAAACGACGCTAGTTTATGAACCACAGAAACATTAACAAATGATCCAATCAGGAAAAAGATAAGAACCACGATGAGGGATAGTAACTTGAAAACGACGGTAATGCCAAAAAGAATAAATAAATAAACCCTTGAAACGACACATCATAAAACAGCTTTCCGAGAAATGACAATAACTCCAACAATCAAGTAAAACCAACTTTGTTTATCAAAAAGTAAAAACCAATTTTAGTATAATAAATGACAGAAAAGAATATTAATGAAGATAATCCTAGAAAATTTAAAAAAAAAAAAAAAAAACGACAAAATTGGACTATGGCATTAATAAACGACAGAAAACGACATCAAACTGAGAAAACGACAACAAAACATAAAGGCGACCTTGCTTCCTTCACAACAATGATGATAACAAACAACATAAACCGGAAAAACAGCAGCAACTTCAAGAAATGACATTGAACTAGAAAATGATAACACATTTATTATACTTAATGACAATAGCCTTGACAAACGACATAAACTTCAAAATGCTAGAACATCAGATCAAAATGTAATAAAGCAATGCCAATCACCCATTAGCAACGCTACATTCATTGACAAGGAATTCTTGGCAATACAAGAAACTAGCCCCGGAAAGTGAAATGCATCTGCAAACTGTGTAAGGATATTCAGTCACTTCACTTAACAGGTTGATCTTTTAAGATGGAAATCCAAACCCTTAACAGTCTCAAATTTTACACAAACCACCCATTACCAGCTATCGAAATAGCGATAAGGCTATATTGACATGACCACCTACTAAAATGCCTATCAACTATACTATTCCTGGCATTGCAACATAAATAGGTCTTACTATTTATTAATATTACATATCGGAGCCAGAGTAACTCGAATCACTTGTCTTATCAGCATTGTTTTGATACTTGTACAACTTGGCACACACTAGAAAATAGCCAAAGTTGAGTACACCCAACACAACTAACAACCAGTACACATTGTCAAGCCTCCCTTTATTTATATCATCCGGTAACCACCCAGTAACCTTCCGAATCAGATCGATCACGGCTGAGCTTAAGTAGAAAGCAATGGAAATAAGCATTGAAGCCATAGCGGTCGCTGTGTTTCTAAGTGACACGGGGAATTCTTGGTAGTAGAGACCAACTTGGCCAGGGAAATGAAATGCTTCTCCGATTCCAACCAAAACCAGCTGGGGAAATAGCCATAGGGCCAACATAGGCACCAAATTAGGATCATGGTTATGTGCCATTTTGAGGCGTTTTGACTCCACTAGTGCTGAGACCGCCATGGAAAGTATGATCATTGTGTGGCCTACTCCGATTCGTTGGAGAAGTGTTGGAGATCGACCAGTCAGCTTCCGCCACATGGGATACAAGAAACGATCAATTACGGTTAGAAATATGGAAGTAGATATAAAGAGTATTACTTGAAAAGACCCAGCTGGGATTTTGAAGTGTGAAGCAAGGTGGCGGTCCATGATAAGAGCTTGGAGGACCGTTAAGCTGGATTGGACTGCTATTGGAATACTCAAAAATAAATTGGATGACCACAGCGGGAGAATCCTTATGAGAGCTTTAAAATCTTCTACTTGTTGAACCGTGCACAACTGCCACGAGTTTGCAACTGAGCCATCCGGTTTTAAGTCTCCTTCAGTTTTCAGCGCTGCTCGGTACAGAATCCTACATACAAATTTTTTTCTGTTTCAGTAATTAAGCTAAGAATGTTTGCGATTTTATATATTGTTGCACGTATGTAACTGTAATCTGTTTTTAAGGTTTGATAATAATAAATTGTCCAGTCATCTTCATAATGTAAAAGATCACTAATTATAGCAACAATGTATAAGAAAGCTTGCTCAGTGGGTTGGAGGGGAGGGGTTTGGATAAGAGCTCGTAGGTTAGAAATTTGAACGTGTTTTCATTTTTGTGTAACAAGTGGGAGCCATAGGCTCATATTATATAAAAGGAAAAATAATAATTAGCAACATATATAAGTTGTTTGTCAACTTGAGCTTCATACCTGAAATTCTTCGCAGGTGTTGTAGCAAGTGTTTTTTTCTTCTCATCATAGCCATAGTAGTAATCCTCACATCTAGATGAAAGCGGGACCTTCCTTTTCCGACAACAAGCAACAACTACACGAGCTAAATCCAAGAACGGACTACCTTGTCGCTTATCGTGATGATAGAAACCCATCCCCGACAAGAAAACGGCTAAACCCATCAAATTAGCAAGAACGCAAATGCCAAATCCCAACGCCCAACTAACGTTGTCCTCAACATACACAATTGCCGTAGAACCTATCACGGCGCACACATAAGTTGTGAAGAAGTACCAGTTGAAGAAAACACCGCGATCTTCTTGTCTATCAAGCTGGTTTGCGCCCATTGTAGCCAAAACAGACCGAGTACCTCCTGCTCCAACTGATAACAGAGCCAAGCCAGAGTACAGCACTGCAAACTGAACTCTAGTCGGTGATTTGCACAAGCCCGGCAATCCCTTTCGCACCTCGGTGGCCTCAAGGAAGTGATCGTTGCGGTCAAAGCAAAGAGAATCATGCCCTGCAAGGAGGAATATCAGATGGGGTTGTAAATTTTCTTGTTTTTCTTTTATAGATACACAATGAGAAAGTATTAGATAGGTAGTTACCAGCAGGTGGATACAAGAAGAGAAAATGATAACAGAGAAGCAGCCAAAGAACGAGTCTGCAATGATTGCCGCGACTACCGTTAACAGATTGAGACAACCGTTGACCACATTCGAAATCTGAGCCGCATCAACACTCTTCACATTGAACTCTTCTATTAGATACACTATCAAGTTTGATAGCCATCCCCAAGTAGCAAGTGTCAAGCCCGCCACAGTTCCTGGCTCGTTATATAACACAAACACTTGTTATATATTTATATTTGTATAGTAGTCATGAGGAAGGGGAAAAAAAATAAGGACAGACCCGTGATGAAGATAAAAGTGATCCAACCGCCATGTTTACCACCAGAAGTTGATATTTGAACGTCGGAATCAAGATCGGAACTTGATTGTTGGAGCTCAGTCGTCGCCATTTTGATGCCAAATGCTGCTGATTACAAGTAACTTGTATATAATGCCTGCTAAATTGCTGGTTTTGGCACTTTATAGGCATGTCGTTTAGTACATCCACTTTGGCCAAAAGAAAAAATGGCTCAGTTTTAGAATCAGATTCTTGAGTTTGATTTTTAATGATAAATAATTCCACGTACAGTAAACCAAAGTTAGAATTGAAATGCCACTTAAATTATGGTTCTTGAGTTGTATTAGCAAAGCATTTATGAATATTTCATATTCAACTCTAGTCATTTCAGCCCTTTATTTTTTTTTTTTCCTTTCTTTATCATCATTTTCAACTAGACAATTATGTTTGATTGGGGATTTCCACTAGTTGTAAGAGTCTGCAGCATCTTTTAAATGATTTATAGTTCAAAAAAAAAAGAGGGCCATACACTGCATAAAGATGCTAGTGATATTAATACGAGTAATTGGATTAAATAGTCCTGAATTCTTTTGAAAGTGGCGGTTTGATCCCTATTTTTTTTTTTTTTTTACCGAGATAATCCTGAATTCTTATTTTTTGACAATTGCAGTCCTTTCTATCTGATTCCGTTAAAAAACTCACGGAATGATCACGTGAGAAGCACATTTTGAAGGAAAATACCCCTTAAAAGATGAAAATACCCTTATTTATGTTTAAAAAAAAAAGAGAGAGAGAGAGCTCTCTCTCTCTCCTCCCCTCCCTCCCTCCCTCCCACCCCCCAACCCCCAGATCGGACACCAACATTGGCACTGAAGCCAGAGCCGGTGGTCGTCTCCCTCCCTCCTTTTCTCCCTCCTTGCCGTCTCCCCCCCCCCCTACACGATCCCCCTCACTCCCGCGAGATTTGGATTTTGCCCCCCCTCTAGTGCTGCGATTTCGGTCCCCCCCCCCCCTACCCCGGGCGCAATCTGAGTTTTGGTCAGGGCTGAACATTCGATCAGTTGCATCGGTTTCACTTCGGTCGGTCCCTAAACCACACCCATTTCGGTCAGTTTTGCCAGATTAGGAAATTGAAACAGCCCACAATTCTGGAGAAACCACAACAACCGAACCACACCCATTTCGATCCGTTTCGGTTTCGACCAAGTCTTTGGTAACCAGAGCAGGAGAAGGAAAATAGAGCAGAGTCCGACGACGATGCGATTTTTTGAAAAGGTGGCGGCGGCTAGACAGAGAAGAAAACAAGGAGGAAGAAGAGGAAGAAAGTGTTGGTGGTGGTTACTATTAGGGCACGTTTACTTATCGGGAATTCTAAAAATAGTAAAGTAATTCCATGAAAAAAAGGAATTAAATTACACTAAATTAAATTTCAGAATTAGAAAAAAAAATGTTTACTAATCTATAAAAAAATCTATTTACTTGAGAAATTAAATTCTTATTATGTTGTTTATTTTTTAAAAGTTAATAGAATTGAGAATATATTTACTGTAATTACAAAAATATCCTTAAATGAAAAAAAAAAATAGAATAAGAATAAGAATATATTTGGTATATAGTTAGTTACTTCTTATTTTTTAGAAGAATGAATTTATTTCGGTAAATGGTAGGTAGCAAACAATTTTCCCCTTATTAAGGAAATTAATTTCATATTTTTAGTGAAACCCACGTCATTTAATTCTTAAATACAAAAATAAACACAGAAATTTAAAATCAGAAATTTAATTCATTTTTTCCGAATTAGACTATTCATTAGTAAACATACTTTATTTATTAGATATCTAAAATAAAATTAAAAAATAAATAAATAAAAGAACGACACCGTTCCATTTATGTTAGTTAGTGGAAGGAACGGTGCCGTTCCACTTTGCCTCCAGGATACATAAGTCATTAGAGGTGGATTTGGGCTTAGAATTTGAATAAAATCTCACTGGGCTTGGGCTTGGGTTTCTTTTCTATCTCCAAACTTGAGTGCAGAACATCCGAACGGAAGAGGAAGAGAGGGAGGAAAATCACGCCGGATAACAGGAAGAAGATATTGAGAAGAAGCATAAAGTTACTGGAGAGAAGAATCTCGGTCGGTTTCGGTTACCGACCGAATCCAAAATTGCAAAACCGCAAACCACCCGCTCAGGTGTTGGTCCGTTCGGTTAACCGCCCACACGTTGTCGGTGCTGACGTGTCGCCGACTCTACGGCCGGGGTAGGGCGGTTGCCTTCGGTCCTCTTCAGTGCTCGATTTTTATTTTTCAGCCACTTTGTGCCCCCCCCCCCCCCCCCCCCCCCCCCGGGGCGATGTCGGTCCCCCCCTTCCTCCTCCGCCCCGTGCCGTCGCCGTGCGTTTCGGCCCTCCCTTCCTCTCTCCCTTCCCGCCCCCCCCCGCTCCCCAACAAAACCTTCTTCTCCGTAGCGGCCCCCACCCTTGGATATGGTATTCAGAAATAGACGGAGAGAGAGGAAGGACACGGAAAATTATTTAGTTATTTATTTTAATTAATTATTATTAAATTATTAAAACAACTTCATAATTTAGATCACATATATTATATATAATGAATTCGTTAAAACTTAACAGTTGTAAATAGAAAAAACTAAAATGATTAAAATTCAGGATTCAGAATTTTCTTAATAAATAAATAAATAAATAATAGAATTTAAATCATCATATTTAAAGGAATTAAAAATTATTTGAACAAATTACTCTATTAATATTTATTAACTTTAACTTCCTATCTGAACTTCTTTGCAGGTGTTAAAAAATAATAATTTTATTTAATTAACGATATAAAGACTTTAAACCAACATTAATTAGATGAAAAAAAATGCAAGAAAATTAAAAACAAAACGAAAGAACGAGTGAACGGCAAAACAGGACAATGGTATCAATAAACGACAATAACCTCCAAAAATTTAAAACGACATCATCCTACAACATTGATTTCTTAAGGACAATGAACAAACAATAAAAACTGGAAAACGACAGAAGCGCCAAGAAAGGACATTGAACTTCAAGACGGCGTTAATTTCACAAACGACGGTAACCTTAAAAAACGACATTAAATGCTAAAACGACACCAAAAAAAAAAGTATAAAGTATAGCAGGGCCGTATGATAGCTAGAAAAAAAAAAAACTATATATATATATATAGATATATTATGCATTTTGTTTTTTGCAACATGAATAAATCTTGCTATTTAGCCTCATTACATATTAGAGCCAGGGTCACTAGCATCCCTTTCCTTATCAGCATTGTTTTGATACTTGTACAACTTTGCACACACTAGAAAATAGCCAAAGTTGAGGACGCCCAACACTGCTAACAACCAGTACACGTTATCAAGCCTCCCTTTATTTATATCATCCGGTAACCAACCGGTTACCCTCCGAACCAGATGGATCACGGCCGAGCTTAAGTAGTAAGCAATAGCATATAGCATTGCCGCCATAGCGGTTGCTGTATTTCTAAGTGATACGGGGAATTCTTGATAGTAGAGACTAACTTGCCCAGGGAAATGAAATGCCTGTCCAATCCCAATCGAAACCAGCTGCGGAAATAGCCATAAGGCCAACATGGGCACGACATTAGAACCATGGTCATGGGCCATCTTGAGACGCTTCGACTCCACAAGCGCTGAGACCGCCATGGAAAGCACAATAATTGCGTGGCCTACCCCAATTCGTTGGAGAGGCGTTGGAGTTCGACAAGTCAGCTTCCGCCAAATGGGATACAGGAAACGATCAACTAGCATGACAGATATGGAAGTTGATATGAAGATAACTACTTGGAAAGACCCGGCTGGGATTTTGAAGTGTGAACCGAGGTGGCGGTCCATGGTTAGAGCTTGGAGGACCGTTAAGCTGGTCTGGATTGCTATTGGAGTAGTCACAAATAAATTGGATGACCACAGTGGGAGAATTCTTATGAGAGCTTTTAGATCTTCTACTTGTTGGACTGTGCATAACCGCCATGGTTTTGCAATTGAGCCATCTGGTTTTAAGTCTCCTTCCGTTTTCAACGCTGCTTATCGAAAAGCCTGTGCACAAATGCTAAATGTCAACAAATTTTTTTTTTTTTTTTTTTGACTAATTAAGCAAAGAACGTTTTGAGATTTCATATTTACTCCTCAAATAGAATGAACAGGTAAAATATCATTCACTAGGAACATGTGTAAGTTGTCTTTCAACTTGAGCTTCATACCTAAAATTCTTCGCAGGTGTCGCAGCAACTTGTTTTGCCTCTCCATTATAGCCATAGTAGTAATCCTCACTTCCAGATGACAGAAGAACCTTCCTTTTCCGAAAACAAGCGACAACTACACGAGCTAAATCCAAGAACGGACTACCTTGTGGCTTATCAGGACGATAGAAATGCCTTCCGGACAAGAAAATGGCCAAACCAATCAAATTAGCAAGAACAGTAACGCCAAAACCTAATGCCCAACTAACGTTGTCCTCAACGTAAACTATGGCTGTTGAAGCGATTGCAGCGCACACGTAATTTGTGAAGAAGTACCAGTTGAAGGAAATCTCTCGATCTTCGGGTCTATCATGCTGGTTTGCACCCATTGTAGCAATGACAAAACGAGTACCACCTACTCCACCCGATAACATAGCCAAGCCAGAGTACAGCACTGCAAACTGAACTCTTGATGGTAATTTGCACAAGCCCGGGGACCCTTTATCGCAGCGCGGTGGCCTCAAGGAATCAACCGTTGCGGTTAAAGCAAAAAGAATCACACCCTGCAAAGGGGAATACCAAATGGGGTGGTAAAATTTCTTGTTTGCCTTTATAGAAACAGAATGAAAAAGTACTACTGGATAGCTAGGTACCAGCAGGTGTATACAACAAGAGAAAAAGGTAACGGAGAAGCAGCCGAAGAAAGAGTCTGCAACGATTGCCGCGACTACCGATAACAGATTGATACAACCGTTGACCACATTTGAAATCTGAGCAGCATCAACACTCTTCACATTGAACTCTTCTATTAGATACACTATCAAGTTTGCTAGCCATCCCCAAGTTGCAAGTGTCAATCCCGTCACAGTTCCTGTCTTGTTATATAACACAAACACTTGTATAACTACACACACACACACACACACACATATATATATATATATTCATATTCATATAAGGAGGGGAGAGATTGAGGGCAGACCCGTGACGAAGAGAAAAGCGATCCAACCGCCATGTTTACCACCAGAAGTTGATATTTGAACGTCGGAATCGAGATTGGAACTGGATTGTTGGAGCTCAGTCGTTGCCATTTTTTGATGCCAAATTGAGCAGATTATAAGCACCCTTTTATAGAATGCCTGCTAAAATTGCAGTTGTTGTAGATTGTTCTGAGATCGAATAATCATGAGACGAGAATAGCACTTAATAGTCATGGCATGTCTTTCAGTGCATCATCTTTAGTCAACAATAAAAATGGCTTGGCTTTAGAACCTGATTCTTGAGTTTGGTTTTTGTGGAAAATAATTCTATTTAAAGAAATCAAAGTATGAATTGAAAGGCCACGAGTTGCATAAGCAAAGCATTTATGGACAATTCTCATTCAACTCTAGTCAGTGTCAGTCATTCAAAGAAGCGATTCGCATTTTCTTTTTTTTATTATTTGTTATCGTTTTTAAAACAGTCAACTAGACAGTCATGTTTGATTCGGGACTTCCACTAGATTGTGAGATTCTGCGGTATATTTCATCTGTTATATATATATATATATATATATATATACACATATATATGTTGTAAAAATAAGGTAAATTACTTATTTAGTTCCTGAACTTTTAATTTGTGTAACATTGGTTCCTATTTTTCTTCGTAATTATTACGATCCTAAACCATTAAAATAATGTTGCAATAGTCCTTTCTGTAATTTTTGTATAGAATCCGTCAATAATTTGATTAAAAGTGATGTTAACCGACAGATTTTGCAAAAATTAACAGAAAATACTATTATAGGTTGTAGTAATATTTTTAATAGTTTAGAGTCATTTATTTACGAAAAAAGAACAGAAACAAAAGCTACACAAACTTAAAAATTAAAGATCAACCTACAATTTACTCTAAACATAACAATAAAATAAATAATAGTGGTCCTAATTAAAGCAGTTTTCTGAGGACAGAAATGAAGGTCTGTAAAGGTTTCAAATTTGTTCGTAGGGGAGTTTGTATCTAAGACGATGATTTAGTAAACGGCATTTAGTAAATTTACTGGGAAACGACTATCACCTCAAAGAGTCAAAAGCATCATTGACCTGGAAAACGACATCAATTACGAACAAAACAAATAGGAAAAGAAAAAGACAAACCAAAGAAGAACAATAAAGGTAAAAAATGACAAATTTTCACCAATAGTAGAAGGAGAAAAATAAATTAAAAATAATAAATAAACCACAATTACTTCGAAGAGAACAACAACAGCTTAAAAAAGCTACATGCTTTTACTAATCAGATACTCAATTTCAGAAAGGGAAGGAAAATAAAATCCTATTTTAGATTTCGATATTTATTTTTATATTTAAGAATAAGATGATGTGAATCCCAATTTTTTTTTAAAGAATCAAAGTTCCTTGATAAGGTGGAATTTATCTTCCACCAAATTAAACTATTTTTCCTAAAACTAAAATATAGAATAGAATACAAAATTAGGTTGGGTGACATTTTTTAATCACCTAATCTAATAGATGACCTAACTTTTTATTATTATTCAATGGTCAATCAATGACTGACTATAAAATTTAGTGATTTCAATGATTGAGTAATGATCAATCAATGATGAACTATGAAATTTAGTGATTTACGTTAAAGTCAATCTAATTGACCGTAAGTCAATAACTGATTGATCAAATTAACTATATTATATGATCAATTATTGATTGACCATTTAATAAAATTGATTAAATATTCTAGAAAAAAATGCCTTTTAATGTTTAGCATAGTTAATCACTGATTGACCGGAAAATTATTGATTTTAGTTATGGTCAATCAGTGATTAACAGTGATTGACTATGGTTAATCAATGATTGATTACAAAATTGATTATATATATTGTGGCCAATCAGTGATTTACCGATGGTCAATCAATGATTAACTATACAATATGATCAATCAATGATTGATCATTATAAAGAAAAATTTAAAAAAAAAAGGGCATTTTAATTAATTTTTAAAAACTTGGGTCATTTATTAAAAAACTTATTAAAAAAAGTCATTTAGTTATAAATCCCAACTTTAATTTACCATAATTTTTTTTAATAGATTAGCAAACACTTGAATTAATTAAAGTATAAAATTTAGTTCCGTAAATTTTCGTTTTCCTTTTTCTTTCAATATCTAATTAGTAAACACGTCCAAAACGACAATAACCTTGGGAACAATATGAATTGTCTAAACAACAACAACAATCGAAAAGTACCAAAGTGAAGGATTAATTTCATTCTTAGTCCTTGATTATAGGTCCAATCCTATTTTAGGTCCTAAATTTTAAAACATGTGAAAACTAGTTCTCGAACTATTAGTCTGTTCCATAATCGTCCTCGAACTACGATTCAGTTGCTTGCGGTGTGAGTTTTGTATTAATTTACTCGGGATGACAGTAATTTAACCCTTTTGTTGGAGTTGTAACTTTTGTATAATAGAAAGGGAATTTCATTTTATTATTGCTATATTATTTTGAAATTGAGGTGAAGAAATTCGAACTCTATAATTTTTCATAAAATCATATGTGAAATTATCATTAAATTATGCCTGCAAATCACGGGAATTTCATTTTTAGTCTATAATTCGATGAATAATAGGTAAAATTTATTTTGGTCACTGATTTTAAACTCTTTAAAAATATTATTTAAAGTATCAAGTATCCTGAATTATTTTGAGAAAATTTTCTAAATAACCACCTTTTTTTTCATTTATTGACTAACATGACACAAATTCTCCATTTTTGATCAACAAGACACAAATTTTAGTTAACTTTAGCTTGATTTTGTTATATATTGGTTTACTGTTAATTTTTTGTATCATATTAGTATAATGGTATTTAAATTTGTATCATTTATGTGTTTTTCCCATTATTTTTATTCATTTGATTGTTAAAATAATCTATGTGAAAATAGACATATGAGGACCTTGTGTGATTTAGTAGAAGTTAATTTTGAATTAAGGAACGGTTATAAAGAAAGAATTGCACCTTTTCTATTGAGAATTTAATAATTAGATAAATAAGAAAAATGATAATTTAAAATAACTTAACATGTCTCTCCCAAAACAAAAAAAAAAAAAAAAAAAAAAAATCAACAACAACAACAACTTAACATGTAGGA
Organism: Ficus carica; assembly: GCA_009761775.1. Lineage (NCBI taxonomy): Eukaryota > Viridiplantae > Streptophyta > Magnoliopsida > Rosales > Moraceae > Ficus > Ficus carica. The sequence goes on along the minus strand of CM019741.1, from coordinate 14,953,228 downwards.
GACTCGTTCTAAGACGTCTTCTTTCCTTAAATAATAACGTTCAAGCTGTAAAAGAGGACGTAATTAGCGAGGAAAAAATAATGCAGCTGGTTTTATGTTAAAAGAAAAAGAAAAGAATTATGATAGTTATTATTTTGATTAGTTTGTTGTTGCTGTTGTTGTCATGTTTTTCAATAATCTTAAACAGGAAAAGCATATTTTCAAAAGGTTTTATTTTCTCTTTTTCTCCTTTTGTGAAGGGTGATGGCTATGACAGATGTTAATACATATATATATATATATATATATATTTATATATAAACCCCTTTTTATGTAACATAATTTAAGCGTTAAACATTTATCAAATGCTGTTTATATATATATATATATATATATATAAACTCCCTTTTTATGCAACGTAATTTAAGCGTCAAGCATTTATCAAATGCGGTTAATTATCACACGTTTTTAATTTTTATATAATCTAGCTTTATAAAATATCAATGTGATCTTATAATTTATTTTTTTGATCATATAAAAGTTATCTACGCATAATCATTTGACATCTACAATTTTTTTTTCTCTCTTCTTTTTCCTCTTCGTTTTAACTTTTTTTGGTCTTATCAGTGTTTGCCTCTTTTTTTCCCCCAACTTTTTCTTCCAATTTAATTTTCAGTCCATATTAAAGTCTTTAATGTGGAGTCGTTTTGAACGCTTTTAAAGTATGCGCATATCCTTTCCTTATGCACATGCTTTCTTTTGCTTCCATTTTTGCATTCATATTAAAGCTATCTACGTGGTGTCGCACCTTCTTATTCCTCTCCTTTCTAACTTTTATAACTTTAAAAGACCTAAAATTTTCTGGTGGAGCACAATTTTAATTGATTTGATCATATTTGTGAAGATGATATGACGATTAAAAACTATGTCCTAATTAATTATTATGTACGAATAGGAACTCATATAGTTCCACTGCACCATTTTTGAGCCTGTATATCCCTTACGAATCACGCCCATAATAATTAAGCATAGAACAATCCACTCATCGATCACAAAAAACAAAGTATCCATACGAAAAAGAAATAAAAATGTGTACACATAGACCAATATTTAAAGAAACCATAATAACCTCAATAAACGACAAGAGATTAAGAAATAATGACATTGAGGGTAAAAAGACGGAATTTCTTCAGCGGCCTAGCTATGTGCTACGATTAGGACATGCGCCTTATATCCGTTATTTGCCATGAAAACGACCATGACATATTGAATAATCAACCTCCGATCTCATTAGTATCGTTTGCAATATAACGTGCTTATATTTGCATCAATATATATACACACTATGTATATCGGAATATAGGACTTGTCTCTTGTTCGACAGAGTTGTAACTTTATATTTAAAATTATATTAAAACTAGTTGATTTATATGTAACTTTATAAGTTTATATGAGTATAAATAACTTTAAAGAGTAAAATGTTAAAAAATATATAATAAATATAAATAAATAAAGAATGAGAAGTAAAAAACCACTAGTCTATTTGGCACTCACCTAAGAAGGATTTAGAGGACCCATAGTTAGTACTTCTAAGCATCAATTCTTTGCAACACCCACTTGCTTAGATACATATATTTACTTCACAATTAGGCCACATAAGTATATTATACATATATTATACTTCTCTTTGGTTGTCCAATAGTACTAACATCAAGAGTTATGCGGAAGGTGCAGAATTAGAAACCACCGGTTCTCCCACCTTATCAACATTATGTTGGTACCTGTACAACTTGGCACACACCAGAAAGTAACCAAAATTCAAGACACCTATCACAACCAGCATCCAGTACACATTGTCAAGCCTCCCTATGTTTATATTATCCGGCAACCACCCGGTGACCCTCCGAACGAGATCAATCAAGGCGGTGCTCAAGTAGAAAGCAATTCCAACCACCATTGAAGCCATAGCAGTGGCTGTGTTCCTAAGTGGGACAGGGAATTCTTGGTAGTACAGGGCAATTTGACCCTGAAAGTAAAAGGCCCCTCCAATGCCAACCAAAATCAGCTGCGGAAATAGCCACAAGGCCATCATGGGGACAATGTTGTTGTTAGTAGAATCTGCTGCAGCCTGTGCTAGTGCTACCGCCTTGAGACGCTTCGACTCGACTAGTGCTGAAACGGCCATGCTGAGAATATTTAGCATGTGGCCTAAGCCTATTCGCTGGAGGAGCGTCGGCGAGCGGTGAGTCAGGTTCCGCCACGTGGAGAAGAGGAGGCGGTCAATTAGAGTAAGGGAAATGTTAACAGTGATTTGGACCAAGACTAGGGTTGAGCCAGCTGGGAATTTGAAGAGTAGGCCGAGGTGACGGTCCATGGAAAGAGCTTGGAGAATGGTTAAGCTACTCTGGATTGCTATTGTGGTGCCCAGAAACATGCTTGAAGACCAAAGAGGGAAGATTCTGAGAAGGTTCTTGAAGTCCTCTACTTGTTGGACTGTGCATAGTTTCCATGGTTTTGCTACAAGTGAACCTTCATGATCGGTTAAGTCTCCTTCGGTTTTCAAAGCCGCATGGTTCAGAAGCCTCCATGGGAATTCAATTGGCCAAAAAAATTCTCATATTCTCTTATGAACGATTGAAGTTTGATGACTATGAAAGGTTTTCAAACAGCATCATATTCTCTTGTAGATATAATGAAATGTATTACGTTTGGTTAGGTGGAATGGCCATTTGAATGGAATGATAATTCTTTTGTGTGCTCGATCTAGGTGATTCCCGTCAGCAGCTCTCAAGCATCTGTTTTTTTCTTTTGAGTGTCGTCAAATTTTACTGGTAGAACAGGTCTCAATTAAAGGTTATGTCTTTTGTATTGTAGGGTCATCTCGCATTGTTTTGTAGCGTTTACTTTGTAGTTTGAATGCATATTTCCCTTTCGAGAAAAAAAAAAAATTGGAATGGCTATTCCTTTAAAAATTGATACATCACCAAAATGATTGAATGATCATTACTTAAGTGAAAAATTAAAATTCATAGAGGACAACATTATGATGATAATAAAACAGCGTATGACGAAATAGACGACTCATAAATTGATCAGCAGAAACTGAACAAACCCCATACACACCACAATACCATTACCCACTTCTTAAAGACAGCTGTGGGGTTGTACTGGAGTAAAGAGGCTGGCTATTCTCACTCAATGATATGTCCAATTGATGAGGCCAAATTGAGAATCAATCTAGGTCTTTTTCCATTGGGTTTTGACTTGGTAGGCCTACTTTCCAAATACGAGTTTCGGCTCAAATCTGTGACACTGACCTCTGGTTTCTTCTGTCGAGGTTGTTTTTTATTTTCCTTTTCTAATGACTTTTCTTTGTATTCTTTCATTTTATTCTGAATTGAGGCTACATTTTTTATACGAATGTTCTCGTTAATTGAAAATTTGTAAGAATAATTATAGTAAGGTAAAATTCTGTTTTTCTAATATTTTGTACCTGAACTTCCTTGAGGGTGCTGTATCCACAACATTATCCTTCCCATGTCATGGCCATAGTAGTAATCCTCGCTTCTTGATGAAAGGTTGACCTTCCTTTTCTTTATAGAAGCAGCACCGACACGAGCTAAGCCTACGAATGGACTTCCTTGTGGCGTCTCGTGACGATAGAAACGCTTTCCCGACAAGAAAATGGCTAAGCCTATAAAACTCGCCATAACACATATGCCAAACCCTAATGCCCAGCTAACGTTATCCTGAATATAGACAATGGCAGTTGCACTTGTCACAGACGAAGTGTTCAAGGTGAAGAAGTACCAGTTTTGTCAAACTGGTTAGCACCTTTTGTCGCTAAAATTGAGCCCGAACCTCCCATGCCGATTAATGCCATGGCAACGCCACCAAATAAGACTGCAAACTGAAGCATTGATGGTGATTTGCAAAGGCTTGATCCGCTTTCGCATGTCGGTGGCCTCAAAGAGTCTAGTGTTACAGTTAGAGCAAAAAGAATCGTTCCTGAAAAGGTAAAAAAGGCGATATCCTGAAAAGGTAAAAAAGGCGATATTTATCAAGTAAATCTATATTTACTTGGTGAAAAATTTTTGAGCAAGAGAAAACTTATGGAAACCATGTAGAATCGACTTGGTTAAGATAATACAATTGAAAGATTTTATAGAAAGAGGATTACCAGCAGAGTGATGCAAGAAGAGATGGAGATAACGGAGAACAGCCAAGGAAAGAGTCTGCAATAATAGCTCCGATGATGTGCCGCTGCAACCGATGACCACATTGGCAATCTGAGTAGCTCGAATGCTCTTCACATGGAATTCCCGAATTAGATATACGATGAAGTTTGACATAAGTCCACCTTCAGCTAGTGTCAAGCCCATCCTTGTCCCAGGTTTCGAACGAAAAGCAAGCTTGCTTGAGAAAAAGCATATCGCACAAGAGAAACATAGTCAATCGGTCATGTACTAGAAAGAAAGATAGAGACCTATAGGAAATGGAAAGGTGATCCAGCCGCCTTTTTTTCCACCGGAACGTGACGTTTCTGCTTGTCTTTCACCCGAGATTGACTCGTCCATCTTCGCGCCCAACTCTTGCGACTCTGTGGTAGCCATATTTTGCTCTTGTTTTGAAATGTGTTTCATGAGCAGCCTTCAATAAGTAACGTAAAATGTAAATTAGTCCTTTACATAGAGCTGTGTGGAGCCTAATTGTACTGTAGACCCTTTTCCTTAAATGCAGAGATGTCAATTAGACCTTTTTCCTGTCGTATTTTAGACTTTCTACACTTGTACTAATCTGCCTTAAATATTTTTACTACTAAAAGGGTTCAGGTGTGAGCCGTGTCATTAGACGATTTTTGAGGTGTAACGTTATCTTGTACTTTCTCTAGTCTGGCATTGTTAAAATCTGTAGCAGCAAAATCGTCTCACAAGACGCACAACTACAAATCTTGCTTTATGTGCTGCTTTTAAGATAATAATTAACCAAATTCCAACAAAGTTAGGTTATGTGACCAATTTAGCCTCTCGAGAGAAGATATTCATCTGTAAAGTTTAGTTTAATATGTATGGTTGGTTCAATGACTTCAACCTAGTAACTGTCCTTTAAGGGTTGATTCTAAAAAAAGAGGTTTTTTTTTTTTTTTTTTTTTTTTCCTATCTCATTTCTAAAATGGACAAACCATGCAAAATACACGGACCCTAAGTTTTACTTTTATGAGGGACATATAATTCTAGAATCTAGGCTGCTAAATCTGGTCATGAGGAAAAATAGCATAGGAAGGTTAGAAATCTAAGCTAGCAAGTGTAGTCTTCTTTGTAGTTCTGCTCCAATCAAGTAGAAAAGCAGCCACAAATTTTAAGTACATAAGGATGAATAAAGAACGAATTACTTGAGGCACTTTTAATTGTAATACCCCAAGCAATTAATAAATTATATAGTCACCTCATAGATTTGTCTTAATCAAGGGTAAATGCTGTCCACTAGTCATCTGTCTATACAAAACCTGATTAGTCCCCCTTAGCCTCCAAAATTGGCTTTCTGAATGGTAATAAATTATTGAGGGATTTGTTGTGAGCCCGTTTTTTAACATTCGTCATTGACAAAGGCTCGCACATTGTTTTTCGCTAAGCAAAAGGCTATGTTAGATACTCAAATGTCCCACATGGAAAGCTTGTAGGATAAGTAGTGAGTTTATAAGCCTTTGGGTCCCCTCTCCTGTAAGCCGGTTTTGCAAGGGTAAGAACTTGTCTTTTATGGGGTCACCATTGCCTTACATCCGTAACGAATTCACATTACGCTGAAAAGGAAGACTTGCACAGTATTGATATCCGCAAGACTTGTAATTGAGAAAAAGAATAGAGTTGCGAGATCCACAGCACGAACCACGGGTAACAAGGCAGGCAAAAACATGCCTCGCATAGTGCAGGAGTTGTTATAAGATCAAGGATGCCGACACGAAAGGACGTTTAATCTGTACTATAATATTTGAGACTGAAGATTATTTTGCTCTTTCTTCTTGTACGGTGTCGTGTCCCCCTTATCATTGAACTCTACCATTATGTTATCCTGGTGACTATTTAAATATATCATAATGTGGATATTATCATATTCAAAAATTTGTTGAAATTCAAGATTGTCAAACCTTCTAGGTTTTAACAAGTCTTGTTACTCAAACAGTTAGAAGGGAATTGCTCTGTTGTTTTTTATTATGTTCTTAAGACTTTTATTTTATTTTATTTTATTTTAGCAATTCCCTAGTTCTTTTTGTTATCTTCTTGGTGTCGTGTTGCAAAGTAAACTATGTACTTTTCTCGTTTAAGCTACAAACTAGAAGGAAGGTGCTGAAGTAGATAGCGTGAGACCCAAAAATTGCATTTTAAATATCGAAGGGAAGGAAAAAAAAAATTATGACTTTACTCTCCACTTAATTAAGCTATACATAGAACAAGGACACAAGTTTAGCTGTCAAGGAGAATTTTCACATACAAAAAACGTCAAACCAAGAAAAACAAAAAGGACCTCAAAAATTTTAACAGGGAGGCCTAGTACAAAAAAAAAATTCAGAGTCATTGCGGAAAGATCAGTGGACCCCGCCTTAGAGTTGACGCAGATCAAACTGACGTACAACCTCTCATCTTGGTGTACTAACATGATACCCTCGGCCGACTGCAGCCTTCTTTAGATTATAGGTTCATGCTTATGTAAAACAAATAAATGAAAAATTAATCCCCATATTAAAAAACGAAAACGAAAACGAAAACCCATGGACTTGGTAAATTAAGCATAAGATAGAAACCGAGCATGAATTATGCTCTTTTCAAATCCAGACTATGCTGTTTTCAAATCAAGCATACTCTGGATTGAGTGCAATGGCCTCCTGGTAAATCATGTCTTTCATTTGGTCTTCTGACAATGGTTGTTGCTCAAATTCAAAGGAGAATGGTTTTAGGCAGACCGGTTCATCAGCAACGTCATGCAGTCTTGCCATGTAAGGATGGGCTAGTGCTTCCTCAACTGCAAATATGATACAAATTTACAAATTCCATTGTTAAACAAAGGAATAATAGGCTAATAATGAGGAACTACGTGTAAATATAAGTCTTATTCAAATGCAAGCTCGAATTGGTGTGTAACAAAACGCCATACAGAGTGCCATGCTGAAAGGTTGGGGTTGATAGATTAGTTTAACGACTACCAAATCTTAAGGTCAACGTATCATTTCCCAGCAACACCAACTTCTCTATTTTTTTCCCCTTTTAGATTAAAATTGGTTCTAAGATATGTCCAAGAATTTGAAAACTCTACGTAGAATGAGATTTTGTTATTATGCCATGCAGAGTCAAGGCATTAAAATTCATGCCAAATTGAGAACGTTTTGTTCCATGTTAACTTGAATAGTAACGACTGCAAACGTTGGAACTTGAATAAAAATCAAAAGACTGGTATAAGGTTAAGAAAATTACCAGTGATTCTTTTACTAGGATCAAATGTCAACATTTTGTCAATGAGATCTATGGCTAGTGGATGTATGTGTGGAAACACTATGGCCAATGGCTGACGAGGAAATTGGGAGAGTTGCCGAATGTATCTTTTTGCATCCTCGTTCCGAATAAACCCGAGATCAGACTCTGTTGGTGTGCCGAGGAGCTACAGAAAATACAAGGATGCATAAGTAATTTAACAAGCAAATATTGCTTTCAGTAAAATACTCAAATTCAATCCTATATCTAATAAAAGAAATCAGAAAGAGTAGATAAAATCAGAAAAGTAGGTGTACTCGGAGATTTTTCTATTACTGTTACAAATCCTGTTTTTCAACATACATATTAAGCACTTCTTATTTTCCTAATATTTTCCTAAAAATACTATAAACGTATCAAAGAGAAATATCAGCTTTCTAATTATGTAGAGTATTTATACTTCTCGTTTAAAATTATCCTTTTATAGGATAAGTATCTTCAGTAACATCTTTTTTCCTAAAACAAATATAAAACTAAAAGTTTAAGACTTTAAACTATAGATAAGCACGTTAAAGTCGATAATATATGTTAAGAGTTTACATTTTCCCCTCTATTTTGTCTTACCTCTGTCAATAAGCGCATCTGGTGAACGTGATCTTTGCCAGGAAACAAAGGCTTTCTGTTCATAAGCTCCATATATATGCAACCCACAGACCACACATCTATTGCAGCAGTGTAATCTGAAGAATTCAACAATAATTCAGGTGCTCTGTACCATCTGGTGACAACATATTCTGTCATGTACTCGTTCTCGGCGGTGGGACGAGCAAGGCCAAAATCGCATATCTTAAGATCGCAATTCGCATTCAACAGAAGGTTGCTGGGCTTTAGGTCTCTATGAATTACATTAGCAGAATGTATGTATTTCAGCCCTCGAAGAATCTGGTACAAGAAGTACTGCAGATAATTTCAGGGTACAAAATTATGTCAGTCTCACTAGTTTAAGGAACAGAAATAAGCTTCAAAAAATCACACTTGAAATTAGACTCACCTGACAATGCTCTTCTGATAAACTTTGATTTGAACGAATAATTTGGTGAAGATCAGTATCCATAAGCTCCGTCGCAATGTAGACATCGGTGAATTCTCTCCGTACAGGTGGAGGGACCACATCTCTTACAGCTACGACCTGTTGTACATGCATAAAATTTTCACCTTTTAATTATCTGATCAGCAAAATAACAATTAGCTTTCTGTTATTACTTTTGTCCACATAAACTGGCTACAAATTTCAATTCATAAAGAGATTCTTCTTGCCCCTTTCCTAAACAGGACCAAATGATCATTATGTCTCTAATTTTGGTAAAATTTATCCAAGATATCTAATCGGATAAAAATTCCTTTCTCATATTTCTTACTATATAAGTTTTCAAGCTCGTCAACCTATGTATGCAACTACTATATACGTATTCGAAGTGTGTATATATATACTAAAGACAACTTTATCTGCAACGGAATTGTATGATAATACTCTTCAAACTGACATTTTCGTGATCCAAATGGCGAAGCAGCTTAATCTCCCGAAGCGTACGCTTCGCATCCATGTGATTATCGAAAGCGTTGGCTATCTTCTTCATCGCAACCATCTCGTTCGTGTCCGAATTCAACACCGAGCTTCAGAATCGGAATCAAACCAGAAAAAAAGCTCAAATTAATTCTAGGAAAAATAAGTTCAAAATGATCCAAACAGCTTTAAAAATCAAAAAATTGAGGTCGGAATTTGGTGAAAGACATACCAGACGATTCCGTAGGCGCCGCGGCCGATTGGCATGATCGGAGGGCGGTACTTGCTGGTGATCTCGAAAAGGTTTCCGAAGATGTTGTACTGAATGTACTGACCTCCGTTCGACGTAACCGCCGGGAAATCCGTGTACTGCTGTTGGACGGCGGAGCCGCCGTTGCCGTGTGTGGCGTCAGCCATGTCCGTACGTGCTCTGATCACGGGAATTGCTCTCCGTCTGAGTGTCTGACCTCCTTTCTCTCTCTAAAACTCTCTCTCTCTCTCTCTCTCTCTCTCTCTCTCAGACTCTTTCTCTCTCTAGAAGTCTTCGGAAACCAAGGAGTGAAGACGAGCAGAGAGATATCCTTCGAAAGCGAGATTTTAAACCAAATCCACCCGAGATTTTTTATTTATATATTTATTTATTTATTTTGGTTTTCAGTTCGGAGTAAATGCGAGGAAAGAAACGGGAAAACGCGCGCAAAGAGGTAATTGGAGAACGCGTTTTGCCTGAAGAAGGGGATCGGAGGGCTGAGATGAAAGCCGCCTCCAATGGACGGTCCTGATATGATCGAACAATTCAACGATTGTTCTAGTCAGACTTTGCTTCTTTTTATTTTTTATTATTATTATTTTTTTTTTTTTTGTTAGGTTTGAAGTTGGATTAAAATTTCTCCAAAAAAAAATTTTGTGTGTTTGGACCACACACGTATTGTGTGTATTATTTAAATACAATATAGTATATATTTGGACATTAAATAAATTACATTCCAATACAATATAATTTAAATAATAAATCAACTTAAAATTCCATTCAATTTTTTTCAACTTAAAATACTCTCGTGTTAATACACATTAAAATATTATCAAATGTAAACGTTTTATTTGACTAAAATAACTAAAAAAGACATTTAGACATATATTTTAATACATCTATTATGTTAAAATATAATACAAAATGATTGTGATGTAAATGGATCGTTAGATTAAAATTTTGTTACAAAACTAAATAGTTTTGAACTACATTTCGACCAATATTATACAACAACGTATTAGTACGACATTATCTCTTTTAGTAAAAGCGAATCGTATTTGAGCTAGTAAAGAAATACTAAGTAATTAGAAAAAATTTATAATCTAATTGCATTTTTATTCTATCAGTATGTACTTTGAGTGTCTGCATTAACTTACAACATAATATGTACAATTGTTTTTAGTTTTAAATCAAATTATTAAAAAGTAGATTTAATATCTAAAGCATCAATAACTATCAATAAAAATAGATATCTAACACCTTCATGGAAATAATAAGTGAGCTTTTACAATAAAATCTATTATTTTGTCCAAATAGTGTGAATTGTTTTTTAAATCATTTGATTAATCTTTTAACGATATGATATGTGAGTGTTTACATTAAAAGTTTGTAACACATGATATTTAACTGATCCAGTCATAAATCAAACTATAATATAAAATAAAAAACTTCATATCATAAAAATTCCAAAAAAAAATACAAAAAGAACAAAAAGTTAAAGCATTTAATCAATTTATTGGTCAAAACATGACACCCAATAGTGTTGCAGTTGGAAGACAATAGAATAAAAAATAAAAATAAAAAGTAGTATTGATTTGGATAAGAGACAAATAAGTGGTTTTTCCAAGGGCAACTTGCAAGTAATTAATATTATAAGATGCAAAACAATACGAGAACTCCATTATTGGTGTTATTAAAAATTTGGGGTCACATACTTTTTTCTCACAAACGGACAATTTTCCCCAAAAATTTTATAAAAAAAAAATTTAACTACTATTTTTGCACTTCTTATATAAATACTTGTTGTCACAATTTTTTTTTTTTTTTTTCATTCATATGAATTATATATGATGAGGAAAATAATACTAGAATATGGTGACACGAGGATAAGAGGAAACAACACAAGACTTGAATGATGATAGAAACTGGCAACCAAAACGGGTTTGACATTTTTGTGGTAGGTTGAAACCAACGTGTAAGTGGTAGAAGCGAGAAACACGTCAAATTCCAAGGTTTTTTTATCTCTTGAATTGATTTCTCTTTCCCAAAAAGAGAGAGAGAGAGAGAGAAAAGAAAAGAAAAGAAAAGAAAAGAAAATAGAAGAAGAAGAAGAAGATTTCTTTTTTCAAAAGTTCCGTGTGGAATTAAGCTGATCGCAATGGCCGTTTTTCCCCATTCACAAAGGCATGAGAATAGGCACCCACTTGGTGAAGGAGGGGGGGAAAAAACAAAAACATGACTTTGGAACATCTAAATCTCTAACTACAATGGCAGATGTTTAAATGTAGTCATTATTTATGTAATTAGTTATCGATCAATTTTAAAAGCTTAAGTTGTTAGGAGTCCAACACATAATACAATTAAGAGATTTGAACTCATCTCCTTTTCTCATACAATATTAGTTTACTAATCTATTCCAAAAAAACTTAAATTGTTAGGAAACGGGTCAATAATAGTTTAATATTTCAACATATTATTTTGTTAAAATCGGTTGTCAGTTGTGATTATTAAGATTTTTTGGATGATCATTTCTTGTAATTACCTACGTGATTTTTTTTATTTTTTATTTTATTTAAGAGATATGAAGATATGTAGTTTGATTGTATCTCTTTAATCTATTGATGTACAAAATCCATTGCAAATACATGAATGAATGAAAAATTTATTCTCTCATATTTCTTCTAGTTCCTATTTCTCTAATTGGTATAAGAGCCAAACCTCAGTGATTTCATACCCCGTTAAAATCCATACCCAAAATCGTATTTAATCAAACTAAACACTAAACCTGAATCAAAATCATTGAATTCCTCTGTTAGAGCATACGCTTCCACCAAACAAGACAGACTCACCGAACCACCACTATGCCTATCGCTAAACCAACAATCCATTTGGAAGAAATATTTAAATGGAAACATTTATAATGAAAATATTTAGCACGATAGAAAAACATCTAAATGGTCAAAATATTAACTGCCTAACATTTAGAAAAACATCTAAATGGCCAAAAACATCTAAAAGTTGCAAATGTCAATATTTTACAATATTTTATATCATTTTAAATATTACTTTCTAAACGTCTATTTGAAATGTTGAGAGATCAAAACATTTGTGTGGTGTTTGTATTGACATGAATTTCACACAACATGATTAGGTCTTAATATGAACACAAAGCATGCGTTTGGAATACGGGTTTGAGAGGTAATTTTTAGATTAAAGTTTGTTGATTTTTTAAAAACTAGTTATAATTTTTGTTGATTTTTCAAAAAAAGACAAAAACTGATATGAAAAACATGTTGCTTTTGGAATAAGATTACTTTTTGATAATTTTTGGAGTCAAAAAAACTCTCGGGACTTCATACCTAAACTGGCGAGTTGACAAAGTTGCTTTATGCAACATGCATTTTCATGGCCGAAAGTATAGTTAGGCATTGAGTAGTCAAAGAGAACAAATATGACTTAAGGAGTTTCATTCTTGTTTCGAAGGCTTACAACCCAAAGAGTATTTCATGGAAATTTCGCTCTTTGCAAAAAATGGGGAAATAAAAAAGGGAATGGTAGTGCTTGCCCTTGCCCACAGGTAACGTTTTATGTTTAACTAAAACTATATCTTTAATAATTTAGCCATCATCCATTTAAAAACATATATATCTATTGAGTTATTGTATTAACTCTTAAAAAATTTTAAAAAAATGTCCATGTAACTATGAGTCTTTAAATAGTATAGTTACGGTCGATAAATCTTATATGATCAGTGTTCAATTATGTTAAAATCAAACATTTTGGAGTGCAGAATGTAGGGTTTTTTTTTTTTTTTTTTTTTTCTTTCTTTCTCCAAAAGAAATAAGAAAAGGGAGAAACTAATAGCTAGACGTGATGAAAAAGATTGAAAAATTCCTCTCTCAAAATTCAAGTTGAACTTGGTTTGGGTCCGAATGGAAAAGATAGATGCAAAATGAGAACGCATGTCATACTTTCAGTGGTTGGACTTTTACGCGTGAAACACCAAGTTATCTGGTTTGCACAGAAAAATGCAAACAAAAAACGTCACATGTGAAGAAAAACAAAGACAAAAACAAAAAGATGACATTATATTGGAGGTCATATAGAAAAGGGTGAGATAGAAAATGTGCTAAGTTAAAGGAGTCTAATTACTATTTTACGTAAAGACAACAACATCTTCACGGTCAAGTCGTCATGGGGTTGGAAATATAAAGTCCTGGGATTACCAAAATTTCTTTATCTATGAAGGATACGCGGCAACGGAATTAGTATTTTACTTTAGTGGGAATGTACACAACTTTAACGACACCTATTCTCTTCTTAACTAATGAGTTCTTAGAACACCGGGATGAAATTAAAAAAGTAAAACTTTAGTGGGGCCTTATATGGAGATAACCAATTTTGAATTTGAACAAACATAGAACTAGAAAATTCTTAAAAATTTATCTAGAGAAATATCTTAAAAATAGTACATCTCTGAAATATTAACTCATCTATAATGATTTCAGGATTTTTGTCATCTTCCAATGTCAAATAAAAAGTTATCAACAAGACAAAAATCCTAAGCAATAACTAAGTGGGGCAAAAATCCTAAACTTTTGCACTAAATGAACTATCGCCACAACTTCCTCAAAAAGGGATCAATGGAGGAACAACCTTCACTCAGCCCTACACAGTACACACCTCTGTCACCGAGGGTACTGTTTTTAGGATTAATCATAGAGATTAGTTTTAAAAAAATAAAACAGAGAGATTGAGAGGTGTTCAATGTTCTCTTGCAAGTTTTTTTTTTGTTGGGATTTGTGTCCATAAACAAATGAGATGTATTATTTTACTGATTTAATTTGAGGAATTTTTTCAATATTATTTTTGCATACATGGTTAGATGCTTTATAATTATCGAAAATCTAGATTATTTAAATGTGACTTTAAATATTGTATATAAGTGTTATATACAGGAGAATAATATTTTAAGTAAAATAATTTAAATCTGTCCGTAATTAAAAAATTAAAGTTGAGATCTTTAATTTATAATTACTAATGTGGTTCATTACATTCTGAACGAAACGATCTTATCCAGATTGTTGATAATGAGATTATTGGAATGAAATCGCTTTATATAATTTAATTATATAGGACTGGAACACGATTAATTATGAATCTCTAATAATTTCCGTTGTCATAAAGAACATTCAAAATTAATCAATGATGGTCATATATAAATCGATCTTAATTCTTAGTAATTAACATACTCTTATTTATTGTATTGTATTTTTTAACATACTGAGTGATGACACAAATGAATAGTGTCAAATTCTTGGTATATTGAAAATATATTATTATAAATAGAGTGGAATATTAATATACAAGATAAAATCTATTCTTTCATAAAGAAGTCAGATGGACGGTTCCCCACCACAAGTATTGATTCGGTAAGAGCGCTCAAATTATGATTAGATCATAAATATATTATTCATTAGAGAATCAATGGTACTTAAGGAAAAAGATATAATTAAAGAGGTTAACAAAAAATATATAGTTTTAATTATTAACTGTTTATGGAGGATTGATTTGTATGTAGTGACTATATCAATGGACAATTCAAAACCTTTGAATATAATTAGTTTTATAATTTTAATAGTGCAATTTTAAATTTTCAGTGGAATAATTTGGAATTAATAATTTTGATATTTTAATTAAGGTGTTAAATAATTGTCAAAATTATTAGAGCTTAAATTATATTGTCAGTAGCTCCTCTCAACAGCTCCATTGAATCATGTGAAATTTATTTTTTATTTGGTTAAATTTATTAATTTGGAATTGAGAATTTTAAATTAATATTCACACAACAAATTAATTTGATTAATTTATATTTTAAATAATATTTAAAATAGTTTTAAAATAGTTTTAGATTAAAAATTATACAGTGTGGTAAGGACCAAACCATAGTTGTGCACCATAGGGTGGTTCACATTTTATCCACAAACAAAGTGCATGTGGAATTTTGAATTTTGACACATGTGGAAAAGAAAAAATCAGTTATTTTTCTTTTGAATAGTTCAAAACAAAATATTTTTTAATTAAATTAAAAAAAGAAAAAAAGAAACTGAAGTGGAGATAGAGATTTCTCTCTCCATCTCTGCCAAAAACGCCTACCACTCTAGTAGTGGGCGTGTGATTTTTCCGCTAAGTGGGGAGTGGAATATTTAATTAATTATTAATTAATTAAAAAATGTGTCAGTTATTTTTCTGTGATATTAAAAAGGGGTACATGTGATGTATTTATAAAAAAATTACAAAATACTAATTCCTTTTGACAGAGAAAAAGTATGTATATTTTTTCTAGAGAGTTTCTTCTCCTCCTTTCCTTCACTTTGTCTCATGAGTTGAGAACGCAAAATGAATCAAAATTCAGGTGTGCGATCAAACCCAAAATCAGAAAATGCCCATTCGTTTCCTGTTCATTGTGATTTGGAGAACGCTGAGAAAAAAGCGTTGGTGTTTATGAAAGATTTAGAGTTCTTAAGAAGGTTCTTGAAGGAGTTTAAGAATTTCGACCTAATCAGACAATGGTCAATCTCTAAACTTTCTTCTCTATTATTTTTCATTAAATTAATATAAATATTGTCGCCGGATAAAATTTTTCTCAACCAACATTTAAAAAAAAATTAGTTTCCGTATCATGCTTCTGCTATTTTTAAAAGAATTGATTTATGTAACATGCTTCCGTTATTTTTCTCAACCAACATTTTATATGTGTGATTTGATCCGTACTATGCTTCTGCTATTTTATAAAAAATAAAAAAAAAGGGTTTCCACAACCAACATTTTCTTCATCATAGTGGACACAACTCCATATTAATGTTAAACTCTCCTAAATTATATATATTATTCTGGTTTAATTTCTTTTTATTTTTTATTTTTACTCTCGATAATATATAGAATTGACTAATAATCCTTAACATACAGATAATTTGAAAGGGGAGATTTAGCTTGAAAACACAATGAGATTTATATCTAAATAGCTTTTTTAAGAAGTTTTTTAATAAATGACTGAAGTTTTTAAAAAATTAATTAAAATTCTATTTTTTTTCTAAAATGATTAATCAATTGTCTTAAATAGTCAATTGATGATTAACTGCATAAAATCAAATCAATGATTGAGATCAATCTCTGATTAACTATAATGTAAATCACCAAATTTCATAATCTAACACTGATTGACCAAATCTGAAAAATGAAAAACAGTCATTTTTCTAAATTTAAAAAAAAAAAAATAGATCATCTTTTAAATTAAGTGACTAAAAAAACCACTCTACCTAATTTTTCAAACACAAGTTCCTTGCATGTGAAAACGCATGAACGATACTGAGAGTTATGGTTTGACAAAGTCCCGCGGCCGAGAGCCCAACTCACAAGTGAATGACAAACCTTTTTACTTCTTTTGTTCTACTTTGCACTCGTCATTCGACCATCAATGGCCAAAGAAAGGGAAAAAAAAAAAAAAAAAAAAGAGAGAACAGCCTAACTAATAACTGCAGGATCAGCAGGCTCAGCCACCCCAACCACCCTAACATTCAACGTTTCCGACCCAGAGAGCATGGTCATAAAAAAAATAAAAATAAAAATAAATAAGGAAGGTAGGAAGGACCACCCTAACATTTAACGTTTTCGACCAAGAGAGCATGGTAAAAAAAAAATAAACAAAAACCAAAAAAGGAAGGAACGAAGGAACCCGACTCATGAGGAGCACACTTGTACCATTCGAATAAATTTGGTGCGCCAACCGAATTGGCGTTGGTAAAGAATTGTGCCTCTATGGGTACAACTGCGAATAGCCCTTGTAGTTTTATTCAGATTTTTCTCCCTGTTGACCCACTTTTTATTCGGCATTGTAAAGAGGGGCAAAAATCTTAAAGCCATGGGACAATTATGTGCTTTTTAGCACAATTTCTTGAATTATTAAGAGGCACTAAATTGTATTACAGACGTTTGCAAGCACCTCATCCCCTTATACCAGTCCTCCAAAGCGTTCCTCATTTTTCATTCCTATTGCTATCAATGGAGTTACGTGGGACCCAGTTGAAAATCAAAAGACCAAGAGCGCCTCTACTAAAAATCCAAACAACTCTCAGAAGTCTAACATACGTACAACAAATTTCAAACGCAATTCAGCACGCAACATGTAACAGTTTTAGCAAACTTTGATGAACAAAATGTAAACAAGACAAGATAGAGAAAAGCAAATTTCAAACGCAATTCAGCAAGCAACATGAACAGTTTTAGCAAAACTTCGATGAACAAAATGTGAACATGATATGAACTTCAGGACTAATAAGAAGTGTATTTATTTAACCAAAAAGAGTACTACCACTGCATCGCACTAAATATTGCAGTCCATACGTGTCCAACAAATAAGCACGGCAGAAAACTAGTTCCCCTTTTCTTTTTTCTTTTTCCTTGATATAGAAAATCCACTAATTCTACCATTTACCAACAACCAAAAGACCCATATATATTGGGCAAAGAGAAAAGCAAGCCAGGCAAGCAGAGACTGGCACCATCCCCGAGCATCCCATGCTTACGCATCAGCAAATCTGCAATACAGGTTAAACCGTTAGTTTTATGATGCCACTCTGTGTAAGTTTTGGGAGAAGAATTTACAAAAAGAATATATTAACAAGAAATGAAATAGATTAAAAAAAAAAACAAATGTATATCCCCTTACCCTAGCTCGGAGAGCTTGAGATGAGCTTCAGAGTAGTCGGCAAAGAACGCATCCTCATCCTGAAAAGAAGATTGCCAAGCAAACATGAGTTTAAGGTAAAATCCTAGTAAACAAGTATGATTGACACCAGATAAAGAGAGGAGAATCGCACCGCAGCATATTTGTCAACCAGGGGGCGGAAGACAGGGTCTGTCAGAAGTGCCTTGTCAGAGGGAAGCTGTAGAAGGCCTTCCTTCTCTCCAGTCAGGAGTTCCCTGATAAAAATTAAGGACCATTGTTATGAATACGCGTATAACAACCATGGCTAGTAATTCTGAAACACCAAATTCGGTTACTAAAGCAAAGGTGGGAAATGGCACTCACGTAAAGTAGGAGTTATCAAAGATGAGAGGGTTGCTAGTCCAGGGTCCCTCAAAACCAGAGCGCTCCTTGTGGGCTCTTCCCTGCAAAATGTCAAGAATGTCGGTGTGACAAAAATTTCTCCCAGATAATTATACTCAAAAAGATCAAAGGCAAATCCAAAAATAATCATACCAGAGTATGACCACCAGAGAGAGCAACAATATCCTGGTCACTGAGGCCCATGGTACCAAACACATCCCTCAAATGGTCAGAACCTAAAACAACAAAAATGAGGACGTTGCTACTAAATCAATACTCCAATTGTTTAAGCCGTAATACAAATTGCACAAAACACACACACACACACATTACTACAGTCTCGAACAGTAGGATATTTCAAGAATACTCACCCTTGGTGGCATTGGGGAGACGACCTTCTGGTGGTGAGTTAGGCTTGTCCTGAAATTTTAAAGGACTAGTATCAGTATCAAATACATTCTCTGTAACGGGAAAGGCAACAATGACGTACATTTCATGAAAATTAAACATTAAAACACCCACAACAATTGGAAGTTATACGCAGAATAACAGCATAGTTGAGCAGAAATAAATAGACAAGTCCCTGATTGATCTGCTGAATAAAGCATTTATTAGGATTACTGTGAATAAAGTAGGAAAACTCTTTAAACATTCAATTTTCTCCAACGACCATACACTATATAACAAAATCATGTACAACTATGCATAACAACCAAGGTTCAAACCTTAGAAAATCACATTCCACCAGTATTATAATCTTGAAAAAATAAACAATTATAAACTCAATAAAGATCTAATGATGAATATGTCAAACGCTGTCCCAAAAACTACAGATTTCAAGCACAACAATCTCATTGAAAAGAAGTATCATTATCGTCGGCCATTAATTCTAAAACAGAAAAACCTTTAAAAAAGAAATATCAGAGGCATTAATGCCGAACATAAAAATCAATTTCCAAAATGCAAACAGAAGAAAGAGCACTGACCTCTCTTCCAGGGTGGAATGGAATCTCAGGGCCACCAGTAATCTCAACAGCAACAACACCAGCCAACTACATTTTTCAACAAAGCAAACAGTCAACAGTCAACAAACCTGATTGGCTGATTACTGATAAGAAAGAACAGATCTAACAATACATCGTCGTATTTCCAAGAAAATGATCAAAAAATAGAAGAACGAATTGTTGAGTACCTGATAGAAGTCAGCGTAAGAGAGGATAGGGAACTGTTCCTTGATTGGCTCCAAGAGCCTAACGGCGATATCAAGTCCGTTGTTGGCGCCGTGAGCGAGCTCCTCCGGGTGCCTAATGGTTCCGAACGGACCACCAGTCTTCGTCTTCTTGTCAAACGTCCCCGCCGAGTGCCATCTAAGGAGGAAAAAAAAAAAAAAAAAAAAAAAACCTCCATTAAAACACAAATATATTCACACACACAGAAGAAATGGAGATTTACAGAGACATACGCAAGTCGGAGAATGAGAGGAGCGCAGTTCTTCTCGGCGATGAAGCCTCTGAGCTTCTTCTTGGCCTTGTCGACGGCCTTCTTGTAGTCCTCGCTCACGGTTGGGTAACACTTTCCCATGATCGCCGATTTCTGCTTTCAAACAAACACAGATTGAGAATCAAAACACCCAGAAAAAACACAGATCGAAATCCTCGAAATCAACGACTGAAAAACGAATCGGTCGTCACTAACCTAAAGCTTAGACGAGAGATTGAGAGATAAAAAGAGGAGAGAGATAGAAAGAGGAGAGAGAAACGAAACCCTAGAGCAGGACTGGCACGAGGAGAGCACAAGCCGAGACTGAGCTTTGGTGGGGGGAAAAATGGGGGATGATATAGGGGAGTAGGAGAAGAGAGAGAAGGTTCTAGTAATTCACTCTCAGTCGTTAGATATTTGGAAATCGTGTGGCTGATATTGGGTTTTCACTTCAACGGCTGAGATTCGTTTGGACAGTGTCACGTACGGTCAAGGCGTGGGTAGGTGGCAGACTTTAAAAGAAATTATATTAAAGAAAAACCAAATAAACGTCAATGTGATTGGGGGAAAGAGGGCTCGTTTCATGGGAAAGGCTGAAAAGTTGGTGTGGCCCACTTTGTGAGGCACGTTTGTAATCAAAAAAGTAAATGCGAACCGGATTTATCGGGTGTTTGACTAAATTGCCCTCCTTGTTCGGGCCAACAACGTCGAGTCGTCAAAATGGTCAGTCATCTGGTGTGTCAAGCCTCATCAGAACGGTGCAAAAAATTTGACTTTGACTACGGGCGACGATCTTATTGGCTCTTTTTTTCCAGAAAAGTTTTTTGGTTTTGATTGGTATGGGAAAAAAAAAATGTGGCATATAAGGCGCTAATGTGGAAAAAATCAACAATGGTTAGTAAGTTAAATAAGGGCATCTTTGGTAGAGTTTTCAAAAAACTGCTTTTGGTAAAAGTAATTTCTGAAAATATTTAGATGATATGTCAGAAGAACTTTCAGTCTCTAAAAGTGCTTCTTGTCAAAGTTCAAGAATATGGTTTCTGACAAAAGCTCTTTTGAATATACTTTAAAACTATATTGAAAGCTCTTTCAAATAGCATAAGATGTTCTCTATATACTCCGATCGAGGTGAAATTATAACAAAATTTAAATTAGACATTATAAACTTCATTTATTATTTTTAGTACTTATTATAATACTTTAGAGATTATTTTGACCTCAAAAGTTATTTGGTTCCAAAAACTTACTGAGTAATTATAACTTTTACTTCTCTTCTTCTTCTAGCTATGAGCAAAAGTAAAAACTCTGCCAAACAAATCCTAAATCACTTAAGACTTTAGAAATTTGATCAACTTTTAAGGGATGGAAGAGTGAATTTCTTTCCAATTATTAGCCTATAAAATCAAATATGAAGGGCATGTTTGGTGCACAAGTTCAGTTTGAGTTGAGCTGAAATTTTTAAATTTAAATAGTAATTTTTGTTGACTTTTTCAGAAAAGACAAAAACTTTTAGGGAAAAGATAAAAAATATGATAAAAAAATACAATTTAGTTTAAACCAAACGGGTCCAAATTAAGTACAATAGATTTCGATGTTTTGAATAGTCCACAGTATTTTTTCCTTTTCCACCTGTACTTGAAAACGTCAGCCTAATTTAAGGATAGAGAGAAATGAATATCAGTATCTTTTTTGTTTTTTTTTTTTAAAGAAAATCATTACTAAAGATAATCTTATTTATAATGATTATATGTATAGTCTAATAAGAATATCACATGTGTAGAATCTTCAACTCTAAAGTTTTTTTTTTTATTTAAAGTTATTGTGGAAAAAAAAAAGGTTAAGTTTTTTTTTTTTTTTTTTTTTGGCAGATTAAAGTTATTGTGGAAAAATCAACAGTAGGTAGAAAGTTAAATAAGTTTAAAAGTCTGATCTGATCAACTTTTTTGGGATGGAGGAGTGGATTTCTTTCCAATTATTAGGATATAAAATCAATTATGAATTAAATATGATAGATTTCAATGTTTTAAAAAAACGGCATTAACATTCCAAAAAAAAAAAATTCGGCATTATTTTTTCTTTTTCTTTTTTCACATATCATAAAAGCTTTATAATTTTTTTTTTTTTTATCTAATCCAGTACTTGAAAACGACAACCTAATTTTAGGATAGAGGAAAATGAAAATAAGTACTTAAGATAACCTTATTTGTGAGTTTTTTTTTTTTTTTTTTCCAAATTGACATTAATGCATTGCAATATATTATTACTATTACTTATTTTGTGTTTATATTCTTCATCTCCTTTTTTATTTATTTATTTATACCTGTACATATCATCCTTTCTCCTAACTCTCAAGTGACATAAGTTTTTAATTTCAATAAATAGTTTGATTTTTTTCACTAAATTAAAGACGTTATACAGGTTGAAGGCAATATACCCTGATAAAAATTATATGGATCTTTACAAAAGAAATTATCTAAGTACTCCGTTGACTCATAGTGAGAATAACTCAAATTCCAAAATATTGTTGAGAAGCATAAGCGTTAGTAGTTTTTACATTACTGTACTTGACGTCGGTGTAATTTGTTTATGTTGTCTAAATAATTTTTGACAAAGTTAAAATCATATGAAAAATATCACACCAACTCTAATATTAATTTTTGAATATCAATTTATATCAAATGTAAATTATCATTTGATATAAATAATATTTAAAGAATCATTATATTAATTAATTATATCTATAAATAAAAATATGATAATTTATCATTAAACAAGTAAGCATTCATAAAGTTGATATTAGAATCGGTGATTAAATGAAAAAAAGAGAATCTCCAACTCCTGGGCGTTTTACAGGACGTGGCGTAGAGAGCGTTGCAGACAATCCTCGCACATGTGAAGGTTATATATGTCATTTAAAGGCTCAAAACAGCTGAAGAACTTGTAGAAAAAATAATTGAAAAATAAATCTAGACGTCATAGTGTGAACGCGCCCATCTTAAGAAGATTCCATTCTGGTGAATGATTAAATCACCCCCACAAATAAATATTTTTATCTCACCTATGCAAAGCCAATTGGTCCTGTAAACATTTTGCACTTTTTCCTTGTTCTTTTTGTTTTACCATGCTTTTTCTTGCTAATTTTTTTAGAGAATTTATACGATAAGATTTTTATGATATCGGTCAAAATTATTTTTTAATTAAAAATTATTTCTTAGTTATGAATTTAATTTTTTAATAATATAATTATGAGTGTTAATATTAAAATCTTATCGTAAATTAGATTATTAAAAAAATAATTAATAATGCGTTTAGTTTCGATGTTCAAACATAAATTTCTTAAATTAGTGTTTATCTTTTTCTGTAAATTCAATAACAATTATTATTATTTTTTGAAAAGTCAATCAATTTCAACTTATAATTTCATTCCAAACCCGAATACCAAATTTATACTTCGTTTGATATTTCAACTTAACTCCAATTAAACCGTACTTTTTTATCTCAGTTTTTATTTTTATTTTCTGAAAAATCAATAAACTCAAACTTAAAAATTTTATTTTCAACAGACGAACCAAACTCAAGCTTAATAATTAAAATAATAATTATCTTTCTATATCTTTTCTTGAAAAAAAATTTTAGTTTATGGAATCCAAAGAAAAAGCCGGCACAAAATAGGCACAGCAATAATGCAAAGCATCACTAATCACGGCATTCCTCGAGATCAGTCACCTTACTCGAAAATCACTCACCCGCGGGTCATTTACACGATCTCTTCGCATCCACGTGACTACCTGATGCCACTACTAATAATTTTTTTTTTATTTATTTAAAAAAGGGGTCATTGGACTATTTAAGAGCTTCTGTAATAGAATTTCATAATATTACACTGAAAAATAAATAATTCTGGAAAATTAAATGGACTATTTGCTTAAAATATAGCATTTTTAAAGTTAAAATAGTAATTATAATACTACGTTAGTGAAATCTGAAATCTGAAGACAAAACTTATAAAACTGCCCATACTCTATCTCTAATCCCAATTCCATCTTTTCTATAATGGGTTTTTAAAAAAATATAAATTTTGAAGGCACACGTTCGACGCACTGGCACTTCATTATATTTGGAACCTGGACAGGATTATGGGGAACATAGCCAAAAGTCATGGCCATGTTGTGGTCAACATCCAATCAAAGCCCTACGAGGCTGCATCTTAATGACTTCATCCACTGTGGGCCCCCTCTCTATGAGGTGGAAAAATGCTAAACATAATTAGGGACAATGCCGTGAAAATGAGGTTGGGATTCATATTTGTCACAAGTCCACGACCATAAAAACTCTTATAAAAATTGTCCCAGTGATAATTTCATTATTATAATAGGAGAAATTGTAATTAAATCTTATTTATATATTTTATCAATAAAATTAGTTTTTAAATTATTAAATATAATCGAATGATTAAAATATTATTATGTATTTTACTTTATATTAATATAGACTAATAAATAAAAAAATAATGAAAAAAAAAGAAATTATCATAAAAAAACAACCTCGTTTACAGTTGACGGAGTCGAGGATGGGGGCTCGTCACCGATTTTTTGGCTGGTACTTGGGGAGGGGGGGGGGGGGGGGGTGCGTAGATTTGCTTGGTTGGGGGGAGCTCGTCGCTGGCGTCGTGGGGGGAGAAGGGTGCAGCGCATATCTGGTTGGGGGAGGGGGTCTTCGTCGGTGTCGGGAGGGAAGGCGCGCAGATCTGGTGTTTGGGGGGAGGAGGGGGACGGATTGGCTCGTCGTCGACGTCGAGGACGGGGGGTGCAGATTTGGGTCCGTCATCAACGTCGGGAAGGGCGGCGCCTACCACAGGTCAAATGTTGGTTTTTTTGATAATTTATCTATTTTATTATTTTTTTTTTAATTTATTACTTTATACTATTATGAGATAAGGTGCATTATAATTATAATACAGAAACAATATTTCAGCCGTGCGACAGTTTAAAAATGAACCCTGCCAATAGGGTATATAAATTAGACTCTAGTGCAGCTTCTCCCTATTATAGTAATTAAAATTTTAAAAGGGTAAAGCTGCGGTAAAATCCTTTTTATATACCCTATCGATAAAGTTTATTTTTAAATCATTCAGATGTAATCAAACGGTTGAGATATTGTTTGTGTACGGTAATTATCTTACACTTTTACCTTCCAATAATATTTGATTAAGAAATTAAAAAATAATATATAAAAAAAAGAATTTAAAAAAATTCACCTTCATCGGTGGAAGGTTGGGGGAGAAGCGAGGTTTCCATCGCCGGGGTCGAGAAAGAGGGAAGGACTCGGCTGATTGGTGTCGGGGGGCAGATCGGTCGGGGGTGGGGGGTGATGGGGGTTCGCTGTCGGCATCCGGGGGGGATGGATTAGGTCGATGCTGTCACGGGGAGGGGGGGGAGGTAGGGCATATCTGAGAAGGGGATCCGTCGCCGGTGTCAGCAGGAAAGTCATCGACATTGAAGAAGGGATTGGTCTTTTTTTAAAATTTTTTTTGTTAATCTATACTAAATAATATGAGATAATATGTATTATAATTATTATATATAAATAATATTTTAATCGTTCGATTATATATTAACGATTTAAAAATAAATTATATTGATATGATATATTAAAAGGGATCTACCGTAATCATTTCTATTTTAAAATTAAAAAACTAATTTATCTTTTTTTCCTTCACATTCTCTCTCCATTTCACCACTTTCTCTCTCTTCCTCCACCCTCTCTCCTCACACTCGGATCTCTGGTGCCGTTACGTCGTCACGCCGCCGATCTGCACCACGTCTCCGGCAGGTTCTCCGACCTCTCCTAGAGATCTCCCGATCTCTCCCCATCGCCGTCGCCTCGGGCCCACTCCGATCTCGACCAGCAGCAGGTGGCAGAGTCGTCGGATCTTCCCAGCCGTGGTCCGTGGAGGAGTCTCAGAGTCGGCGCCGAACTAGATCGAGCTACCGTGAGACGACGCCGGGGAAGACCGAACGCGCCGGCGGAGATCCAAGCTCCAATTCTCGGCACGATCGCGACGCCGGAGCTGTGGGAGGCATCGCGGCTTCTCTAATCACGCCGTCGCGGAAGCTCAGTGGCGAGAGTAAACGACGGCAACACCGGCAACCACCGCTCCGGCCTCAGGCTCCTCCCCGGTGTCTAAATCTTCGCCTCTCCCCACTCCGACGCCGGCTGGAAGTCCAGATCTGTTTGGACTTGATGCTTTTTTTATTTTTTGGCTCTGTTGGAAGCCAGACATCTATTTTTGTTAAATGATTTTTTAAATAGATATTTATGATATCATCTATAATATTTCTTTTTTTTTGTGAGGTAAAAATCAATTAATGACATGATTTTACAACATTATTAATAAAGAAGTAGGTCCCTATGAGGTGAGAAGAGTATTTTCTTTTGGATTAATTTAATAATTAGCCTCTTAATTGTATAACTCGTCTTATATTGGTATCTGAATTTTAATTTTATACATAATATTCCACTGTCACATTTACAGTTTCTTTGTCCATATTCAGCCAAAAAAAGTTATACATAAATTAAACGTATTCTGATTACATAAACTTTATTTACAAATAAGTCGTAATCAAATGTATTTGAAAAGAAATTATACTTTAATTAAATAGATTCTGAAAGTAAACTGTATTTAATCAAAGATATATAGTGTAAAATTTTACGTCATAAAACTATTTTAGTGATATAGCTTCCCTGCTAAAAGTATTAAATTTTGATTTTAGTTTTAATTAAAACTCATGTGATCTGAAAGTATTTAATTTTCGTGTAATTTTTTATAAAATATCGATATAGAGGCCTTTTTCATAACAATATAAAAAGACGAGATTGTCTAACATATAAAATTAAAATCCTGGACCAACTTTAAACTGAAAATATAATTCAAGATCATTTATAAAAAATAATTTTTTTTTCCATCCCCGTAATAATTTGTTCTAAAGAAATTAATCTTTTTTTTTTTAGTTCAAATTAATTTTGGGCTTTAGAAGTGTTGACCTGTGAACAAATTTTTTTTTTCCAGAAGGCAATGTCATTGGTATGTTTTGATGGGAAAGTACCTGAGACAAATTTAAGTACGCTTAAACCAACATATTAAAAACATAATATTAGATCAATATAACAAAAAATTAAATTAAAATAAATTAAAATTTAAATCATGTTAGTTAATAGTAAACAATTTTTGTCATATTAATCAATATATATATATAAAAATATAATTATTTAGATAATTTTCTCTATTTATTATTTTAATTTATTTTATTTTAATTTTGAAAGGTCTAGGACTAAAGCTTGGATCCTCCTTATATGGCCAATTTTTTTGGGCCTCTGCTCATTGCCTTACAAAGCCTTGCTCAATATGTTTTGGATTATTTTTAGGATTCTCCCTCGTAAAACACATATAATAATTGTTGCTCAGTATATAATTGAGCTTCCGTTTAAAACACTGATTTAAAATGAAATTTTTAAATTTTTAAAAATTAACTATAATTTTTGTTAGTTTTTCAAAAAAAAAAAAAAACAAAATAAAAACTGATATGAAAAACTTAGATTTGGACTGGAGAGTCAAATAAAAGCTCGTTTTTTTTTAACCTCCAATTAGATAAAATATAGAAGGTTAAAAATCTCTTGCATTTGGTTCGGAACTAAATTTTTTAGGTTGGAGTTGTTTGGCTTTTCAAAAATCAGTTAAAATTTTGTTAACTTTTCAGAAAAATGACAAAAGTAAGTTGGAAAAGTTTAGTTTCAACCAGTGAAGCAAATGGAAACAATTAAGCGAGGGTTGATTGGCTGTTTCCACAATATTTTTTTTTTTTTTTTACATTATGATTTTCTAACTTTTTAAATGTTTTTTTTCATTGCCGAATCTGTATATGGATAGAGATTCAGTCATTCACTACCATAAATAAAATCAAATCAATTGAGCACTTTGAGATAGTCTTACTTACAGTTGAAGCAAAAGGAAGAAAAAACATGAAAATCTACACAAAGATACGGAAGATTGCTTTTTGATATATCATGTTGTCTCTTGTTTTGTTCTCCGTTTCTCTTTGCGTTCTCTCTGATTCCAAGTGAGATTTTGACATTTTTCAAGAACAGAGTAGAGAGGAAGAGATCGGAGAGAGGAAATTAAAAATGGCCTTTACAAATGTCTCGTGCTGTCATTTGGAGTAGTGCTTGCAATGCCTGCCATTGTTAACACCGCCATTGTGCTCGCCCCTAGTGCAAATTTCCCCACCACAGCTTCGGCTCCAGCATCAAGCGATGGCATGCACAATAGTAGGTTAAGTGAAAGCTTACATTGTGTATTCCTAGTTGACAATTTCGAGCAGACAGAATAGACAAACAAAGTAAAACAAAGTAAAAAAAAAATCACATGATGATTTAAAATCCACCATGTGACATTAATGTGATCAGCACATGACGTTGGCGTGGGTGTGACATGACGCCAAAGAGCAAAGGACAAAATCGGCCATTGGTCCGTTTATAAATAGTTTATGGATTGGAGCTCACATGTCTCATTCATTGAACCTTTGTGTGCGGGAGAGAAGCTTAACAAAGGAAAATAAACATTCAATAAAAACACAAAGTAACTATCTTTGATAATTCAAAGAGTCTTGGACGAGATGGAATGTTGATTCATCCTAATTAGTTGGGTCCTCTAGCTCTTTCAATAAAAAGGATGCAAGGGGGAGGGCTTAATTTGGAGTTGCTTTAATTTGGTCTTTTTCTTTTCTTCATATTGGAATATGTTTCTTTTTATGTATAAACTTTCATTTCATCACATTTCAATTCATTGGTAAGCTACCCTACTAAGCATACACGTAATTGGCAAGATCCCCCAATCTTGATTCCTTCGGACGCAAGGAAGCAAGCTAGTAGCAGAAATTTGCTGTTTTCTATCAACTTAATTGGACGACTGAAAACAATTTCGACGAATTTCAAGGAAAAGAACGCAAGATTTGAAATGTGATATACCTGTAACGCGAGATCGATTCATGGTTGCACTCGATGTTAACTTCGAATTCTCCTATAAAACGGAACAATGAGAAGTAATTCGTACGACAACTTAAGTGCAACAAATTCGTGATAACAAGTTGCCTATGAAAATATTATTTCGACTGTAGAAGTACGGATATCAAGAAGATTTCAGTTAGAAAAACTCAAAGTTGGCTCCAAGCTTGTCAATAAACTCAATGTTGGCAACTCATAGACAATAGGATTTTTTGTTGCCTCTAGTTGTTTTCACTAGTAAATTTGTCTTATGATATAGGGGGAAAAAAGAAAGGAAAGGAAAAACAGAACAGAACATAATATAAGTTAGTCTTTTCCCCGTTCGCTAAAACTAATTCATTTGATCCATAATCTCGTAGTCGGGCCTATTCTTTATAGGTACGCGGATCAGCTCCAATCCCCATAATGTGTGTTAAAATGCTACATTTGCTAACGATAGCCAAACAACACGAAAGAAAATCAAAACATACTGTAAGTGAAACAAAAATCAAAGCTTACTTAAATGAGCAGACTCTTTGTGTGTGTGTGTGCTTATGCGGAAATTGAATTTTGTTTACAGAAACTAATGGTATTTATTAAAAAACTAAACAAAACTTACCAAATGAAACAAAAATCCAAACTTAATCTCAATATAATCACAGTTTACCAAAAGAAAACCGGAGTAAAACCAACGGCTTAGTAACAATTTTTTTTTTTCCTTTCTTGTTCTGTTCTGTCACAGTATTCGCTCACTATCTTTTTCAACCGAAAAGGAAATGCTGTTATCTCTCAATGTCGTTTCCAAAAGAACATCTGTTTATCAGATTGTCGTTTTCCTTTTCAAAAACGACATGCCGTTCATTAACGAATAACTTCACCCTCATGGAATGCTTGGTAGTTGATGTCGTTGTTGCTATGCATGCGTAACACGACGTCTCCACTAATTCAAACTTTTAAAGCTAATGCTCTTCCAAAAACATGAATAAATAAATGACAGTTTTTTCTCACCGTCATCTAGAAATTAAAACTCCTAGCAGAAAAAAAAAATAATAATAATAATAAATGAAGAAAAAAAAATAAAGAAATCATTGTCTAAAGGGAAAAGTACAAGAAATTAGGTATCTAGGTGATGATTAATTTATTATTCTCTTTTAAATGATGATTAATGGAAAAATCCCGTGTAAACATATCTTTTATAATTAGTTCGATTTCATTGTTCGGAGATATGTATTTGAGGCTGTCGTTTGGATCCATATTTTTGTGGTTAAACTCGCTGGATAAGAAGAAAATTTTTACGTGGTTAATATGTTTGAACAATTTTTATTAAGTGTGGTTTTGAACTATTTTACAGTGTTTGGACTCAGAATTGTCCACTTAAATAGAGGAAAATATTCAAGGACTCTGCGTGAGAGAGAAAACAAGCAAAATATGAAGAAGAGTTGTTGAGCATTGACCTCTTCTATTTTAGTTTTATAGAGTCATTGAAGTCGAATCTAATTAAGTCAACCAAGTTCATAACGTGTGATTGTTCTCATGCGCAATGTCTTTCTTTGATCCATTATCGGTGCAGTTGTAATCGAACCTCAATTTGTACATTTGTCTATGTGACCCTGAGGATTACCTTCGATCACCGATCGGTTTACACCTAATCTTTTGGTAAATCGACATCTAATCTCAGGAAAAGTATTCTCATCGGTAACACTTATGGCTATTTAACTCTCACTTAGGACTGTATTTTTACCCTGTGCATTGAGCTTTGCATTTGGTTTTATATTCTATGGTATACTTACGCCTTAACCATGAAAATTGAGTATAAATGAACTTAAATGTGTGGGTAAAGAAGGGTCTAACTCTTGAAATGACAATCAAAATAGCTTTTTTTTTTTTAGAGTAATTGGTCCAAATAATCTCTGAACTCTTTCAAAAATGATGATTTAGTCTTTATTTTATTTTATTTTTGGTCAAGACGATCCTAAACTCTTAAAATGTTAGCCATAATAGTCATTTTCGTCCAAATTCATTAAGTTTCTAACGGAATGGGTCACATGACCTATCACATGAGCTCAATTAACCTTGAAAAGACGAAAATGCTTTTATTAAAAACACTACATCACACAAAAAAACATTAAAAAATAAAAAACAAACTGAAAATATGCAAACCCAGAACCCTAAGAACCTACCCCCAAATTCAAACCCTAAAAACCCACCCCTAAATTCAAACAGGGCTTTCGACAAAGGGACATGGCTTCCTGTTCGGGACCAGCCTCAACCTCAGCCCTCGAAGGATCAGCACTGGCTAGGCCGAGTCGAGGAGCGAGGCAGAGACAAACTAGCAGAGCTAGATCTTGTCGACGGAGATGAGGTCAAAGTCAGAGACGTGGAGGAGGAAGAAGCTGTAGGTCCAACATGGGTCAGATAAGGAAAGGGAGAGAGAGGGAGGGGAGGATCCCGACCTGGAGCTGCGGGTCCGCCATGGCTTAGAGGAGGAGAGGGAGGGGAGGAGAGCAACGCGTTTGCCATGGGTCGGAGGAGGAGAGAGAGGAAAGAGCCATGGCGTCGTTCGCTTGATCGTAGAAGAAGCTGGGTTTGCTGCTCGTCATCGTTGTCGTCGGAGGGGGTCAGTGAAGGAAACGGCGTCGTTGTGCTGGTGGCAGTGGGAGAGAGAGAAAGAGAGAGGGAGGCAGGAGTTGAGGAGAGAGACGCCTAAGTATAGGGTTTTTTTATGAGTTTTTATTTATTTTGCTAAATTAAATTTATTGTTAAATTACTAAATATCCCCTTAAGTTAGATCACATGCATTGCACATGACGCATTCCGTTAAAAATTTAATGGACTTGGACATAAATGACAAAAATTGCCAATATTTAGAGAGTTTAGGATCGTCTCGGCTAAAAAAATAAAGTCAAATCGTCACCTTTTAAAGAATTCAGGGACTATTTAGGCCAATTACTCTTTTTTAATGTGTAACTCAATGAACGGTAAATACCTCTTTATCTAGCTTGTTTGTTTGTACAAGTTTACTACACTTAACCCAAAGTCCTCACTCTACTTAGGCTGAACAGATAAATATATGTCCCAAAAAATGAAATCATTCATGTAATATTGCTTCTTGCTCTGCCATAAATTTTTCACCACATTTATTTGCATCCTCAACAATCATGCTTTTCCTCACTTGCAAAACACAGAACAAAAATTCCCACACAAAAAGAGATGTGCCCTCAAACTCAAACCCATTACTTTAGCCTTCACAGATTCCACATTTTTTAGGGCACGAGGCCTATGAAGAGAAACAAAAGCACATAGACAAAAACACTTTTTAATTTTAAACCTTATGCTCCGTCTCATAAGAAGGAAAGAAAACATACGAGAGAGAAAAAATGTGAAGGGGAGAAAAGAAAACGGTTTTTCTTTTTATCTTGTTTGGTATGATAGAGGAAGGAAAATATGTGATAAATTGAATGACTATTTTGCTCATTATTTGACAGTAATTTAGTTTTAAAATAAGGATAAAGATATAATTAAATTACGTATACAAGCTAATCAAGTTTTCCCTTTTAAAATAGGGGGACTCATGGATCATTTTTCCTCTCCACTTTTCTCTTCCCTCTACTTTTCTCTCATGTCAAACAACTTATAATCGTATTTTTCCCTTAAAAAATCTCTCCACTCTTTTCTTTCCTCTCATTTTTTTACCTCCAACAAACATAACATTAGAGTTCCTACTTAAAATCCTATCCTCTCACCCATTGAGGTGAAAGAAAAATAAAATAAAAATGATAAACCAAAACAGACGATTCTTGAAATGACACTAAAAACTCAGTTTAGTTGAATATTACAACTTCTTCAAACTAATGATTAGTTCACAATTTAATGTTTTAATAAAAATATAATCATACCATCAACTTTGAGCATGCACATTTGTTATGTTTTGTTTATTTTAATTTGAAAACTTTAATTATTCGATGACACTGCACTGATATTTTCAAAAGCGAAGTGCAATTACTTGACCTATTAAAAAAAATTTAACTAGTTTAATGTAGTTAAATGTTGTACCAATTGTTTGTGTGTCTAAGGCTTCGTTTGGCATTTCAACTCATCTTTAACTAAAACGTAATTTTTAATCTTAGGCTTTGTTTGGTGATTTGTTCCATCTCAAACTAAAATGTACTTTTTAATATCAATTTTAGTCTTTTTCTGAAATTTTTTTTGTCTATTCTGAAAAGTCAACAAAAATTTTCAACTCAAACTTAAAATTTTCAAATTCAACTCATTCACCAAACGAACCCTTAGTTTTTTTATTTTTCTGCAAAGTCAACAAAAAGTATAATTAGTTTTCAAAAAATCAACAAACTTCAACTTAAAAATTTCATCTCAAACCGGTGAACTAAACGCAAACTAAATATCTTGGAAATCTGTCTCTTAAAGACATCTTAGCTGTAAAGATCAATAACTCTAGACTCACGTTAATGTTTCTTTCTTTTATTATAAAAAAAAATTAAAAATAAGGGCCATAAGTTTATTGAAATACTAGCTTTTGATAAATTATTGAATTACTATCGTTCAATGGTTATTTTGTTTTACTTGACAGTCAAATTGACTCAATTCCGGAACAAGTTTATTTATTTATTTATAACTTAGGACTACTATATTAGCAAATTGATATGCTTTTAATAAGAGCAGTGATATGAATATTAATTTTAATCCCAACTTTTTAAGTATCAACTCACGTGTTATAGTTTTATTAGTAAATATAATTAGTTAATATAATAATACTTTAAATATTTATCAATAAAAAAACGACAACTTACATATCACATAAATTGATACTTAAAAATTGATATTATAATTAGTGTCCATAATATTTTTATTTTAATAATTCAATATTTGATAGTAAGAATGCATTATAAAGTGGTTACTTTATATTAATTTCACTAAAAACTAAAAAGTTCGAAACCCATCTTCAAATTAAAAAAAATGAAAGAAAAATCCTTATAAAGCAATTTTGTCACAATGAGATTTTACCAAACACAAATCTCATCTTTCCATCTAACATCCGTAAGACACCTCCCTGTCGGTTCTCACTTCTCCACAACGTCACCCAATTATAAAATTCAACTAATTACAAAATTTAATTTATTATTTTAATTTATGATAAATACACACATAGATAAATATTTAAGGTATAAAATTCAAATCATAATAAAAAATCAACCTAAAAGAAATTGATTAAAATTCAAAACTAAGAAATTGTTTATAATTAATTAGACGAGAGCACAGTTCCATTATTTAACAAAAAAATAAATAATCCTAAAAATTTTTCCCTCCCATAATTAGTGCAGGCAATTATTAAAAACCAGCATCTAGATTAAAAACAATGTTTTTGGTACTTAGCCCATATATACGCGTCACTTACCTAACAGATCACCTTAAACACACAAAAATAAAAATAAAAACAAAAATAAAAATAAAAACAAATTAAACGAAAATTAAAAAAAATAAAAAAACGAAATACGTGTAATAAAAGGGATCTAATAAGGTAGAACCGAGCTTACAATGTCGACAAAGCCGGAAAAAGAGAGACAGTGGCATAGAAAGCCACAAAGGTCACACAACGCAAAGGAGAAAGGGCGGGTTTCGTAATTAATGGAAAATCCAGGGGCAGAAGGAGGAAGTCCCTAATATTTAATTGACAGCGACGCAGGAGTGAAAGCCAGCATCCAAAAGAGCCATCCAAACAAGAGCCTTTCTTTCTCTCTCCTTAAAGCCCCTTCACCTCTTATTGTGGTTCTCTCTCATTTCTCTCTCTTTCTCTCTCATCGCTCTCTCTCTCTCTCTCCTCTCTGTGTTCTGGGTTCTCTTCTCGCACAATCTCATCCTCTTCGGAGATTCGTCGCCTTCTTCTCGATCCCCCTAACTGTAAGTTGTTTTAGCTCAATCTCAAACCCTAATTTCTTCAATTTCGATCTCTCTATTTCGTTTCCCCAGATCCCTAATTTCTTCTACCCTTTTTTTTTTTTGGATTTTTGTTATGTATTTTTTTCTTTTCTTTCTCGATGCTAGTTTTGAATTTAGTTTCGCTTCTTGATTTGTCGGTTCGATTTCGTGTTGATTTTTTTTTTATTTTTTTTTTCCTGTTTGCATGCCGACGATTTGTAATTTGGAGTCTTTTTTGTGAATTTTTTTTATAATCTTTGTGCGATTCTTTCCTTGTTTGATTTCGCTCACGATGGGATTAATTTGATGCGAGATATCTCCGATTTATGGTTTATTTTTGTTGTTTATTTGGTTTCCTTTTGTTCGACTCCTGTAGTGGTTTTCTTTCGATGTTTTGGGATTTTAGGGTTTAATTTTGGGGATTTTAGGATTTGTGTCTTCTATTCGTATCTTAGTTTGATTGGGATTTTTCTAGGGTTTTGACGCATTGGGATTCTTTGGTAGTTTCTGTTTGAAAAAAGTGAAGTGGGCAATGGATTGCTATTGCTAAACTTTAACTGCATGTTTGAATGACATTCTAATTGATTTTAGATATAACATTTTCGTTGAAATTAAATACATTTTCTTTATTTTCTTTAAATTCTCTTTCGCTTTAGTCTTGGAGAACTTGTGAAACGGAGATTGGGCAACGTCCTGCTAGTTATTCTTTGCTTGTATGTTTGAATGGCCACATTGGTTTCCCAAAGCGTAGTTTGTTTTGTCTTCAATTGCATATTTGTTGTCCTATCAATGAAGTGAAAGCCGAGGCTTTTAACTCGCTTATATACGTCGATCTGCTTGGCAGAATAGTTTGTTTATAATTTTTACTTTACTGTTAATTTGCACTGTTTTGGATTGCTTTAGGGCAAACATGAGTGACGAGGGAGAAAAGACTTGCCCCCTTTGTGCTGAGGAGATGGATTTGACGGACCAGCAACTGAAGCCGTGCAAATGTGGATATGAGGTTTGCGACAGTCATATATATATATATATATATCCTACTCCTCTTGATAAAATTTAATGTACGATCACCTATATTTTCCTTATTATCAGCTTGAATCTAGTTCTCAAACATAATTTCTTCATGCCAGATATGTGTTTGGTGCTGGCATCACATAATGGGCATGGCTGAGAAGGATGAGTCGGAGGGACGTTGTCCTGCATGTCGTTCTCCTTATGACAAGGAAAAGATAGTGGGGATGGCTGCAAAATGTGAAAGGTTTTTATTTATTTTGTGCTGTTTGTCGTGCCTTGAAAGGGATTTCTATATCTGTTCTGGTTTTTATTATTATATTCATATGTTTCCCCTGTTCCCTTTATAACTTCCCAGCAGATTGGTGGCTGAAATCCATATGGAGAAAAAGAAATCACAGAAGGCAAAGGCCAAATCATCTGAAGGACGGAAGCAGCTCAGCTGTGTGCGAGTGATTCAAAGGAACCTTGTATACATTGTTGGGTTGCCTCTTAATCTGGCAGATGAAGAA
This sequence comes from Ficus carica, assembly GCA_009761775.1. Taxonomy (NCBI): domain Eukaryota; kingdom Viridiplantae; phylum Streptophyta; class Magnoliopsida; order Rosales; family Moraceae; genus Ficus; species Ficus carica. The sequence continues at coordinate 14,916,888 of CM019741.1, read as the reverse complement.
GTATTCTCTCTCTCTCTCTCTCTCTCACACGCGCGCACACACACACACATGCACGCACACACACAATAGTGTGTCAGGTTATTTTTGAATTTCAGGGATGTGTCAATATTTTATGACTTTTCATGCATTCATTTGCAGCTTCTCCAGCGTAGAGAATATTTTGGTCAGTATGGGAAGGTTCTCAAAGTATCTATGTCTCGTACGGCAGCTGGTGTTATTCAGCAATATCAAAACAATACGTGTAGTGTGTAAGTTCTATGTGTCCATTATGTCTGTGTTTTAACTTATTCTAAGTTAAGAGACGATATCATTCTTTAGCTTTTTTTTTTTTTTTTTTTACCCTCTTCTGTATGTCTAGTGTCATTACTGCATCTTTTGATGTCATACTCTTCACTGACTTCTTTTCATTTTAAGTTATGCTTCTGACATGGTCTTCCAGATGCAGTAGATTTCAATTCTGTCATTAGTCGGCTGTTTGAATTATCTTGTCTTAGTGACATCATTCTTAATGACCGTGTTTCTTTGTTCTCAGATATATTACTTACTCAAAAGAGGACGAAGCCATTCGTTGTATTCAAAATGTACATGGGTTTGTCTTGGAGGGTAGACCTTTGAGGTACAAGCTTGTTCATTCTTACTGAGACCTACTGAAATTGATAAACGTATAGGAGCATCTTTGTATTAATATAGATATTTTTTTCGTCATCTATTTTAGGGCTTGCTTTGGAACCACAAAGTATTGCCATGCGTGGTTGAGAAACGTGGTACGACCATTGCTGCTTCTTGGTTGTAAACAGAATTTTACTAAATTGTTCTCCTTTTCTTATATTTGCTTTATTGAGAATTGATTTTCTGTCATTTCCAGCCATGCACCAATCCCGATTGCTTGTATTTGCACGAGATTGGTTCTCAAGAGGATAGTTTTACAAAAGATGAAATAATTTCAGCATACACAAGGTATATTTGGAATCCGCTTCCTGCCAATGTTTTGTTTAAGATTGCAGTATGCTGTACGTTCTCGTGATGATTTTTCTCTTGTGGTGATATTTTAGGGATTTTTTTTTTAGAAAAATGGAATTTTCCTGTTGGAGCTGACGTGAAATTCATTGCTGATTAATGTGATTCCTCTATTAAGAGTTTTAGTAGAGTTATAGAGCACTTAAAGACATTATCAGTAATAAAATCTGTTGTCAGACCTTCTCTTTTTTTCCCCCCCCTCTAAGTTAGATAAACAATCTTGTTGATCCTTTATGCAGGTATAAAAATTAACTATTGATTTATATTCCTTTAACAATAAAAACACTTTTTGTTGGTAAACTTTCTTTCCTCATTATGCTTACTGTCAATTTCTTAAACCATTGTTTTTTCTTCAATTTCGTCTGCAATCCACCCCCCCCCCCCCCCCCCGAAGATATGTACTCTTGTAATCAGAGTTAGTAGTTTATAATGTGAGCTCCGTGGTGCATGTGAACTGCATTGGTGCTTTATGTAACGTTTGTTAGCTTGGACAGGAATAGATTTATATACAACTTCATTTCCCATGTGTGCTACGCCATAATAATTTTGAGAGACAATGAATCAATGGGCGGATCTGATTTTGGATGAGTATTGATTCTTTAGCCTTGACTGCATGAAATGTCTTAAATTTCTACATTGATGAAATATGCTGGATTTATACTAATTTGGGTGCTAAGATATCCTTCCCTGTTCTCATCCTTACATGTCAAAACTTCTTTATTTTCTTTGGGTGCTATTTGATGGCATATGCGGTATTTTATTTCATGCTTAGTTGAACTTACATAATGGTTTTAAAGGAGTAGAGTTCAACAAATTACTGGTGCTGCAAACAATGTGCAACGGCGCTCAGGGAATCTTCTACCACCACCTATAGATGATTATTGCAATAGCAATTCTGCCTCCTCGGGAAAACCAATAGTAAAAAATATGTCAATTGTAAGATTCTATCATTCCTGTCATCTATCTTTCATCTATGTTTAGTGTTTCAATGGACAATTGAACAAGTTTTAAGCATTTATTTCTCTTTTCTCCTGAGTTGCTACTTTGCTGCATATATAGTCAAATGTTTATAGTAGATGTGTAGAACAAATATGGAAGCACATATTGGTCGCTGACTTCTGCTTATGGTGAAATCTTGGTATCAACTTTTGTTCTGATTTTGATGTATCAATCAAGCAGAATTCTGGAAATATTACTAGAGGTTCTCCTCCAAACGGAACTGTTGGTAGATCTATTGCTCTTCCAGCTGCAGCCTCATGGTATGCGGGACTCTTGTCTTTTTTTTTTTTTTTTTTTTAATCTGTGTTTGACCATTCATATATTTGTGTAACCGTTCTTTCTTTCTCACGAACATGGCAGGGGTATGCGTGGTTCAGCATGCCAACCGCTAGCTGCAAATTTAACATGTACAAATGGATCTTCAAAACAGAAACCTGATACAGCCAGTAGTACACTGGCATTTTCGTCAGCAGTTGCAGCTGCTACGCAGAGTTCTATATTGCATGGTGATGGAGGGAAGAGGCCATCATTAATCGATGAAAGTCACAATATTGATGCAAAAGTTAAACCAGAACCATTGAAGTCTGTGAAACAACATAGTAACATGGATTTTCAAAACAGTATGTCTGAGAAACCTGCTGCACTGGATGGAGGTCTTTATGTTAATTTAGGCAGTCAGATCTCTTCTCCGCGAATGTTGAAGGACAGTGATAAAGGCATTGCTATGCCACCAAACATTTCGGATGCCAATGACCTGGATGGGCAATCTTCTACTTCTTCTGGTCATGAAAATGAACTGCTCGTCACTTCTGAAGATCATATCCAGAATTTGTGCTCTGAAATGTCTTCAATGAGCATGGATAGAAATTTCATGGATGAACTCTCTGGTAAAACTTCACCCAATGGTGGATTTTCTGATCACTCCTTTATTAAATCACCTCGGGATCAGGGGTTGCAACAATATTATACTGACCAATCTAGAGAACCTTCGACAATAGCTCAGAAATTTGTAACGTCAAGTGATGACTGCATTTCAAGAGATCAGTCTGACTGGATATCGGATTCACATACACAAGTAATGCCAAGTACATCTTCTGAGTTGGAAGAGGACATAATATCTTTTGATAATCAACGGCTAAAGGATCCTGAAGTTGTGATTACCAAATCATTCTATGCTTCAAATCATCTGCAACAACATGAGGCTTACTCTGCAGTTAATTCAAATGCTGATCGTCTATTTGTGGATAGCAAACTTAGGGACAGTTCATTAACATCTAACGGGTACCCTAACAGCTATGTTGGTTCTGATAGAATCTTAGAGCATTCCTTTTTGCATCCAAATGAAAAGCACCCAGGACGATTCCTGGGTGAAGCACCTGGTGCTGAGATGAATTCTATTGTAGATAGAGGGGAAAGCAGCATAATTTCAAATATATTATCACTTGATTTTGATACTTGGGATGAATCACTAGCGTCGCCTCAGAATTTGGCTAAATTGTTGGGAGATGACGAGAAGCAGTCTGGATCTCACAGAATATCAAGTTCTTGGAAGGGACAAACTAACAATCAGTCCAGGTTCTCATTTGCAAGACAGGAGGAGTCTGTAAATCAAGCATTTGATGTACAGCCATCTCTTAGTGTAGTTGGGCAATTGTCAAATAACCGTCCTTTCGGCCATGATTTTGCTGATAGCAGAGATCTATATCTGGATAAGATTGGGTTTGCTAATGGTTTCTCATCCAATAGTTTTGAGGAATCTGAGAATCACGCAAGCAGTCATTCAGCTTTCCTTCCTAATACTAAGCCTTCTGGTGCGTATTGTTTGGGCTTGGCTTGTTTATAGCTTTTTTTTTTTTTAAATCTATATATATATATATTTTTTTTTCGGTTTTACTTTTCTAATTGTGGCTGTTATTCTTAGTTTAACACTGTATGCACTTTCAGTGCGTGTTTAGTATGAGAACCTTTTCTGGAAAACTGTGTCTGAAGATCAACGACTGTGGACTCCAGTAATTTCTCATAAAATTTTTTTTCTCACTCTTTGCCTGAAATAAAACTAATGTTCGTTTGGCTATGCTGTGTGTTTGAATGACTCTATGCTGATTCAGTGCATGTTTGGTTGTGCTGTCTGTTTCCATGAGTTACTTGAATTTTGGCAAGTATGGAATTTGATCACAGATGGTGTTTGTATGCAATTTTGGAGGAACTTTATTGCATTATTATATGATATTTTAAACAAGATAATTGTCCAAGTCGACAATGTTTTTGTTGCCATGTATTTTGTTGATAGCAACATTTCGTATTCATTTTATTTATAGATGTCTTGTGCAATTGTGCCTTGGTATAGATGTGATGTCTTCAGACTTCATTCTCGTGTTGTGACTAATATTGATAGTAGGTAAATTTTGCTAGATAGTTGGTTTCTTATCATTTTCTTAATCAATGTTTTCAGCTGTTTCAAGGGCTCAAATATCAGCTCCTCCTGGGTTTTCGGTGCCTAGCAGGGCACCACCTCCAGGCTTTGCATCTCATGAAAGGCTGGACCAGGGTTTTGACTCCATCTCTGGTGAGTTTTCATTATTTCATCTCTTTTAGTTAGGTTTGCCCTAGTGCTTTTTTTTATTGGGATGACAGTGTTAATTTGTATTTTTATTTAGATGACAGTGTTAATTTGTTTTTAATTTCTCAGGGAATCGTTTGCTCGACACTTCATCTTTGTTGAGAAATGCATATCAACCACAGGTGACTGGAAGCATGGGCAACTCAACTGATATTGAGTTCATGGATCCTGCCATATTGGCAGTTGGTAAAGGAAGGCTTCAAGGTGGGCTGAACAATCCAGCCTTAGAAATGAGATCAAACTTCCCGTCACAATTAAGTCCCTTTGAAAATGATGCCAGGCTTCAACTTTTTATGTCAAGATCCCTCTCTTCACAACAAAACCTTAGATTTCCCGACATTGGAGATGGTTTTTCTCATCTTAATGATTCTTATGGAATATCTTCTAGGCTTGTTGAACAATCACAGGTGAACAATCTATCACCATTTGCACAAATGTCCCTCCCACAGTCAAGGAGTGGGATGGTATCAAATGGCCACTGGGATGGGTGGAATGAGGTTCAGGGCGGAAACACTTTGGGCATGGCAGAGCTTCTTCGAAATGAGAGAGTTGGGTTTAACAAGTTTTATTCTGGTTACGAGGACTCGAAGTTTCGGATGCCCAGTTCAGATCTATACAACCGAACCTTTGGGATGTAGTTCTTGTGGAATGGATGTCTAGACTACTAGTTGGCATTAGTTGGCCGACAATTGAGAGAAGCTCAGAGGTGTATTGCGTGGTGTTGTGGCCTTGTAAACTCGATGATGGGATTGACTCATAACTGGTCTCAGTGAGCAGCCGATGTAGGATCGAACTTCCAAAAATATGGAGTTTCCAATCCTGCAGGTAAGAGTTAAATTCTTGTTTAGTTTTCTGATCTATATGTTTATTCTAATATTACTAGTTGTTCCTGGTATCGGATGAAATTATTGCAACAAGTTTGCTGCTTCAAGATTGCACCTTTTGGCTACCTACCTAGTTATTCAGTTCAAGGTTACAAGAAGTTTTTTGGGGAGATGAAGGATTTTCTCTCGTTTCTGTGGCTGCGTTTTAACATTCAGCCCTCTGGTCGTCTTTAAACTTCAGGTTCAGGGTCCTAAAGTTTCTGTTATTAATTTAGGAGTATGAGTTGAAAAATAAGTTGGCACAAAAAAAAAAAAAAAAAAGAACTGAAATCTATATAGGTAATGAGTTAATTCAGCTCTTAGGTGTGACATTTGTAGTTCCTCGGTAGTTTTTTGGATTCATCGGTCATCTTCTTAATTTTTGAGTCTGCGTAGGAACGTGTTGTCATTAAGATCTGCAATACACACACACACACACATATATATATACATATGTATGTATATCTATATGTATATGTATATATGCATATTCTGTGGTGTTTGATTCGCGCTATCTTCTACTGTGTGTTGCAGGTGAAGTATGCTATGATCTATCTGACGCGAATACTGTACTGGTGATTGCTGTATATTGTTCCGACGGTTCATCATCTGAACATATCAAGTATGAGCTCCTCTTATTATATAGAATGTGGCTAGAATCAGGTCGTTGCTCTCACTACTAACCAGATGAAATCTGACCTCCTTTTGAAGTTCTATAATACCCGCCTACACATTTTGAACATATACTGAGAGGTTATATTCAAATTTGATTTGAACTGAATTTTCTTATGATGCTTTGGTGCTTTTTTTTTTATTTTTAATACACAACTTTATGGTATTGTTCTAGTTTTCTGATCTTTGATGTACAAATGTTTTGTGTGTTTAGAACATCACTACCCACGTGTATCGCGTGTGCCTTCTGCTTATATTACATAGAACTAAAAGTTTGTTTAATATTTGTTATCATGGTTTATTTTTGGTTTAAACTAGTTTTTAAAGCATTAAATTTTGCTCATATTTAATGCGTCTCTTTTTGGAAGGAAAGAGAGAGAGAGAGAGAGAGAGAGAGAGAGAAGAGTTCTTCAGGTTTTCTTTTATTGCCAATATGATAAATAAATTTGAGTTGCGACTGTTCATATTGATTTGAATGGGAAGAGACTTCATGCTATGTATTTGTGTTTCTTACTCTCTCTCTATTTGTTAACAGTTAAAGGTTATTGTTACCTTCAAAAAAAAAAAAAAAAAAAAAAAGCGCTTAGAGGTTATTGCAGGGATAAAAAATAGTGTCATATATATATATATATATATATTGAATGGGATTCGTGTTGAACTCCATCACAAATAAAAGTGTAGATATGTAGCTGAAAAAGAAATTACATCTACCGATTCAAGGGTACTTATTTCTTGTTTGCATTGGTTTGAATTTGCAGTAACTGACGAACTCGGTACAGTAAATATGATATTACTTGTATGCTTGTATGCATTCAGTTACAATGGAAAGAAAATTACAAAAATGAATTCCATAAAACGATTTGTTAAGCCACTAGAATAGCATTTTATGTAAAACTTGGCAACAGATGTTTTTAGCTGATTTGTATATTTTATCATCAAATTCAATGGTCATTGATATTTGAACTTAGCAAACTTACTATTCTTTTTGAAGTTTGTTCCTATCTTATTTTTCTTTTTTCTTTTTTCTTTTTACCTCTAGTAGTGACTGCTGACCGTTTATTATTATTATGCTAAACAAGCAAGTTAGCCTAATTTTTTAAAACCTCCGATGCAAAGCTATTCGAATCATAAATCACTTTGTATAGGAGGTTTTAAAAAATTAGTCATAAATCAGTGATTGCAAACATAATTTAACGGTAATATCACATTTAATTCTATTAAAAGATACAGAGTTTAAATCCTCTTTTTTTTAAGTTTAAAAAAAAAAAATCAGAAATAAGATTTTTTTTAATAAAATTTAGTCTCCGTTTGGTGTTACGGTTGGAGTTGATTAACTTTTTAAAAATTAGTTAAATTTTTTATTGATTTTTTAAAAAGACAAAACGGAGATGAAAAATTTAAAGTTTGAGTTTAATAATCAAACAGAGTGTTAATGAAACGATTAGATCAATAATTCCTACTACCAATAGATTTCTATCCTGTTCTTTTGGAGATTTATTATTATTATTATTATTATTATTATTATTTTTGTAATCATTCGATTGTACTTACCTAGAACCCAAGTGACGCTTTGAAGAGACTCACCTGGTCCACTGTGAATTTTCAGGCTGGGGGGCTAGTCAGGCCTCTTGATTTATGGAAGCAAATATATGACAAGATGTCATCATCCATAATGCGTGTTTTTGGACGTTTTTATCTAAGATTACATCAAAGTAGTGGTCTGCTATTTAATTTTTATACTACCAAAGATTTCTTATAACGGATATGCTATGTATTTGAATTATTCAGTATCCATGTACGTTTCTGAACTCAGTCTGGTTAAACTAACAAATCTACCACAGGATGCTAATGTTGAAACGAGAAAGGAAAAAAAAGTTCATAAAGTTTATTTCATTTATGTCCGTCCTTAGCTTTCAACTGAGATTTCTTGCTGGTATGGTTTAAGTTGAAAAATCACCCAGAGGACGTTCAAAACATGAATATACCTGTAAATATACCTGTAAAAGCACAAGGTTTCACTTCTCATGAAATTCCAAAATTTTGGAAAGGGAATTCCAGGAATAATTTACATTATCTTGGTGTAGTCTTGTCTGATGCTTTTTTCTTTAATATCCTCTCCTCGACCTGTCTAAAATTATTATAGCAAAGGCCACATTATTAACTGTCTCCTTTAAGCTCTCTAGATTTAAGTGAACACCTTTTTGTTACAAATATATATATATATATATATATATGAATATGCATTTTTGGCCGACTTGATCACTTTGCATAATGAAGTCAAGTATAAATTACCATGAAGTTTTATCTGTAATTATAGAGTACTCACTTTTAGAACATTAATTATTGTTGTTGTATTTTTAAAATAAATAAATAAATAAAAGGACCAAACAAGGATTTTGTATGTATTGTTGCGACAGCCATCAAAATCAAAGGACCTAAAAAAAAAAAAAGAATTTCATGACATGCAGAGTCTTCCAGTATCTTATAATTGTGGGTTTTGCCTCCTTCGATAGGGTGATTAGGAATAATTCAAGGAGTGCCACTTTTGTCGGCAACCATTAATTTATGCTTTGTTTGGTCCCTTTAAAAGGTGAAAATCTCTGTTCTTGTGGCACACATCTCCTGTTCAAGAAACTGACTTATCATTTTCTTTCCCTTTCTTTTTCCCCCCCATTTCTTTCCTGAAAAAACATTGGGTTTTGGAATTTATTCTTTTTTTTTTTTTAAATAACGTGAAAGTTGCTCAACAAGGAATTTGGTAAACGTTAAAAATGGTAGTGTGGTCCTTTGTTAAAATGATGACAGATTGGCGTTGGAGGGCCTTGTCCTTGGCTTACTTTAAGATTTGCATCTTTGAGGATCCCACATAAACACCTTATCCTTGGAGCCCACTTATAACCTTATCCATGGACCCCACATGGAAAAAGCAAAAACTAATTTCCCTATGATAAAAAAAAAAAAAAAAAAAGTTTATTTACTTATAACGAGCTTTTACGATATGATTTTACATTTTACCTTATAAATTAAAATTATGTTTTAATTATTGAGTTAATTTTCTAACGTTCTGATTTATAAAGTTTTATAATAAAAATTTACAAAACATGATACAAAACTTATTCTAATCATAAATTTTATCTTTAAAAGATTAATCGAACGATAAATAATTGTTCTTGTAACGATTTGAAGAGGATATAACATAGATATTCACACAAAACTAAAATGTATTAAGGGCTAAGAAGTAAATATTCCTTAAGGATCCTAACCCATCAACACCTTATGTTGCAAGAGACTGTGCTAAATAATAACTAAGGAAGTAGTTGTGACTGTCACATTATTATGGCAAATCTATCATTTCTACTTGACTATTGGCGTGACTTGTAGGCATTTATGTTTATGGTCTTAAAATGATGCTAACCAAGCACCAATCTTGCTTTATACTATTTTTCTTACACAAGTACTTGAGAGAACAATCCCACGTCTAATTGTATCCAAAAAAAGAGAGAATAAAAGATGGAAGCACCATATGATTAATGAGAATTTTTTTTTATTGGGGTGTTTGGTAGGATATGATTTTCATTCACCGATTGGTACAATTTGAACCGTTTCTGTTAAAATTGAAAAATCTGAATTTTTTTGTACCATAACGAATGTTGAAAGCCACCGATTAATAGGAATAAATCACAAATTTGTGGGTTTAAACTGAAATTTTCAATCTAAATACTGGCTGAATTGTATTTATCCGATTTATTCAAAAATTTTTAAAAAATCTCATTACCAATCAAACACTTGACATTCAGATCTAGTAAAACATATCTTGTAGTACAGAGCTGCTACAATTAATACAAGGGTAAGCCAAGCGTACCATAAAATATACTCCTTTTTAGAGCAATACAAAGAATGACAGGTGGTAAATTATTCCTAAACAGTTCTCCTAAGGCAAAGTTCTGAGACTCCAATAATATTTCTTCCTGTTGAGAAGAGCTTTTTGGTCTCCTTAAAAGAGGTCACTTGGACACTCTTACCACAATAGGTACCCACAAAAAAGCATTGTATTGGTTTTGGTAGCTTTTGTAAAGCACGTCTTCACCCATTAGAATATATATACATTAACACATTATTATATACATCCTTTTTGAGGAAATGTATAACTGAAAATGTAGTATATAAATATACGTATAATCTTGTGTCCGGCAATTCCTTTTTATCACACGTACGACAAGCTATCGGGGACTGTTCGATATGAAAAATAAACGGTGATGATAAGAGAGAAGGTGAACATAGATATAATATTTTGGGTTATCCGTCTCTCTTTTTCTTCCTCTCTCTCTTACCGGACACGTGCAGCAGTCGAATAAGAGGGTTGTAACATAAATATATGTGTAATATATCTAATGACAGAGACGAAAATGGCATAAAGATGTAAAACTAGGCACCACAAAAAGAGCCCACAAAACAATCATCACCAAATATGGCTGCCCCCACCAATAGGGGTGTCTCACTCAGCTCCACATATAAATATTAGTTTAATGATTCAATAAATGCAATAATATATTCAAAAACCCCACCAACTAATAACCTCAACGATAGGTACCAAACCAAACCCAGACTCCAAATCCAATAACAATTTCAGCTGGGGCCCATAGAACAGTAAAGGTAGTGGGCCCTTCTGAAAAAATCCAACTAGGCCTGGGCCCACCACGTGTTTGGAGCTCTAGTGAGAGATCCTGTTCGACCCTCTTCAATCATGGCAAGGGGGGTGAATGCAAAGAGTTATTTCGTGGGAGGATTTTATGTGGGGGATATATATACATACATATATATATATATGTGTTTTTTTTTTTAGGAATATAGGACAAAAGAACCACCAAAACTTTCTTTTCATTTCATTTCTTTTTTTAGTTTTTGTCTTTGTTTTTATTTTTAGTTTTTTGGGTCATATAGCCTTCTAGGAATCTTAGTTGCTCGATGAAAAGATTTAAAAAGGGTGAAGAAATACATGTGAGTTCTATTGACCACTTACACTATGTAACAAAGTTTTTTAGCATCTTTTTGTATGTATATGTGACAACCCTTTTTGAGTTGTTACAAAACTAATGGAAACATGAGGGAGAGGTATCCAAGGGAGACATTTTCAGTGCTAAAATTATAATGTTTTTCCTTGATGAAGCTAAAAAATTCAATTAAGGACAAGATGATTATTTTTTAATACATGTAGGTGCTAAATTCATTGTCTAAATTTTCACGTAGGGGTTTTCTTGAGAACAAGTGTTATTATAAACAGCCTCATTTAATATGACTGGATTTGAAAAATGGAAGATTACGAAGGGGGTTGGTTTGCATGCTAAATGATAAGGCTTCCAGTGCCAGGTACATTCTTGTTAAATCGAAAATGCCAAGTACAATTTGCCCTTTGCATAAGTATTGTGTGTGTGTTTTCATTTTGTGTGGTGTGATTCTTTTTTCCTTTCTTTAAGAGGAAATATATTAGGGACTATGTTTTTTTTTTTTTTTTTTTTTTTTAAATAAGAGAAATAGGGATTTTGTCTGGAATTTTTGTAGAATTTTATTCATAGTTATTTTTCTCTTTCTACAAGCTGTTTTGTATTTTGAAAAAAAAAACAAACAAAATAAATGGTAGGTATTGTATTTATCTTATTTGTAGGTATTGTTGTTTTTAATCTCTAGATCAACTTTCAACGGTTTGATATGTGACTGAAAATAGTTTTACATATTGTGCTGTAAATTTTTATTGTGGACGCACACAAAGCCAATTGTTAAAAAAAGTTAATCTAACAGCTAAAACAACAATACCTACCAATAGAATAAAAATACAGTTCATATAATAATTTTAGCCCAAAAAAGAAAAAAAACACAAAAGTGGTTCCTACACTTAATGTTGAGTTGAATTTGAGATGTGATGCATACCATGTGATTTACCAGTCATCTCTTTGGACTTTGTTGAGTGGTACACATTGAAAAAAGGTTAGATAAAAATCATAATGCTGTGGAAAACTTTATCTGATTTTATAATCTTATGGACATTAGATTAAATGAAATGACCAGCAAAAATTGAAAAGAAAACCCCATTATGACGACATAAAGTTGATTATTGGGTCACTTAATAATTACCATATAATATGTTAATTGAACTTGAGGTCATTAATTATATACAAAAAATTTTAAGTCAATGCCTATGAGATTTTCTATTCTTTTATTTTCATGCACATCATGAACGTTAAATTACAAAGATCACCTTGTGTTTTTACTTTTGACACTTGTGTCCCTCGGTTCCTAATTCTCGCCACTAGGGTATATGTTTGCAAGAAATTTTTATTTTGAAGGTCGTGTACCTAATTATTAGGAGTAGAGGGATGTGTGAATAAACAAAAATACAGGGTATATTTTTTGAATTTACCCTAGGAAATGGAGTGGGGGCTTCAACTCAAGGCCATTAAGGCATTGTTAAGTCTTCACACAACAACTTGGAATTTCTTTGTCTGGAGTTTGGCTTGGTTTTGGGTTAGGCGTTAGGACCTACAAAAAAAGCAGAGAAATAACTTATGTTGGTCCTCTCTACCATCTATATATGATATATCCATAAGCTTTAAAGATATGACATTAAAAAATTTATATAAAAAAGAAAAAGAAAAAGAAAAAGAAAATGGGTTTTATTAATAGTACCTAAAATGGCTATATAGTAGAGGATTTTTGGTTGCTTGATGCCAAAAACCCCCCATGTTTTAATTAGTTGCCCAGCTAGGAAACCTATTTTAGTTCCATTTATTTCAATGGGTCAAGGGCTGTTTCCTAATTTATGGAGTCTTTATCCCCACAAGCCCACCTCAAAAGAGGAGTTGAAAGCTGAATGCAAAATGGGGAAGTTCCATTTAGTCCCTGAATTATTGATATTTTGTCATTTTAATCCTTCAATTTGTAAGTTCTGATAAATTGTTTCACCAATTATTTATAAAAATTTCATCAAAAAATTATGTAAGTAATTTGTAAAAATTAAAAATTAAATAGTCAAATTGACCCAATGCTAATAATTCAAAGACTAACAATATTAATTTACTTTAACTAAATTCATTTCCTTTATTCGCTGGTACTCTTTTGCCAAGAATGTAAGATTTAAGAATATTATATTGTTAAATTTGTTTTCAATTTGACTCATTTCATATGTGAAGGCTGTAACGAGTTGAAAATTGAAATATTAATAGAGAAGAAATTTTCAATTGATTTTTCCTTCGTCCCAACATACTCCAAATGTTCAAATTCCAAAAGGAAAACAAATAAATTAATTTCTGTATGAACTAACTATACATGTTATTTTCAAAGTGTTTTAATAGCAGGAGCGACTTTATGCATTCTTATTAGAGATGCATCTACATAACAGACGTACTTGAAAAGAGTTTATAAAGATTTTCATTAGCCACTTCACATATTGATGTAACCATAGGGCATGTTTGGTTGGCAAAAGGAAAGGAATAGTAGCCTTTTTCAAATCAAATGTATAATTAGTAAGCTAATTATCTAGTAAAGCAATCTTTTGTTTGGTACTCTTAAAAAGAAACCTTTGACCGTAAGATATTTGTATTGCCAATCTATGTATGTGAACATTGAACTCGATTAACTAAATAATATTTTAAATTAATATAATATGATATTATTTATTGAACTTGATATTAATTTGACTGTTTACTTAGTTTTCTAAAATTTACCTTATTGCATAATTATAATTTTTTTTTGTTTTTTTTTTATTTTATGGTGCGGAATGTACTTTTAAACCATCATCTAGACATAGTATTTTAAACATTGGTTAATTTTCAACATTATAGTCTATTAGTGTCCACATTATAAATTTAATTTTTGATTGAATCACGGTCTCAATTTGAATGTTTTACACTTAATGTAATGTGTGCTTGATTGGTGATGAAACAATCAAATAAGTCCATCATTTTATAATAATTTAATTTAAATCTAAATCTAAATTTTTATTTTTTTAGATATCCGTATCTCACTCATTTTTTCTGTATTTATACTATTCATTATCTTTAATTAAACTCTCTACACACACATAATTTGAATGCAACATTTAGATGCATACATTCCTTTGAGGATAACATTTTAGAACTTCAAATACAATCTATCGGACCCTTGCAAGTTACAATACGTACATGACACACAATTGCTTTTAATTAAATATCAAACCATTTAAAATTAAATCAAACAGTTGACTGAAACACAATGTTTACCGGGGGTGAAAATATACCATAACTATCATAAATATGCCCTTTAAAAAAAAATAAATTTAAGTGTCATTATTAAAAGAAAAAAAAAAAGTGTACACGTACCTAGTAATGATACGCAAAAAATTCTGATTTAAAAATAAATAATACAACGAAGTGACGGGTAGAACAAATCAAGGAAAAAAGAGTGCCAGCTACTGAGGATAAAGGGTCCCTCAAAAAGTAAAAATAAAAATAAATAAATAAATAATTAAAGAGAGAGAGGGTGATTGATTTGATAGAACAATGATCAAAATTAGGATATGAACAGTGAACATCAGATTTCATTCCCACTCATGAACACGTGGCTTTTCCCGTACCATTTACTTCTTTTATTTTTATTTTTATTTTTGTCTCGGAAATTAATTATTTTTTTAGTTCAGTCTTGTACTTGACAGTTGACACTAATTAAAAACGAGGAATTCGTTCACCTTAAAAAAATATTAAAAACGAGGAAAACATAATAAAGAAATAAATAACATTTAGCAAGACTTTTATTCGTCATATCCGTGATAGAGAGTTCGGATTTTCTATTGATTTTTTTTTTTAATAAACTATGAAGGTTAAATCCTAATCTATAAAACTTTTTTGTTTTCCTACGTGATATCGAAGTTCTAGAAATTGTCTATCTTACTACTTAACAATTTAAGGTCAAATATTGGTGAAATGATAATTTGATTTTTTTTTAATTATTATTTTGATTTAGAAGGACAAATTGAGAAATTCTAAAAAGATAGAAAACACCTAAACCATCCATGTGTTTAGTTTCACATATCATGTTGTGCAAATGCCTACAACAACGTTCATATTGTAATCAGACAAGAGATCTCTTCAAGCGATTAAAATATGTTTGGTTCAAGTATTCGTTTTTCAAAAGGGTGAAGAAGATGATAAAAAGTGTTTTTACACAACTTTTTTAACATCTTCCACCTCATTTTCAAGACTGCCTTAAACTTACTTTATACATTATCTTTTTGAAAATTTTTATATATTTTTTTTTAATAGACTATTCCAAATAGCATTTCTTTTATCTTAAAAATAAGATGATTTTTCAAGTTGATATCCAAACAGATTCAGACTCATTGTTTTCAAAAAAAAAAAAAAAAAAAAAATTCACATCTAAATGTTATTTGAAAACCAAGATGAAATGACTTCTTTCAATTGGTGTACACGTAACACTACAGTGGATATGAAATCGAGTAAAAAGCATGCAAACACATTAGAAAAATTATGAAACCACAGTGAAATCGAGATCCAATATACAAAACATATTACTATTATATATTGAGACATAAATGTATACATATCATTGTTTGAATTAAAAATATTAATAAAGGTCTAAATGTATAGATACCTTTGTTAAAAAAAAAAAAAAAGACGAAGAGGGAGATTTTTTAAGGCCTAATTCGAGAAGGAAAAAATCCAAAAAAATCGTCTTTATAATTCTCTGTTTTTCTTAGAATAATGGTCTTGTTAATTTAATTTAATCCGAGCAAAAAAAAAAGAAAAAAAAGAAAAGGACCAAACTTAGAAAAGCCGTATGCTATTTAATTGTACTCACTTTTGGCTCAATGCCCAAAGTAAAAGTAATTTTCTGTTTATCAAAACAACAAATAAGACTATTTCAAGATTTCCGAGGTATTGTGGGACCCTATGTATGATAAATAAATGCAAAAAAAAATCATCTGTGCCAAAGAAAAAGGTTCAGGCGGAAAGAAACACTTAAATATTTAATTAAAAGAAAATATATATATACATTTATATCAAAAAAGTCGTGCACCAGAAAGGACGGTGGGGGTAGCTAAAAATTTAATTAATTTTTCACCGGTCTTCTAAATTTACTTTTTGCTGCAAAAGTCTTTTTACTCCTTGGTCATTCCCTCAGTTTAGTTTTGTACCCGTGAGATAAAATTGGTTTCTATTGTAAATAAATAAATAAAAATAAAAAATAAAAAAGGTCAAACCAACTAGTTCAAACTTCCAATTAAGGTTAAAAAAGGACTAGTTTCGATCTTAGAAAAATAAAATAAAATAGTTTAGATTAGATTTTAGAAAGAAAGAAAGTTCAAATCAAGGTTTAAAATTTTTAAGGAAAAAGAAAAAGAAATGAAATATATTTTTTATTTAAAAAAAAAACTACATTAAAATCAATAAAAAAGGATAAATAAACAAAACAGTACACAAATTGCAACTGTTTCCAACGACACTACCAAAAAACAGTGTCCTCTGTTTTTGTCCGAACAATGTACAAGATTGTGGTGGTTAATACCGATCACTAGCAAAGGATGAGTCCTACAACGTAAAACTCATATATAGAACGTGACTTTCTATTTGTGACGGTGTTTCACATCGGTGATACTCTATGTGTATTTCTTTTTATTAGGGAACATATGACACATTTTCAACGTGCATCATTTGGATAAAATCAAAACGAAAATCTCGTAACAATAACGTAAGAAACTCCAAGTCAACGATGCCATAAGTTTATAGTAGCGTAAATGCAAAGACAGAAACTAGCAACTCTCTTAATACCAATATTTCAAACAGATTCTGAAATGGCTTAAAAAGAAGTCAGAATATCCAGTGGTGGTAGTGTAGAAGAGCAATCGATGTTTGGATCTTACAAAAGAATATTCAAAACCACGGGAGGAGGATATATAGAGGGAGGAGCATGGGGTTCTAGCCCTTCTAGGGTGGAGCCTGTTGCGGCCTGACCTGGTAATAATATTGCGGGGAATTGGTGGCAGCGGTGGCGGAGGAAGTAAAACAGAGATTGAGGGTCGTCGGGTTTAATGGTTTCGATGGAAGGATGGCAGCGGACGGAGGGGCGGCTGAAAACGAGAATCCTGATGATGCTGCAGTAGCGAACAGTGGCACAGGGGTTGCAGTGACCTGGCCATGCATTTGCCATGAAGGGAGTCCTTGAGAAGAACCTAGTGCAATCCTCTTCTCCGTTGCCCTTTCCTGTCGAAAGGATTCAAAAACGAGTGTGGTATCAAAAATAAATGTCTGGATCCTTGTTCTAGCAAAAAACAGGCCTAATTCTGAAGAGTTCTAATAGTACAAGGAATGCATTACAATTCGTAGTCTTAAATTGTCCGTTCGATGAACTACTGAAAATGTTAGGAACAGAAACAAACATTCAAATGTAATTGCAACACAAAAAACTGTTGATAGCTGACATGTTCTATTCTCAGACTACCATATTTTTTGGTGTTTAAAAATTGTGTCAACAACAATTTTGGTTAGCTTCATTTTTCAAAAGAAATCTATTCCCTCACTCCAAGAAAAAGAAATAAATTCCATCATCTCCCTCCATGAGTAAAAATTCAACACCACAGTTTGGATCCGGTCATAACTAAGCAGAGGCATTGCTGTCACAGATAATAGTTCTGTAAGGATGAGCAAAAAGGAGTTCTTGGTCAAAGGTAAATGAAATTTACCTCAGTCGGAAAGAAAGTAGGATCTGCACCATTCAACAGTAGAGGCTGCTCTGATGCCATTACCAGCCCTTTGAAAGGTGGATTGCCCGATATTGTACTAGTATGGTTCTCCATCTGAACAAGCACAATGCAGAAAACATAAACAATTGCCAGTTACAAATCGAAAATGTGACCATGTGTTTTGTTTGTCGTTCCAATTAAAAAAAAACAGGGAAAAAAGTCTATCATGTTAGAAACAACTAGGAAAACAGAAGAATGCATGATTTAATCATAAATGTTTAAGCATCTGGCACAGGATTTGTTTTTTTTTTTTTTTTTTTTTTTTTGAAACAAACTAAAAATCTAAATTCCATTACCCCCGAAAGCTTTCTGCTATGCACGTCATAAGGGCCAGGGGTGGAATTGGATACGCCCCCTCAGTTTCCTTTTGACTATTGCCAAATGAAGGGGGTGATATCCCCAGATTGAGATCAAGGTTGTGAGTGCCACCTGCATAAAAGGGAAATTGAGACACCAAGCAAGAATGGAAAATATTGGAAGTTCTATAGAATGACAAGAAAGCTACAAAAAAACCGAGTTATCAGATAATACCTTCAATATTGGCCTCAGGAAGCAGAACCCTTCATAGGTACTTGGCTCAAAGTTGGTGACCGCTTCCCTTCCGTTACATTTGATAGCTGCCTTGTCATATGCCCTGATTTCCAGAAAATCAAAAGGGAGACGTGTTGGATGGTACCCTAATGAGGTTGAGAAGGTAATAAATTCAGTCAGGTAGAGTGTAATTCATGATCATTAGGACCTTGCAGCTTCTACTTCGCTGTCGAATAGCCCAAGATATATATACCTGCATTCAAGCATCGTAACCTCCATGATGTAAACACGGTCCCCAATTTTCGTTTTTTTTTTTTCTCTGTAATATCTCTGATTTTTTTTTTGTTCTTTCCCAAACAAGGAAATAAAACGCATTGAGAGATTGTTTGCAACAATTATCCATTCACTCCAATGGGCACGTAAAAACTTCTATCATCTAACACCTAGAGCCTAAACAGAATCAAAATATTTAAATTCCAAAAACTAGCTCCTCACTTTTTGCCGAGGAACTGCCCATTCGAGCTTCCCATCGTCCACATTTGTGCAGCGTTACTCCTCTATATTTTGAGCTGCCCCGAGAGAAGCCCGTGCTCTGCCTGCGTAGTATGTGCACGAATTCTTCCTTGGTCAAGTTCTTCGTCTGACAATTGTTAAAAGCTTGATTAGTCCTATTATACCAACAGCTCAAAACAAAAAACGGAGTCGATAATTTTCGTGGACAAAATAGCAATCATACCTGATTCAAATCCTCCTCATAATCGCTGAGATTGAAATTGATATCAGCGTCCACTCCCCTAAACTTGATGGCAGCTCGATCATAGGCTCTAAATTACAGAACCCAAATTTAACGAGGAATATATATATGTATATATATATATGTATGTATGTATGTATGTATGTATAACGAACAACTTCTTCAAAGCTATTGAAATCAAGCTAATGAGGACAAGAAGAAATTTACCTAGCCGCAGCATGAGCAGTGTCGAATCCACCTAGACAAGTCCAACAACCAAGTTCAGTAAAGTTTTTTCCAAAATTAGAAGATCAAAACACCAATATCCATAATTAAAATTCGGTCAAACAAAAAATACCAAATCCATACCGAGATAGACTTGTTTTCCACAGTCCCTGTACCAGACAAGGAAAGGAAAAAAAAAAAAGGAAACTAGGGTCAGGAGAGAATAAACTCGTACAAATTGGTACTCAGAATCGCTTGCACAAACACATGAAATTTCAATCAAAACAAACGAAAATGATCAAAATCAAGGCGAGGAAAAAAATTCAACAAACAAAAACAAAGAAGTTTTTAATTATCTACTTGACCATCGATTCAATCAAGCAACAAAACAGAAATTGATCAATACAAGCACCAAATCACTCACCAAATATGAGATTCCCATCTTCCCGTCCTCCTGTAGAACGTGACTCCTCTGTACTGCGAGCTCCGAGACCTCGGTCCCCTCCTGCTCTTCTTCGGCTGTTGCTGTTGCTGTTGCTGTTGCTGCTTGCTGCTGCTGCTGCTGCTGAGCATCCTCACCCCTCCAGACCCACTCTGATCAAGCCAAGCTCGATCCAGTTCTTCCTCGAAGACGAAGAAGACTGCCCCTGCCAGTCCTTGAGATCCCCATTCGCTCCACCGGTGGTCATCGGAAAGAACTCCTTCGTCACGGCGACGTCGTCTTCGGCCCCAACCTTCAGGATATCGAAGTTGAAGGTGTAGACCTCGGTCCCCCGGCGCGTGTGGAGCACGAATCGTCGTCGCCTCCGTTGCTCGACGCGTCCGCATTGACGATCGACGAATTCGAGGTCCCGGACTCGTCCATTTGGGTCCCGGAGCCTTGAGGAACCTTCTCGACGAGCATGGCCGAGTCTCCATCGTTCTGGTTAGCCGAATCGGCCGAGACCACATTCAGAGATCCAACATGGCTCGTCGTATTCTCCCGTTCGAATTTAGCTCCAGTTTCAGCTCAAACTTTTCCAACACGCTTATCGTATCGGCACCGCCGATCAATGCCTCCCCTCGCGGCTAATCCAACGGCGGAGATCGACCGATCAGAGATTGAACCGCACACAGACGAATAAGAAGACGATCGAAGGTCAAACTGAAACTCCAGAAAGTTCAGAGGACTAGCGAGCAGTAGCTCAAAGAACAAAGTATGCTAATAACAGCAAAAACAAAGACAGAAGAAGCAAAAAGAACAAAACACACACTCTCACTCTCTCTCCTTCGTCTTCTCCGTCTCGTCGCCGGAGAATATCGCCGACCGATGCCGGTTATTGAGAAGAAGAAGAAAAGAAGAGGAAAAGGAAGTCAAACGGCGTCGTTCAGAGAGCGAGCACCGCGACAAGGTTGAGTAGTGGCATTTGTCATATAATCGGCGAGGAGTTGATCGGTCGGAGTGAAATCATCGCCGACTTAACTGCGCCAGAAAACCAGAGGATAGAGAGAATGAGAGAAGGAAGAGAGCAAACGAAGGAGAAGAGAGATGGGACGGGTGATTGGTGAGGGAACATTTCATTTCAGTCCCCGTTTTAAAAGGATGGAATATAAAACATTATTATTATAATAACAATAATAATTAACTTTGTTTTTTATATTATATTATATTTTATTTTTAATTTCTCTCGCACTCTTTCATGGTAATCACTTGTTTGGTCGGTAACCGGTAGTTGATAGTGCCAAAGATTTTTCCATAATATACCACTTGTCCAAATTGGTGGTTCGTAGACGGAAACAACCGTCTATATAACTCCCTTCCTAGTTAACTGCACTCCTCCTACAGTACTATTGTACTGCACTACTACTACAAGTTAGTAATCTTCAATCTTCTTCTTTTAATTGGCTTGCAAAAATCTCTTTTTTTTTTATTTTTTATTTTAATTTATTGATTGAAGATTAAATTTTTAAATTTAAATTGATCAATTTTTAAAAATTTATTATAATATAAAATTTATTAAATTTTCAGAAAAATATGAAAATTAGACGAAAAATTTAGTTTAATTAAAATTAAACTTAAATATCAAATAAAATCTTTTTATTTTTATTTTTTTCCATTTTTAGTTTTGTCAATTGTGAATAGTTTTTTTTTTTATTATTTTTTTTTCATGCACAAACGGACAATACAATAAAAATGGAAATCTTCTTTTTCAAGTAGTGGTCCATGGTGGCAACAATACATGTACATATATGAAATAAAAGTGGTTCCATTACACTCAAAAGATATATAAAAAATAAAAAAATTAATATAATTATATATGTATGATGCAAGAAACGGAAGTTTGTCACATATATCCTTTTTTTCATTTTTTTTTAATTATTTGCTAGAAATATGTCTTATTTTCTTAGATTTTCCAGCAAATTAATCATCATTATTCTTTATTCCTATGTTAAACTAGAGTAGACAATAGTATTAAGTTTATGTAGATTACAGAAAATATAGTTTAAGCAATCATAGAGACCTTCGGACTGGTTGCCTTGTGGGTGGCCTTTTGTTGTTGCTTTCGTTTAGTATTATAATTTATTCACCAAAATATAAATGTATAATATAAATACAATAGAATAGGTCATTTAAAGTGTGGCTCCCACGAAACGTAAGAAAGGCTTGTAAGAGTGTTAGATATAATTGTAAAGTGCAGAGTTTTCTGATAATTGGTTTTGTAAAAAAAAAAAAAAAAAGTAAATTTCTAGATAGGCTAATATACAACAAAGTAGAACTAGCACAACAGATATATTCCATATATCAACTTTGCATTCACTATTTTGTAGGGCTTTTCCAATGGTTTCTTGGATGGAACGTCCTCTAACATAATATGGAGTGTCTTTTAAGTTTTATAAAAAGAATAAAACACGCCAATAATTGAAAAAAGGTGGTAACATATCACATGAACATGTAAGATCTATATATAATGTTAGTGTAAATCATATTTTTTTACATGTTAATGCGCAAAACATATTGAAAATACGTATTATGTTATTATACCTTACATTATTATTACATCTTATTCTTTCTACATTACCTTGAGAGGCTCATCGAAAGAACATAGAAAATCCTTATTATATAATAAAGATTGCGGGAATAAGCAACTGTATCATTCCATAATAACATTTCCTGACAGAAAGATCCAAGCACATTCCGCATATCTCTATTTATAAAATATTGTCTCATATAGTTATATAATCCAGCAATACAATAGCATATATAACATTAAGATCATTAATATGTAATATTTTTGTTGAAGTATATATTTGTTCTAATAGCTCCAAATAATGAAATGTTATATAAAATTACATTAACTTATGTATAAATAAGTTAGTGTTACATTAAATAAATATAAAATTACATGACCCGTCGAGTAGGAGGCTATTTATATATATATATATATATATATTATACATGCATAAATAAAGAGTAGATGCCCCTATGCATAGTTAAGGGACCGAAACGAATAAACTAGCAAACTACCATAGAACATTAATTTCTCTAATGGATTAATGCCATACAGTACAAAAGTATTGTCACTTGTAAATTAAAAAATTAAAAAATTAAAAAAAATAATTTAACAAGTAAAAGAGCCTTCACTACATATGATGATGACAATAATAAACTTACTGAATTCTTTGATATTACAAAATTATGATAGTTGCGTATTTTAATCAAATTCTGTTAGATTGTCCTATTTTTTTAATATGATATATGCATTTTACGTTTAAAATGGTAATTTATTGGTATATTGTCTCTACTTTACCGTAGATTTTTTTTTTTTTTTGGGCAATTATAGGAAACTTATGCGAGCAATTTGCCACACCATATTGAAAGAGAAAAGGCATGAAAATTTTTAATTGTGGGAATTATCAGGTAGAATTCGAAAAAATATATATGTATATAGTTACGGTTTTAATTTTTTAGATCATCTAATATTATGTAGATTAACAAATATATGATATTTTAATTAAAAAATTATTAACGAATAAATGATATTCCCCCAATAGTATTTAGTGCTTTTCTTATTTCCATATTCTCCATGCAAAAACTTCTTTCTTTCTTCTTTCTTTCCCTTAAATTTCTTTTTCTTGAGCATATCTTTTTTTTTTTTTTTTTATCTTTCTTTCTTTAAAAAAAAAATTGCTACTTTTTTTCAAAGAAACGTACACAGAAAGTGCATGGTCCGAAAATCTTTTGCTGAACAAATAATACATGTTGAAAGTGGGACCCCCTTGCTTTTGACCAATTTTGACGTGTTTAACGTGATTCTCTAAACATCGAACGGCTGGGGTTTACTCACGTATATCAATTTCTTCTATGATCATTAATCCTGCAGTCCTAGATTTTCTCTCCTTTTAGATTTCTGAAGCGTAGAAAAACATATTAAAATTAAATTTCCGTAAAGTTTAATTTTTTTTTTCTTTTTCTTTTTCTTTTTTTTTTTTCCATAATTGGAACCCATAATATTTATCGTGTGTACGTGATAAATGATTTATTGCTTTTACTTTTCCTTGCTTTTCTGAGACATCCGTACTTCCTACCTGACTAATCCTTAAAATGAACATTTTTCCCATGGCAAACCAATTTAAAAATTAATGTATGGTTTTTATTTAAATAGGGTTATTTGGGAACATAAATCAATAATGACACCAAACATCGTTAGTTTATACTTTTTTAACACTCACATTATTTTTATAATATTTTATTAAAAAAGAAAAAATAACAATAGCTCCCTTACGACATAATATAAACCATCCATAAAAAAAATCAACTAAAAATAAATACAGATGGGAAATAAAGTAAAGTAGATTCTAATGCAAAAAGATATAGTCAAAATTACACATTTGAAAATCAAAAACTATATTAGACCTCATTAAAAACCCTGCTAGTAAATCCGAATGAAAAAAAAAATTTCTAGCAAAGGAAAAAGTATCTACGATTGCTATGTAACAGCCTCAAATGAGAGGGGGGGGGGGGGGGGGATAACATCAAGAGAACCATAATGTGATGTACTACTAATATCATCTACAATAAAGAGAGAGAAAACCAGGGGCCACACCACCAAGCAGGGAAAACAATACTTGGAGCACAAGATGACAAATAATTTGCAGCTCTATTGTCTTCCCGATAAATGTGTGAGACTATAAAGCCCATCTTAGAAATATGACTTAAACAATTAAGCTTAGTTGGTCTTCAACATCAAGGGACTTTGCAAGATATAGAACGAAAAATAACACAATATAAATGAAATTATTTTCTAACCACAATTTTCTCTAGTAAAAAAGTCCAAACATACTCAAAGGCATGATTACAGCAGCAAACTCTGCTTCAAAGGCAAACCCAATATCAAGGAAAATAGCAAAACAACCCTTAACAAAGCCTCTATAGTTGCGAAAAAATCCCCACAGACCCAAAATTAATGTATTTACCAAGTTAGTCCTTTTTTCATTTTCTTTTAAATATATTAATTAAAAAAACAATAACTTATTTGTTGAATCGGACTTATAGAAATTCATGGTAAAGGGAATGGGAAATTTTTAAAATCTTTTTTTTTTCCTGTCAAATTAAAAATCTTCTTCACTGTATAATGAAAGTGCCTGTCGGATTCGAAGCTTGGATTTATGCAAACTTAGCAAAATCACTCTCATATATATATGGTCCACTCCTATATTGATAAGTCATTGTCATATTGAATATGCAACCAATTATTTTGGTTCTTGTAATTTACCAAAAAATATTGGATTTCAAATATAATTCATCATTAAATCATAAAGAAAAATGTCGAATTAAGGTTTCAATCACTATTCTTGTACTACCCATATATTGTTATCCATATTTATTGTTGGTCAATTGTAAAATCAATCATTCATAAAAATAAAAAAAAAGCGTAACACCAATTTCTACCAGACAAAATTAGCCAACTAATTACACTAGAAGTGTATATAATGGTATCAAGTAATTAATTGTGTAAAATACATAGATGATAGAAGGCTGAAAGTGGATTCCCTTTTTAGGTCGTGTGTCTTGAAATTACAAACAGCTAACAAAATTATTACCAAACTACTAGGCAGCCAAGCTTTTTATATGGAATTCTTAAATAACAAAAAAAAAGAAAAATATTAGGAATACTAATTATCTCAACTTCGAAATATTAACTTATATAACATATAAGTTATCGTTATTTTATTGGTAAGTATTTAAAATTTATTATATCAATTGATTACATCTATCAATGAAAAATGACACGTGAGTTGATACTCACAAAGTTAGAATTATAATTGATGTCCCTAGTACTATGGGTGGTTTTTCTCCGTTTTTTTTTTTCATTTTTTATTTGCAAGAGAATAAAAAAAAAATTAAGGTAGAGAACAATATTTTTAAATGAAATCCTGTTGAGAAGTGCATCAAATGAAAATTTATTTTTCTCTCTTATTTTTTTCTCTTTAAATGAAGTAACGCTAAAAATAATAATAATGCGAAGAAAAATGTAAAACCCAGTGTTTTTGTGGGAAAAATAGCAAACAAAAAAACGTGACTTTCGCCTTTTTTGCAAATTGACTAATCTACCCTTGCCTTTCCTTTAACTAACCATGAACAACACGTGCTTTTCTTCTTCGTATGTGGCGGCAACTTCTTGTTAGTTACTCTCTTTCTCTCTCTCCTCCAACGCACAAAGAGACATAGCGATGGTTAGTTAAATAATTCATAGTCACGAAATTACCAAAATACCCCTCTTTTGAACCCAAAATTGCCGTACCTAACAAATCTGGCAAACGTGGATCACGAACTTAAAATATCTGTTTTCTTTCTCATGTTTGTTTACATGCCTTGTTTTGGAAATTGCCTCGGTCCCCTCCAAAATTTTCGTATTTCAATCCCACTTTTGGCAATTTTCACTTATTGTGGGTTTCGTGTTGTCGTAATGTATTTGGATGTATCGTTTTTATATTTTGAAGTGTATGTATTTCAATGAAATATGCATTTTGGTGTTACTATCGGAATACATTTGAATATATGTTAAAATAATATGTGTATGAAAAAGGTATGTATTAACATGTGTATAACTGTATATTCAAATAATGAATAGTCAAAAAATTATATATTTAAATATAAAATGATAACAAAAAATAAATATCATATTATACAGAAAAAAATATTTCAATTGAAAAAGTGTTCCAAACTTCTTTTTATTCATGTCCTTTTTTGTTATAGCAATGCACAATATAGTACAAGATAATCCTAGCCACACTTTTTTTTTTTTTTTTTTTTTTTTTGGGTCGGGGGGTCACGAAAAACTTGGACATAACAAATGTGACATGTTGTAATAATAATTTTTTCTTTTTTCTTTTTTTGGATGGAAAATGATTAATTTGAGTTTGTCTATTTGCATGATTTGGTTTTATTATCGTCTTAGTAAATATTTGAAGCAACATAGGTAGATCAAGGTAACATGTTATAAAATAATAGTTTTAATACTTGGTAATTACGTCGTGAATTCTTGCTTTCCAATTAATAAGGAGTTAAACAAGGAGCGGTGGAATTACCAAAAATAACAAACAATTAATGCATATATATCAATACATGTAGTACTTATTATGAGAGTGGTTGACAGATATATAGATAGACAGAAGTATGGAGAAAAGTTAATTTTGTCAGAACATTTTAATTAGATTAATTCAGTGCGATACTTATTAGCTTATCTCGTTCTTAAATACGAAAATACCCATGCTATTAATACTTCTATATTCATATGTAACCATCAGCAGGAGATATAGATTTTAACAAAATAATCGTCATATATTTAAGACAATTAAATACTTTCAATTTAGTAGTTGTGGGAGAATTCCGTCATGAGTTGTTTATATTATTATTAAAAAATTAATGGAATGCTCGTCGCATCAAGAGATTATTCTGGTAACTATACTAATTATTATACTCATCATATATACACCCAGTAATTATATTAATTACTTGTGATAATTACTGCAATGACATAAAAAAAATAAGTAAATAACATTGGTATACTGTTTCAATAAATGTTATAAATAAATCAAACCCTTGTCTAATTCTATAATACAAAAGTAATAAAATCGTAGTAGAAAATAAACAAATAAGTCAATATTGTAAGAGTTACGTTCACTTTCAATTACATGAATAATTCATTAAAAAAAAAATTTCAAGGTGAAAATTGTACATCTCTTGGTCTTTCTGTGTTTTTTTTCCCTAACATCTTTAATTAATCTTAAAATTTAGTTAATATACGTGTTAATTCTATGACAAGAAAGTAATTAGACATCACATCTTATCAACCCTTTCATAATCGATCACTCAAGAGAGAAGTTACCGACAAAATAAACAAAGAAAAGAAAGATTAAGAAAAAGGAGATCTCGAGAAGGAATGTATGATATAGTATTATTGGACATCATTTTCCTTGCATTGTTGGCATTCCTCAAATCTTCACTAAGCACGAGGGGAAAAAAAAATCTTTTTTCTGCAAGTAGTTTATAAAATACAATAATTTTAGTTTCCTAGGACAGAAGTTACCACGTTGCTTTTTTAAGGGGGGAAAAAAAGTAGTTGTTGCAAATATTTGACCATATGGTGATGTTTTTCAAGATCCGTAGAATCCATTATCCCATAAAGAAAATGTGCACATCTTGTTCTTTCTTGCTATCATGGGAAACATTAAAAATCTACAAGTAATTTTCAAATTTATCTCCAAGGGGTTTGATCTAATTAGTTGGCTACTTTACTTTCTTTACTTTCCCATGTTTTGTTTCTCTTTGATTTCTCTTGAACAAAATTGAACGTGAAATCCAACATCTTTTTCATGTGGGAGAAATAAGGAACAAAAAGGGTAAAAATATATATACATATAAGGTATATATGTAGTCTCTGAATCATGCCAAATGTGTACTCCCATATAAAGACCATACAAATGTTTCAACGCCAAATGCCCTTAAATAAAATTGCTTCTTTTGGCTTGTTTAATGACTGACTGCTAATCCACAAAATTTATCATCTTTTCTATCGACAAAATCATTTTTATATTTGTCTATTGCGGCTTTCCCATTCAGCTAACTTTGAATTTTCTTCAACCAAGTGTTTTTCAACACGAGTACCAAAAATAAAATTTTGTTTCAACATGAATATCATTCCATATGCATATTAATGATAACCAAATTACCTTTGTCATTATTTCTTTATTTTTAAAATTTTAAAATATAGCTAAAGTTCCTCAAATGTCGACACGTATGCGTTCGGAATCTTTCGACTCCCTTGCTCAAATTGTCATTTTCTTACTTTATTTTTATTATTGGATTCGACAGCAACGTTTCTGGAATTTAGTCTTGGTAGTATGAACATACTCATGCGAATAATCAAATAGGGCTTTCACTTTGCTTTCCTTATTTTTTTTTTTATTATTTTAATTATTTTTACTTAAGAAGAACCAATGCAACTTGGCAATGCTTCCTTCAAAGTTAGGCCTAATTGCTTCATTCCAACACTTTCTGGCAATTACTGTGGGATGCGGTATATGACATCTTTTTAGGCCCCATCTCCACCCACTTAGGTTTGGTTAAATTTTATTAATGCTTAAGGGTATAAATATGTGTGTGTGTGTGTGCATGTAAATATATATATATATATATATATGAAAAAGAAAAGTCCTTCAACTGGAGATTGCAAGTTGGGTTAGATTTAAAGATATTTTTCCAAGAATTAGTACTTTAAAACAAGTTGGATTAGGATAACAAGTCTAAATTAGGAAATTTAAGTATGTAATAATATATATAATGTATAAAAAAGGGGCTATATCTAGCTGCAACCATTAATCATTTAATCAAAGCTACCTTCTTGAGGGATACGTATGTGCTTGTAGTGATCTACATAATTAGCTGTTGGGTGAGATTGAGTTCATTTTCCATCGCGATTTTTTTATCTCAAAGAGTTCTAGATCTAACTTTCGTCTATAAGATGATTTTGGTAGCTTATTTGATCTTAGAAAGCAATAATGCTTCCTTTAATCATCCCTTCAATTTTAATATAACATAAGTTTATTTGATTATTAAAATATTATATTTGAATATATTTTTATTTGAACAGTACACACTCATTTTATTATTTATTTATTCCTTTTTTATATATTTTTATCAATTATCACATACTCTCTTTCACACCAATATTCATTATGACTATTTAAATATAAACAATCTAAACACATATTACATTTGAATAACAATGGTTAAAGGGGTATCCAAACGCATTAATTGGAATTTGATTAGAATACAATATCAAGTTGAATGGGACATCGAAAGAAGAACAAAATGCCACATTATTTTTTTAGGAAAAAAACTAAAACAAGTTTTTTTTTTTTTTTGTATGTTTTATAAAGAACATGTTAGGGATGCTAATTTAAATCTTAACTTTTAAGTATCATCCTATATAATATATGAGTTCATTTTTGTCGCTAGGTCATTAGAAGATTACTACATCAACTAGTATTCAACTATCGTATTTTGTCATAAAAAGGTACAACTTACTGTTATATAAATTGATATAAAAAATTCAAATTAAAGTTGACGTCTAACCATATCTTTTTTTTTTTTTTTTTCCTTCCTGCTAAAAGTATCTAACTATTATCTGTCATTGAAATAAAGGACTTTAATTGAACTTGAAGTTTTTAAGGGTCAAAGATGTTATTTTCGTTAAAAGATGTGGGCAAAAGCTTTCTCATGAATCATGATATGCTTATGTTCACATAGGCGAGGACATAAAGTGTCTACTTCTTTTTTGTTATTATTTTATATTACAATAAATAGTGAAGCAAGACCTACACGTGGCAGTAAAGGATAAGGAAAAAGAGCAATATGATTTATTTAAACTTAAATAAGAGAGAGAGAGAGAGAGAGAAAAATAATGCTTTCTTGTTTAGTCATAGATAGCAATTAGTACCTTCCACTTAGGGTAATCCCACTACCTTAAAATCTTTTGGTAAACTTATATTCCAATTTTGGTAACCTCAAACCATCCCTGTGAACGTGACTTTTCGACCGGCTATTGCCCATTGTTCAATAAACAAAAAAAAATCCCATTCATATAAAAGTACCACCTCCAAAACCAGCCTACAAAGTCGATCGTCTGGCCTATCTGAGACTGCCACGTTTACTTTTTTTTTTTCCGGCCTAATTCTGTCCAAATTCTCGTGTGGTCAATGTCTCTGATGTCGATCGCCCGATCCGACGGTTCACGTTACGTCTCTTTTAATTTCCTATAAACTAGAAATTGTGGCATATATTTATGGGGAAATTTTATCCTTTATTTTTCTTTAATACGAGGTTATAAGGGAAAAAAATATATATGGGGATGGTCTTATCATTTTTAGATTTTAATCCTTCAGGTAACAGTCAAAATTGAAGCGAGATCTAAGGAGAGACAATGAGAATCGAACCCGAGTGGACGAAGAGAAAAGCTAGTAGAGGCACACACTCTTGCCAACCCTCCACCCTTATGTGATGTACAGGATATAAGAATTTAAACTATAATATTTATGACGAAAAAATATATGAAATTACTATAAACTATACATGTAATTAATATTGATGATTAGATTATTTATATCTTCCTGAAAATTAAAAAACAACTCTCATTTTGTCTTATGAATTTTGGAGTTAACCCTGTTTATATAATCTTTATTATAATTTATATTAAAAACAAAAGGAAAAAAGTGAATAAGTACAAATTAGTCTTTTTCCATTGTTTTTTTTCTTATAGAAATCGTTCTAGAAGGGTTTAATAAACTAGTTCTTTTTTTTTTTTTTTTTTGTCTATTTTTAACCTAAAATTCTGAAAGAATAGAAAAGTGGTGGTGGGGTAAATTCCAAGTAAGGGGCAAAGTGAGTTTTTAAAAATTTAAATGGTAAAATGAGAGTGACTTTAAGCTTCAGATGTATAGATGAAAATAATCTAATAATTTTGCAAGGTTTAGGCCTCCTTTGTTTCAACCGTTTGAAAATATTTTCATTTCATTTGGATTGACCATTCAAATGGGCATTTCGAGAACATAATATTTGAAATATCATTTGAATATTGTCAAATGGTCCACTTGCCATTTAAGAAGAAAAATATAATGTTTGTTCGCCCTTAAATTTGACTCCATTGGGGTATATATTTAACAATAACAATTGAATTCTCTTTAATCAAAACCTTTTTTCTCTCTTCCATTTAAGTTTCAAATCTGATTGAGGCAATTTTTTTTCTATGCGTTTATAGAAAAAGAGGAACAAACCGATCCATATCAAAACAATTTCATAGACATTGAGATTTAATAAGATTTGTTAGAATTGTTTTCAATATCTATCCAAATGCACATTCAAATACTTTTTTCCAATGTTTATTATCAGATTGTGAACATCTAAACACAATTTCAAATGACAATTTAAATGGTTATGTTCAATGTTTCCTTCTAAACCACAGTGTTTTAGTTCAATTTTTTAAAAAATTCCAAGAATATTACGAAATAAAATCATCTTATTTATTCATTTTTAATAGACATGAAATGATTATTTTAAAATGGTCATTTTATGGACAGACACTTTTATCTTACATTCATAGTCCGTAAAAATGAGAACCAATTATGCAGTATTTGCGTTAAGAATTTGAGTAATATACGCTATCAGTTAGATTTTTTCATTATATAGGAGCTATTCTTTAGTGGTAAAAATCAAGTATATTGAAATGGGTATGTCGTACTTTATATATGGTGATAAATAACTTTGCACATTATGGTGATAAATACACATACATGTAACCACCGGTCGTGATGGCCCGATGACAAAAAATGTCTCATTTGAAATATTTGTTTCTAAAAAATCAGGAGTTTGAGTCATACATTACATAATTTTGCCGATTTAAACGATTATTTTTTGATTGATTTGTGAGTCCTTACTTGTTAACTGCTAAAGGATTAAGAATAAAATCTTTTATCATCCTATCAGTGATCTCGACTGTTGCTTTAAATACTGAGTCAAGGGACGTGAATATACTATTAATACACAAACATGTGAACATTCACTTTTGCAATAATCTGATAAATCATATTCATATTTATTTACAAAAAAAAAAAAAAAAAAGTAGAAAAAGGGATAAAAAGAAGTACAATTAGGGAGTTCCTTTTTTATTTTCCAAGTGGGTATATTGTCGGCATAGGGTGTACGAGGTTTACTCCTAGGGAGACGTGGACGCTCCTTCTCCATTCATGGAAAGTCTCCCACCTCATATCTCACCCCGTCCTTTGTAAAACTTTCCATTTCTATATTATTTTCAACTGTTTTCCATTTCCATTTCCCATTTTTTTATTCCTTTATCTTTCTCAACTCTTCTAACTACAAATGTTTAGGGTTCGTTTACCATACCAACTCAAATCATTCAACTCAAATTTTTTTTTTATCTTTTTTCCAAAAAATTTTTATCTTTTTTCAAAAAGTTTTTTGTCTTTTCTGAAAATTCAAAAAAATTTATTATTCAAACTTAAAAATCTCAACTCAAACCGGTGAACCAAACGAATCCTTAGTTTGAAATCATGAGTGAGAGAGAGAGAGAGAGAGAGAGAGTGAGTGAGTTAATTAGAATAATATATTTTTTAGGGTAAAATTAAGGGCCTGTTTGGTGTGTAAGTTTGAGTTAAGATTTATAAGTTTAAATAGTAAATTTTGTTGACTTTTCAGAAAGATAAAAAAATTTTTGGGAAAAAGATAAAATTTTTGGGAAAAAAGACAAAAAAAAAATTTGAACCAAACCCGTTGCCAAACAGGCCCTAAAACAATTATTTGTTCGTTAAAAATAACATGAAATGAATATTAAAAAAAAAAAATCCAAGGAAACGTACAACTTGCTTTGGATTTACGAAAATGCGGTTTGCCCACATTTCGCTATTGCGTGGAGGATTAAGCGACGGCAGGGTTAATTAACCAAAATAAACCGACACGTGGCCGTCATCTTAAATGGACAATTCAGCTTAGAGAGTCCAAATCCAGCTTAGTGAGGAAGATCATTAATTGAAGGATTTGAGGGTGACACAATTAATTAATTAAGGATGAGCTCTACTCCACAAGATATTATATTATATATATCTATATACAATATAGACACAGATTTTACTTTTTTTTTTTTTTTGATAAACAACAGAGATTTTACATCTTAGGTCTTGGTTATTGGCACTTATTTAACTTATATTTTTTCAATCAAATTAACGACCCTAATTGTTGTAAGACATGCACCATCTTATATAAATCTTATCCAAGCCCGATTAGAGTGATAGAGTGTTCCTGTTGTACAATATCCTATGTTACATGATATGAAATATCTGTAAAAAATAGCATATTTACTATTTACTCTCTCACAATACACTGAGGTCCCGTTTGGGATACGATCTAAAGATGATAAAATTTCATATGAATTTCAAAATCCTAACTCTATATCGATTTTTTCCTCCGTTATATTTTAAAAAAATTAAAACTTTAAAAGTTCATAATTTTTTTTATTTCAAATCAGAATAAGATGATTTTTATGTCAAATTACTCGTAATGACGAGAGGAATAAGACAAAATCTATTTTGCAAAATTTTTTTTGAACACATTTTAGAATTTTGTATTATTTTTTATATCACATAACTTTTTTAAAAGTTTTTCTTCCAAACACACATTTTCAACCTAACTTTCAAATCACCGTCCCCAGATATTCCCACAGATGGGCCCCTAATTGAAGTTTTAGTCAAATTCTTTTGTATTTTTATGCAATTTTTTACTCTCTCGATTATTGCACCAAAACACCAAATAAACCCCACAATAAACATGCACGTGTTTCACAATGTACTTTGTCCAATATAATTAACTAGGACCGGTAATTTGTGAGACGTATAATATTAAGATATGGTTCAAAAATAACACAAAACAAATAAATTTTGACCACGTATGTTGTGCGTGAAGATTACCTTTGGTTCCTCAAACTTACTTACTTTGTAACAACTTTCGGGTAACTAGTTGATCTTATAATTGATATGTATAAAATAACAAATTCGTAGATTTTGCATTAACTCACTTAACTCAAAATTGACCGCATGATATATATAAATTAAATGGCTTAATTGTGTATCAATTGAGCATGAATTTAGGAAGATCCGTTTATCGAAATTTTTACAATAAACTTTATGAATGTTTCTGTTTCCTTAGATATGAAGATTAGGATATTTTGACTGTTTGCTTACTATAAATTTCCATAATTAGTTTCTATTAAAAATACTAAATTGTTCTTGATTTTAGTTTATCAATTCTTCAAAATTTCCCGTACCAACTCAAATCGAACTGTTTATTAAATATGTTTGCGTGTCTATTGTGTTTCACGTGTACAAATATTTCATGTCATTGTTTGATTTTTCAATACATTTAATAATTATGCCAACACAAACACGATATTTGTACACAACCCTAAATTATTTCTTAGTAGAGATTGTTAAAGAAAATACAAAAAGTGTACATAATTGATAAAAGGGGGTTAATTCTATAAGAAGTTCAGGAATTTTTTTTTTATAAGAATTCAAAAAAAAATTTTGTTTAGGAAAACATGGTCATTTTAATTAATTATTTATTTATTCTACATGGTTTTGGGCTTGCTAAGAATTAAAAACACCATTGGCATAAGAAGAGGTTATGATTTTTTTTTCGTGCCCATATTTTCTTTTTTATTGTCTCATATATAAAAATTTTGAAACTAAAATTCTGAGTAAATTGATTTTCTTGAGTACCGAAACTCTTTAAAAAAAAAAAAGGAAATTGTTTTCCAAAGCCACATGATTAAAGTTAGATCTTTTACTATAATACCTTAACACACACACACCACACATATATGTCTTATATATATATAATTATATATATATGTCATATGTACAATCGTCAGAAGTTGAAAATCCTATGTAACTAATTTTTTAAGGAATCTTTTTGAAAGGCATTCACATGAATCACACAAGACAAGTAACATCAAAACCACAATAGAGCATCGCTTTTTTAGAACTGTATAAAAGATCATCCAGCGTAAAATATCTCTTTATTAATAAACTTTGCCTAACGAAACAAAAGCTGACTCCAAACTTATCCATGGGGCAAGAGGGGAAAAAAAATAAAAGAAAAAAAAATACGAGGAAAAAATAGGCAAATTAACTCCATAAATGAGCACCAAAATGTTGGTAAAACTTACAAATCAGACCAGAGAGGGAGAGAATCTGGACTACAATTCTGCTTTTTCCCCCACAAACAATATTAAAAATTAGTGTCTAATTCTATGTCACCGAGAGTAAAAATATCATAAAAGAAAATAAACAATCACAAAATACATAAATATTTATATATATATTCGTCTTAATGTAAGAACACGTTATATTTCAACTGCTGTAGTAATTTACTATAATGATCAAGAAGTTAGCAATCGTACACCCTCAAAACTCTTTATGGTTTTCTCTAGCCTCTCTATTTAATAACCATAACGACAGTGACCCTATTTATAAAAAAAAAACTCGGGCAACCAAAATTACAAGTGTGAAATTTTGAAAATACCCTTAATCAATAACTATGTCAATCTGCGTATTGTTTCTATGTAGGACGACTCTTTATATGATATTAATTAGACTTTATAAGTTAACAATCAAAAGATTATTAATTTAATAACTATTATATAAACCCCATAATCCATTTTCCTTAGAAGACAATCTAAAAACAAAGACTACACGTCTCTACAAAAAGCACATTCTAAACTTAGATCCCAGGTTGTGTCCTTTAAAGAACTTTAACAAGCAAAGACCAAAAACCATGAGGGCAAAAAAAATAAAATAAAAATAAAAAACCAAGTTGTAGAAACTAGTGAAGCGTCCTGGGAACGTACGATGGCAATACACAAAATAATATCAACCAAAGTGTGTCGTATTTGATTTCCACTTGGACAAAGTCTCATTCTGGAACAATGTAAATTAAAAAACTAAACAGACTCAAATTCAACTCTATATATTATATATATTTGATAATTAATCAACTATATATATTGAGGCCAACCAGGTACATTGCACTGATTAATAGAATAATCCTAAATGGTTACAACTATCATCCTCTTTCTAATTGTATGAATAAAAAAAAAAGCATAAATTTCGAGGAGATTAAGATGCCAAATCCATTATTAATTACGATAAGCACGCAAACTCGTCAGACCTGAATCAGAATATAATCCTAATTAATTTTAATTTAATAAGGCCATGTTGTTTCTATGCTTATAAAAGTTGACCCACTCCAGAGGCATATCAGACTGTAGTGTAGTGTCTGATGTGAACAACTTGGCATTTGTTTATTCTGTTAAATTAAGCCTAGTTCGGATTTTTGTTTTAAATCTTCATATTTTCAGTTAAAAATTGAGTTTAAAACGGATATCCAAATGCCGATCATCTGATTGGTGAGTGATTTCATATTTCAAACAATACTTTAAAGAACAGCTATACAGAAGAATATTAATCTATGCAACTTATATAATTAAAGAGAGAGAGAGTGAGAGACAGTCACCTAATTTGTTCTAAAGAAATGCTATAAAGATGTAAAGGCTACAGCCTACATAAGATAAAGGAAAAGAAACCTTAAAAAAGCCAAAGCAATCTTTGGCTTCTTCTTCTCAATTATTTTATTTTATTTATTTATTTTATTTGGTTGTTTAAGAAACCCAATAAACCAATATCCAGAACGTTGTATTGTATCATGTGTGTATATAGGAATACTCTCTATCCACGAACGGTCGTCCGTCGGTACAATCCATGTAGGAGACCGGCACAACTCGAAAAAAAACATGGTATAATCCGCTAGAGAGAGAAAGAGAGAGAGCTAGAGAGAGATAGAGAGAACTTTTCCGTCTGGCGGTTCGGTGGTGCTGTATGGAAGAGTTCTCGTATATATATATATTATAAATGTATTGTGCTTTCCTCGGCAATGAACTGATATTAGAGTTTTAGCATGTATTTGGTGTTAAGAGTTAAATTGTAGAATTTAGATTTAGATTATTGTGCATTTATCGAGATGCTTGAATTGCTTGAGTTAAAAAGTATA
Organism: Ficus carica; assembly: GCA_009761775.1. Classification (NCBI taxonomy): domain Eukaryota; kingdom Viridiplantae; phylum Streptophyta; class Magnoliopsida; order Rosales; family Moraceae; genus Ficus; species Ficus carica. The sequence continues at coordinate 14,879,283 of CM019741.1, read as the reverse complement.
AAAACTTGAAATGTGTTCGAAAAAAATATCAATATAGAGTTTGTTTTGTTCGTCTCGAAATTCTACGTAATTTTAAAAAAAAAAATCTCATTTGGACTTGCTTATGTAAAGTTTTAAATTTTTAAAATTTGAGTAATAAAATTATGTAAATAATAAAATTGTGAAAAAAAAATAAAAATTAGATTATAATTCTAATATTTGAATCGTGGGTTAAAACATGCTTGGATACTTGATTAAAAAGTCCATGTTGCGGTTTAAAAATCCCTTGCCTTGGTTCCTACAAAAGGTAGAGGAAAAAGGAAATACTAAAATATAAAAAAGTTAGTACTATTGAATCTTGATAGAGTAGATGCTAAGGAACTGTTTGTATTAATTGATCTGACTCCTAAACCAAATAAGTTAATCTTAAAAGGAGTGATTTACACTGTGTGTGTTAGATCATGTATTAAATGTTTATCAAAAAAGATAATGTACTTAGGATTTGTTTGGACTTTCAATTTAATTTTAATTAAATTATATATATATATATTTATCTTAATTTTTATCTTAATTTAAAAGTTAATAAATTAATTATTAGTTTTTAAAAAGTCAATCAATTTATTTTTAAAAATTTTATCTCCAACTGACGAACCAAACATAAGTTAAATAATTAACATCTTCTTTTTTAATTGTTGGATCATTTTAATTTGAATTAGTCATACCAAATCTCTTTTGTAAGAATTTTTGTTAAGAACGGACCAAAAAAAAGAGGAGCATAGCGTTACTTTTAATAGAAATTCTAAACTAATTCAAAACACATGATAGGTTAAAGTGAAAATTTTTAAAATACAGAAGATAAAATAAAAATAATCTTAAAATTCAGAAGACACGGATAAGATTAATGCTGAGGGTATCCTTTTGTAATAAAAAACCAATTGTTTTAGAATAGATTTCCTATGTATTTCCTACTAAGATGTGGATCAAGTAAAGCATTTATCCTCCTTCTTTATATAACCCCAGTCTTTCAACGTGCTTCACCTGGGATTCCTCATTGTCCAAGCTCCTCATTCACATAATCTTACACTGCAACTAAATAATATATATATATATATATATATATACATATCATAATTGAACAACAAAAGAGAAATGATAAAATATCTAGTTATATCAAAGATAAATATATTAATTGGGGACATGAAATGAGATTCCGTAGCAGCACCATATCCCATATTCAAATGCATGTTCTTTCATGAAATACATGCTTGTTCAGACAAATTTTGATTGTTAAATAATCTATTCCATCATCCCTACTTTAAAAAAAAAAAAAAAAATCTCTACCCCGTTAACATCATCGTTTGAGACTATTTTCTAGTGATATTAAAAAAAATTCTGCTGTATTTTGTCTCATAAAAATTTGAATTTTTTTTTCTATTGTTACAGCCAATCCTAAGTGCATATTTAGGAGTTGGCCTATGTGCTTTCCTTCCCTTTTGTTGTCGGACTGTAAGAAAAGTCGGAAGTAACTCCTCTTTACGCTTTTTCTAAGATATCGAGGATTGGCTGATCTTCAACTCAACTCCCAATAAAAATGAATATTTAGTTCACTTGCTTTCTCAAATATATAACAAAAACAAAAACAAAAACAAAAGGAAGCAAAAGCAGAAAACACGACATTGACAAGGATACTAGTTTTTCTTAATTTCTACAGACTAAACAATAAAGTTCAAAAAAATCTTCTGCACTTTTGTACTGGAAAAGAAAGGGCTTAGCAGACAGTTTTATTTTGTCTCTAGGCTTGCTTTACGTTGAGAGTAATAGGCCTTCTCTATATGTTAAAAAAATAATTAAAAAAAAAAAGGCACTATTTTCTGCTTAATAGGTCATTAGCTACTTGACTAATCAACTTTAAACTAGTAACTTGGATTAGTTGTCCTCTAATTTCCATCGTTTTAAGCAAAAATAAGCTCACTGTCTATTTTTTATGTATGGGCTTTGGGCCCGCTACATTCAAAGGCCCTGACCTGATCAACGGCCCTTGTGGCCCAGACCCAAATTGGATAGGAAATTCAGCTTCCACGGCAGTAGAAATCCCTACAGTAAATAGCATTGTTTACCAAATTAAACCTGCGTTTGGCTCTCTATTTTGAATATAGAGTTTTTATATCAGTTTTTTTATTTTTTTTGAAAATTCAACAAAAATTATAACTAGTTTTTAAAAAGTCAACAAACTTCAACCTAAAAATTTCATTCTAAACCAGTGCACCAAATGCAAGTTAAATAAAAAAAATAGCAAGATTTAATAAAATTGAAATAAAAAATAACAAATTTATTAGATAAATAACAAATCTTCTTCCAATAAATAGATTATTTACCTAGTTATTTACTGAAATTATTTTAAAAACATATTATTTACTTCAATTTTTTATTATAAATATGTGTTAGAGTTTGGTGATCCGAATTCTTTTTTGGCCCGGCCCGAAAGCTCGCGGTGCGACATTTATAGTAGAGTTTTAATTATGAGATTTTTTTGGGAGTCTGTGGTGGTAGCGGAGGGATCGGGACCAACTCGGTTTTTTCTCGGATTAGATTTTAGGGTTTGGGTATGTATATAATGTAATTTTAGTGTTTCATTATTATGCTCTTTTGCAGTAGCCACTCCTTTTGTATCAATATTTGATTTAGTGAAATTCTTCTCCTCTGCCCGTGATTTTTTCCCGTCTAGGGTTTTCTACGTAAATCTGTGTGTTCTTATTTTTCGTTTTCTTTATTGCCTATTTTCATTGTTTTTTTCATAACAATATGTTATCTACTTCTGTCCCTTAATTAATAAATAAATAATAAATTCTCGTTCAATATTGTTATCTACTTCTTTCCCTTAATTAATAAATAAATAAATAAATTCTCGTTCAATATTGTTATCTACTTCTTTCCCTTAATTAATAAATAAATAAATAAATTCTCGTTCAATAGAAAGGGGAGATGATGCAGGAGCATCCTTGAACTTGAGAGGCGGCACATGTGACTTAAGCCTTGAAGAAGTGTCTGAGCTTGTCCGTTAAGTGCTTCTACGGATTCGTAAGAGACTCCTTAAAGTAAAAAGTCAAAAAGATAGTGCTTGAGATATATTCTCAAGTCTAGTAGTGAGTGGTGTTTAAAGGAGTTAATTGCACCTCTTTTTTCAATTATAACTTTTGAGAGAAATGATTGCATCACTCCTACATTTTGAGAGATTTTCAACAATGTCACAAAAAAATCTTAAAATTTGGAAAGGTAACAAATACATTTGATACACGATGTATAGATAAGTGAATCAAGGACTTTTCAAAAAAGATTCTGTATCAGTGTCACCTTCTGAGACTATTCTGTACATAACACATGCCATCCTATAATTTTGTCATCATTTCTGAACATCCTTCTCATGCAATCTCAATTGCAAGAACAGAATTCTAAACAAGTGAACTATAATTGACAATCTAAACCCTCCGGAGTTCTAAATCCGGCTTCAGCAATCCTAGGAAGTATCTGTTTTTCTTAGGGACAAAGGTGAGACTTGTCAAATTCAACAATTGTTGTCTGTTTTCTTCAGCTAAAGCACATGAAAAAGGACAGCACACACTGTATAGAAGTTATTGTAAAATGCTTGCAAGTTGAGCTATGCTGGCCTCCCCCATTGATCACCGCCGCAACCTTTTCCGTCAAAATTAATGACATCACCATGGCCTGCAATTTAGATATTATAGCATGAGACCCTAAATCAGTCGTCTTTTTTATTTCTTTCATAAAAAACGGGCACGAGCTTTTATACCTATTCACTGAAGGTTGTGTGTGGGAACAAAGAAAGGAAGTAGCTAGGAGCAGATTGGGCACACGCTTGAGATATATAGACCGATCATATTGCAGGAAATTCTTAAATTTGTCTATTTAGTTATACCTATCAGTTTGCAGGATGCGTTTTTCAATCAGAGATCAACGTAACGTGATAAACAAATGCTACTTATTTGATATACTCTCACCACCTAATATGTTTATCATGGATATCTAGAATCACGAAAGAACAAAAGTCTCTGTGACAAACCATGAGAGTGAATTCTGTTTATCTCTGTGCCTTTGAGTTCTCTTCCATAGTCATTTAGCAATGAGATTCCAGCTGCCGTTATTTTAAAAGGGAAAGCCACAGGTGGCGACATTGGAGACTTTGCCAGCTTGATGAACCTCTGACCTGCAAGAGAGAAGAAAATTGCAAAATCAGCTATAAGAAACAGAAACTTCTTAATTTCTCTGGTATATTTAGTTAACACTAAGAACTAAACAGTGCGCAACTCTGACTACTTTTAATCACACCATCTCAAGAATCATATAGTTCTACCATCATGAGGTTTAGATTCAGTATGCCTAGTAGAGTGCAGTTTACAAAACACGCACATGAACTTTTCTTTTTTGAGGCTGAAAAGGGTGTTAAACACTGCAAAGGAGTGATACCCACATGAACTTTTCTGCTAACCAGGAACAATCCAAATAAGGGGAAAAAGTAGCAAACTCAATCCAATTTAGAGGAAAAAGTAGCGACTTGTTCACATGACAACATGTTGATCGAGTGAGAGAATGCCTACAACCGCAAACACTCATTTTAATTAGAGGAAGCATCAAAACCAACCTGATTTAGCTTCAAGCACAAGACGAATTGTCACGGAATGAGCCCAATTAATCCCCAAAGCAGCAACAAGATGAGAATCATATCCTGCCGGATCCTCTGTGCTCTGCACTGCACAAAGCATAATAACTGTCTTACACAATTTTTGAGCATAAGCTTTCACAATGTGACATTTCGAACCTACCTTGGAAAGAATACTGGCAGCCTTCATCACGGGTTTGAGATCGTACTTGATTTGTAACTACAATAGGGATTCGTGAAATTTCAGCAAGTGATCTAGAGTAAAAGGAGAGAAAAAGAGAAAGAGCTATATCACTTGAGCAGAAAAGGGCATCGCCGATAGCTAGTAAGTTTAACATTTCCAATACCAAGAGATAAGATTCTTACTTGATAAAGGAAATATGCCAACCTAGTAAATTTTGTCTTAGGGCTCCCTGTCCGTAATCCCTGGACAAAAGACGATCACTACTTAAACCATATGATCTAAAGTAAGTGGATCAAACAATCAATCTGACCAAAAGAGAGACCAGTCTCATTATTTGCCTGCAGCTTTGACAACAAATATCAAATATATCAAGGTTTCAAGGGGTTTTCAGGTCATTAGATCATTCTTCAGTGCTAATAAATATGGTGCTGGACATCACCCTTTTAAGGGATTAAGACCGTCTATGTAACAATGTTTGGATCGTTGAGTTAAGGTTATTCTAATTAATCCAAAGTATGGAGGCAAATCAAATGTGAACCTTATGATTCTGAAATAACGTCATACGAATTACAAAGAAGCTCAACTCACCCTGAAATAACAGCAGTCATACTGTCAATGACTACCAACTTCACCTCTTGCCGAAGAAGCGAATCCTTGATTTGTTGCAAGCTAACAGTAGATCGGATAAAATAAAATCAATTAAAATTTGATGAGTCTTGACTAGGTGAGATAAATACAACAAATGAAATTGGAATATGTAGCAGCTCTTATATTAAATGGGATCTTTCGTACAAAAAGGAAGTAATGCTGCATTTTAAGATTCCCTTATGAAGTTAACCTTTTAATTAACCGTTAAGTGATAAATTGTCCATTATGAAGCTAAGAATATAAAGTCTTACTAGAATCATACCTCTCAGTAAATTTAGAAAGCGAAGTTGGCCGCAAAACTAGGATCCTTCCAGCCATCTGTGTCATATATAGAAAACAAATTCAGGGTAACCGAAACTGATGCTCTGAATAAAATAATTTGAAGTATGCTGATAATAAATATAAACTCTGCAGACCTCCTGTGCCATTCCTCTCGTGTTAAATATATCAGGGAAACCTTGGACTCCAATTTCTATCATCCTGAGGAAGAATCAAAATTCAGGAATTTCTGGGGAAAATATTGTCAGTAACTGATATCAATAGGTTCAATTCATTTACCTTTTTGAACTAAACTTGGATTCGACATCAATATAGATGACATGGCCATTTAAACCTCCATAAGCTGTCGGCAATGAAGCCAACAACGCGAGCTTCATACAAATCTGTAGTTTTACATCAATGGAAACAGTTTATGATTAAAAATCTTCGTTCAAACACACCAGATAATAAGCAAAAAACCTCGCCCATCATAATTAGAAAAATAAGAACTCCCTCAGAACAAATGTTCTTCAGAAGAAGAAAGTCAAAATTCATTCATTTAATTCAAATCCTTGAAGCTTGCTTGTGGTTCAAACTGGTATAGGACGGTAAAAGCCCAGTCACGGATTAAGTGCCTTAATCTTTTTTTAACGAGAGGAATAAAATAAAAGATAAAACAAACAACACGCATAAGATTTATAATGGTTCATCCTTAATGTGTGAGCTAGGTCCATTTTTTCCCTAATCTGGCACTAGGGCGACCAAAATAAATGTGTGAAAACCCCAATATACCCCGACTAAAAGGTCGATCAATGTACTAACTCCGATGATAATTAGGCTTCACACACTAGATAGCACTACCTACCTAGATTATCCAAACAACATCATAGCCACAACTTCTCAATATTAACACAAAAACAAAAACAGAATGAAAAAAAGAGAAGCATACTTGTGTTTTGCCGATCCCAGCAGGACCAACAAGCTCCGTCAAAACACCGAACGGTATTCCGCCGCACAATGCCTCGTCTAACCCCTTAAGACCCGTCGGAAGATGACCCGCATGGTCCTCCTTCTGCATTCGCTGCTCCATCAGAGACCGTGCCTACAAAAACCAACCTAAGACCACAATTCCGAGAAATTCACATAGAAAATTAAAAAAAAAAAAAACCATTTTTTTTCTTTTGCTGACAGTTTGGTAGGGAGGGCAAGCGATTTCGCTAATGCGAGCTAGAGCGGAGGAAACTTCGGCCATTCCCACGTCCAGCAACTGCATCAGCTCGAATTCGGTTAGGGCTAGGGCTTCCTGAGAAGCAAAAGGATCAGAAAATGGGGAATTCGTCTCGAATTATGGGAAAAAGAGTGAGAGAATTTGAGATTTATCTGAACTAAACCCAACCAAATTTGAACATCTGCCAGGGTTTTGAGAAAGGTTACCTGGGCGGTGGTGATATTACGCGCTGCGAAAACGTTGGCCATTGATTTGGGCAAACCCATCTCCTTAATCAGCTTCTCTGCCATCTCTCTCTCGCTCTCTCGCTCTCTCTAGAGAAAGCTCTGATCCCCCATCGTTGTGAATGACTTGGTGCTTTCCCGCCAAATGCAAAACGCCCAACAGTCGGATTAAGTAAGGGGGTGTTTGGTGTGTAAGTTTGAATTGAAATTGATAAGTTTAAATAGTAAATTTTGTTGACTTTTCAGAAAAGACAAAAATTTTTTTGAGAAAAAGACAAAAACTTTTGGGGAAAAAGACAAAAAAAAGTTTAAACAGGACCGGTTACCAAACAGGACCTAAGATAATTATTATACCTACTAATTTATAAATAATTCTTTATTAGATAAATAATACATTTGTTAATAAATATGCTATTAACTTATTTTAGCTTCAATATGTTATTTACTATATTTTTTTTTCTATTTTTTAAATTTAAGATTGGATGATTCAAACTCAACACCGATTTATTACGTAATTATTAAGTAAATAATAATAATAATAATAATAATGAAATTATCATTAAATTATGTATGCAGGTATAACTAAACTTGTTTTAATGCTCATTAATTTTTTATTTTTAAACAGTAATTAATTTTGAATAGGTTCTCAAAGGTAAAAAGGTGTAGTATACAAAAATTTTGTTGTAGGTTTTAAAAAGCATTCCCCTTTTTTCCCTAGTATAGGAACGAACGTTATTCCAAAAATGTTGTTTGGCTGACTCCGCACCGCACAGCTCTGCATGTGGAACACACCATTTTTTTTTTTTTTTTTTTTTAAGAGCTATCCGGTGTGAAACGACATAACACTTCTTATATTGCTATAGTGAATATAAAACAAAAATAGATGGGTCTTTTGATGGAACACCTCCCTTTTCTTAAAAAAAAATTTACTTAATATTAATAGTGCTTAACAACATTAGCTGAAAATGGTTATCTAACACGTTTCGGCACATGAATTGACCAAGTTTTTATTAGGAAACAGCCTTCGGTGTTCCATAAATATTGTGATCATAGATTAAAAAGAGGAGGGGGGGGGGGGGGGGGGGCGGGGGGGGGGTTGGGGGGGGGGGGGGGGGGGGGGGGGAGGGGGGGGGGGGGGGTGGGGGGGGGGGGGGGGGGGGGTGTGGGGGGGGGGGGGGGGGTTGGACAAGAAGTTAGAAAATAGAAAAGTGGTAAAGTTTAAAGTAAAAATAACTGAGAGAGAGAGGAGAGAAAACTATTTTGTTTTATGCTTTGTTACTTCTAATCCGAATTCACAATGGGAGTCAAGTCACTAATTTAGTTAGCATAATTTATTGAAGGTTTTAATCGTCTATTAAGATTAGGTATCTGATTTTCAAGTACTTAATATCTTCTAATCTTGTAAAATATATCATTTTTTAATTAATTTTGTCTGGCGGTCATAAGTTGCAAGCCCCTTTTTCACTCTTCTAGAAGCTATCTATCTCATGAGATGGGTAAGGAAACTCTCAATTAGAGACACAGAGAGAGAGAGAGTGAAAAGAAAAGAAAAGAAAACATACTAGGTAGGCCCCTTGGTTATCTTATTAAATTCACATATGGTTTTCTTGTTTGTTGTTTATTATAAGTTGACTCGTGACGTTGAACGACACATTCTAATTGAGAAGTCCTCCATTGAATGGGGTGGGAAAGACAGGTTCGAAAATGGCCGGATTAGCAGGAGGAAGGGCGGCCCCACCCTGAAACAAAGGTGTACGTACATAAATAAGAAGGCTGGTTATGGCCTTTACTTGATAGGGCTCCTTCCCATCTATCTTGACCGGGAAGAGGGGGGAGGCCCTTGCGGAAGCCCTGCCCGACCTTCTCTATTTTGGGGGATCCCTCGTATTTAGGATTCGGGCCTTTAGTCTTTTGATTAGAGTAGGGGTCGCGAGAGAGCAGAGCGTACCGCCCTGTCATAGTCGCGAGTCTGTTTATAGTCACGACTATTGTCATAGTCAACAAGGTTGAAACTTCCATGAAAAACTTCGAATTGGGAGGGCGATCCCCCCGATGAACTGACCGTACCCCAAACCGACACAGGTGAACAAGTAGAGTATACTAGGGCGCTTGAGAGAAGTCGAAGGAACTTGGCAAAATGATCCCGTAACTTCGGGAGAAGGGGTGCTCTCCTATCTTTTTCTTAGGAAAGCGGCACATACCAGGGGGTAGCGACTGTTTATTAAAAACACAGGACTTGCTAAGTGGTAACACGATAAACAGCTATTAAACACGATTCTTAGATAAATGAATGATTTTTTGTATTTATATTTTTCCATATATGTTTAGCATAAAAGTGCGTGAAGGTGCCATACAGTTGGACACGAGATAACAAACATACTTCGACACAAGAATGAAAATTAAGTTTTATTATCTTCAAAAAGAAATTTGAGTTTTATTTTTAAAGAGGATCTCTGTTTATACGTTGGCTTTTTTTCTCTCTCTTTTTTTTTTTCTTTTTTAAGAGCTATCCGGGGTGTGAAGCGACAAAACACTTCTTACGTAGCTATAGTGAATATAAAACAAAAATATATAGATGGATCTTTAGATGAACACCTCCCTTTTCTTAAGAAGAAGAAGAAGATTTACTTAATATTAATAGTGCTTGATAACATAAGAAGAAGATTCACGTAATATTAATAGTGCTTAATAACATTGGCTGAAAATGGTTATCTATCACATTTCGGTACATGAATTGACCAAGTTTTCATAGGAAACAGCCTTCGGTGTTCCATAAATATTGTGATCATAGATTGAGAGAGAGAGAGAGAGAGAGAGAGAGAGAGAGAGAAGACAGAAAATAGAAAAGTGGTAAAGTAAACATGAGAGAGAGAGAGAGAGAGAGGAACCATAGTTTATGCTTTGTTACATTCTAATCCAAATTCACAATGGAGTCCAAGTCACTAATTTTTGTTAGCATAATTTATTGAAGTTTTTAACCGTATATTAAGATTAGGTTATCTTGATTTCAAGTACTTAATTATAAACATTTTTTAAATAATTTTGTGTGGCGTTCATAACTCAAGCCCTTTTCACTCTTCTATAAACCATCTATCTCATGAGATGGGCAAGGAAACTCAATTAAAGACAAAAAGATGGAGAGACAGAGAGAAGACAAGAAAACATACTAGGTAGGTCCCTTAGTTATCTTATTAAATTCACATGTCGTTTTCTTGCTTGTTGTTTATTATATTCAACTCTTAGACAGCTATTAAGCATGATTCTGGATAAATGAATGATTTTTTTGTATTTATATTTATGTTTAACATAAAAGTGCGTGAAGGTGCCATACAGTGGACACGAGATAACAAACATACTTCGACACAATAATGAAAATTGAGTTTTATTATCTTCAAAAAGAAATTTGAGCTTTATTTTTAAAGAGGTTCTCTGTATATACGTTGGCTTTGTTTTTTTTTTTTTTTTTTTTTTTTTTTTTTTTTTGTTCACTTCGGATATGTTCACACATTGGGGGGGGGGGATCTACAAGAGAAATCTTCCCTTTTGACTACAATAGAAAGCAATTTTCTGTCGTATGTTGCAATTTTTTAATATAGAGACATATAAATCAAATAATTAAAAAATTAATTTAATAGTTAAAACTATAATTCTTAATGATATAAAAATAGACAGTTTCTACCTAAGAAGTTCATAAAAAAGCCTCAAAAGGAAGCTTGGATAAATTTTTTTTTTTTTTAAATAAAATTTGTAGAACACATCAAGATTTGATAATAATAAAAAAAATACTTTTAAATATTAATAATGTTAAACACCAAACTAATAAAATAAATACATCTCATATGCCTATCTCATATTTATAGAACTCATTTTTAATAACGTATAATTTTGAATATCACTAATGTCCTTTACTAATATTAAAAAACAATTAAATAGGCCGGGAGTAATCAAACAACTGCATATCTTAATGTTTCTCGTTAAAAAAAAAAAAAAAAATTGGCAAGCATGTACGGACAAAAAACCACGTGGCAGGTCATAGACACACCACGTAGCGTATTTGGGAGAAACCAATAAATACATTATAAAAAGTACATTCATACTTTTAATATTAGGTATAAAAATTCAGTTTAGGTACGGTTGAATAAGAGAAAGGTTCCAAAATGGATTTGTTCAATACCTCTGAACATGCATGTGGTACAGTTGATATCTATATGTAGGCACCGTATAAGAAACGCAAACGTTGAGGCTTTTTTTTAATATTCAGTTTCCTTTGTTCATTAATATAATAATAATAATAATAATAATACATTAGACATGTCACCCAACAATAATACACTAGTTTTTTTAATTGTGTTCCCTTTCCTCGAATCTCTTCCTTTACTTTAGCCGCCACAATTCTTTGGTGAGATTTTGCCGCCGCAAATCAGCACTCTCGTGCTGTTCTCAAACAAAGAGACATATTCCCCGGAAATATATATATATATATATACATATTTACAATTTTGCAGAATTATAAATTTAATATAACATGGGGGCGGTATTTTTGAGGCAATTGCGTGGAAGACGACGAATTCAATTTCTAAAGTATATTTGCTTGCTAGTACTCTGCCTAATTGTCAAATCTTATCTTTTTATGCATCAATTAACGCATTAAAAACCATTGCACCATCTTATATATATATATATATATATATATATATTTGTATGCAAAAAGTAGCAGAGACTTTAGACGTATTGAGCTAATCGTAGGCTTTGAATGAAGAAGGATTTTTTTGGAAAATTTTGCGAGAAACATTCAAAGCATGGCGCATATAAATTTCAAAATTTCGGCATGTAAATTTGTTTCAGAGCTAACATATGAGTATGCGGTAACTTCATCTTTTTATATTTTATTTATTTTTAATTAATTTGTAACTTCTTGTTTTGATCAAAGAAATTGCAGAAAATGAATTTGATAATGAAGGGTTACATGATTAGTCAAGGGGAAGAAAACATTTTGATATAACCGTTGATGGTTTAAAACAAGTCTTGTTTTAATAATTTATTTCTATAATCAAGTCTTGTCTTTTATCGATTAAAAATCGGAAATAATTTATTGGATTTAAATTTGCAAAAAATTAGATCATGAGTTCACATTAAAAAAAAAAAAAAAATCCCCGAATTGTATTTAACTGCTCACCCTCATAAGGCCGACTACTAAAATCTAACCCGAATATAACGTGCCTTACCGTACCAATAATAATGATATGTAAAAGTTAAAACAACTCTGTCAGGATGAAAGTAAAATGACTGTAATAAATTTTTTTTTAAATATATGACATGAGTTTTTATTTTAAGTCGGGTTAATTAGTATAATGATTCCATCATTTTATTTTATTTGTTATATAATCTTCTAAATTTTTTTTATTAATATAATAATTTCGACATGATCGAGAATAACTTATTGAAATAATTACATAAAAGGTCTATTTTTTTAATTCCATTTTGAAATATGTCTATTTTTAATAATATTATGTATATGTATATTTTTAAGAAATAAATGTTTTGCAGTACCTATTTTGTCATTTTATTATAATTGACATCATTTTATTTTTAACTAGATTCTTTTATTATTATTTTTATTTTAATGATGAGTATTTTTTGTTAATAAATGTAAATTATCTGTAATAAACCAAAATTAGTTATAAACATTAAAGTAAGTATAATAAATATAACACAAATATTGACGATAAAAATTGACGAATTTTCATACTTTTCATATAAAAAAACCAATGAATTCTTTATGAAAAAAGCTATTCGTTTATGTAATCTACTATAAATCAAAGAGTTGCAATTTATGTTTTAACCAAACAAATTGAAGAATAACACAATAAATGAAATCAAATTCTTTATTAAAAAAAATACTATTATTTATATAAATTAGTAAAAATGAAATCGAACATATCTTTAGAATAAAAACAGATTCATTATACAAAATATTTTTTTGAGATTTTTCTTTTTCTTTATTTAGCTTTTTCTCATTAATGTGAAATATGATTTTAAAAATTTTTTGGTTCATTATGAATATATACACATTTTTTACAATAAATCAAAAAAAATTTCAAAAATTTTCTTTTCTATCAATTATTTTTGCAATTTCATTAAAACAACTTTAGTCTTATTTGATAAACATCTTATATTTCGTTTTTTTTTTTTTTCCTTTTTTTGTAATTTCTTTATTTGTTAATTCTCAATTCTTTATGAAGGGTAAAATTGCCTTTATAATTACTCTTTTAGACGTTTATGTAAATAAAAAAAATGACATATTTTAAATTAATACCTACAATTTAGACATTTAAGTAAATAACCCCAACTAATTTTTAGTCGATCATTCAAATGTTACAATGAAATACGATTATTTTACTAATTTCAATTTTTTAAGGTTATTCTTTTGACAAATTTCTCTTATAATGCGTCATAAAATGATATTTGTTATTTGGAATTAAATGAATTTTTGTCCTTCTGTTTCCGACTGAAGTTGCGAAGCATGTGTCACAATAGATCCAATACACAGAGAAAAATACCTAAAACATACATGGTGTTTAGTCCAAGCATCATTTTTACTCATCTTATTATAAAAATGCTTAAAATATTTCCTATATTTGTAAAATCAATCATAAAATACTCATTGAAGAATTAAAATTTGAAAATACAAAGATTACCACTCTCAATCTCTTTTAAATACAATTTAAAACATTATTAAACTAAAATATTAAGTAAAAATCGAAAAAAAAAATCTCAAAAAATTGAAATATTTATATGATTAAATATTTGTTGATCATTTCCAAATTTTTGTTAGCAAATATTCAAAATAACATGTAACAAGATAGAGAAAAGTTATCTTCATACTTAATATTTAATTGCTTAAGTGGATATTTTGTGAGTCATTTTCCAAGCACATGAGGTGTTTTGGACAAATATCTATATATATATATATATATATATATAGAAATGCTCAAAATGAGTTACTATTAAAGCGCTTTTTGGTGTTTTGGACAATTGCCTATACATATATAAGAAAGCTCAAAATGAGCTATTGAGAGAGAGAGAGAGAGAGAGAGAGAGAGAGAATATATATATATATATATATATGTCTTGGACAAAAGCGCGTTTTGGTGTTTTGGACTATAAGAAAGCTCAAATTGAGCCACTGAGAAAGAGGAGCTACTAATGAGCTACTGAGAGAGAGAGAGAGAGATGTTTTTGGGGTTTTCTCACTGAGGGCTATCTGGGTGTCAGTTTCAAATTATATTTTATTATCTGAATTTTAAAATTTTTAATTATATATCAAATTTTTTTTCTCTTTTATTTTCAAAAAAACATAAACTTTAAAAGTTCATAACATGAGATGATTTTTATGTCAAAATGCTCGTATTGACAAGACGAATAAGACAATATCCATTTTATATTTTTTTTAATACATTTTAAAGTTTGCATTATTTTCTATATCACACAACATTTTCAAATGTTTTCCTCTCAAACACACATTTTGAACTTAATATTCAAAACACTATATCCAGATATCCCCTAAACAGACTCTAAATCCCAACACACGGAAGGGACAAGGGAAGGGGAGGGAGGGAGAGAGAGAGAGTGAGAGTAATTTTTTTTTTTTGGGTTTTGTTCTTTTACGTTCATTGACACATGCCAGCCCGCGCGGGGGGGGGGGGGGGGGGGGGGGGGGAATGAAGTTTTTATCTTCTTTCTTTTTCTCTTTTGGCCCAATTTTTTTTTTTTTTTTTTCATTTTAGTCTTATAAAATAACAAAAGTATCAACTTTAATGTTATGATAGGCAAAAATATAAGGAAGTCTTGAATTTATGGTAATCTTGCATATACTATTTTTTTACTTATATGTTTTTCCCTATTTAGATAAATTTTATCAAATATGTCTAATCATGTGTATCGCATATGTTTTTAAACTAGTATATAACAAAAGCAACATTTAAACTAAACACAAGGGGTATTTGAAAATTTTAATATGATAAATTGCTACAATTGTCCCTGATTTTCTATGAGGATGTCATTTGGTCATTGAACTTTTTTTTTTTATATATATATTGATTCATCCCTGAACTTCTTAAAAAGATGCAGATTGGTCCTTTAACCTAATGGACACATAAAAACTTTCATCTTTATGTTAAGTAATATGAATTAACTTTGAAAAGACAAAACTACCCCTTAACATATATATAGATTATTTTCAAAAAAAAAAAAAAAAAATCCAGGGACCAAATGGTATCCTCGTATAAAGTTCAATGACTAATATAGTAATTTACCCTTTTCAATATACAAAACTATGCTTACTTTATTTTTATTTATCTATTTTTCTTTTGGTTGAAAAGTGCTTACTTTAATTTATCCCAAGCCTTGTGCATTTACACCAAGATTTTCATTTCTGATTTATCTAAAACTTGCAAAGAAAGAAACCTAAGACGGTACCCAATTGAGCCAAGGACGTTCCCCAACCCATCAACGAGTACCACCAATTAAAACCTCACCAATATGTTTTAGCCCTTCATTTTGCCACAGTAATGCAAAAAAGTCTTTGTTATTTGGGCACTCGAACGGGGCTTTGCTGGCTTTATCAACCCAATCGCCCTATTTAATACCAACCAGCTCAAGTCGTTGCTCCTCCTCAGTCTCCCCTCACCATATATTACTTAAAAAAAAAAAAAAAAAAAAAAAAACTCTCTCTCTCTCTGTCTCTCTCTATCTCCTCTCCTCTCCTCTTCTTCTGTAACCGATACTCTGCAGAAGATTAGAGTCTGTTTCTTCCCTGTCCATTTCCAGAGTACAAAAGCCTCAAAATCACCCCCCCTATTTTTTTTTTTTCTTTAATGGGTCTCTTATTCTCTTTTTTTTTTTTTTTTTCTGACGTGCTCTGTTTTCCGTTGACAGATGAGCATGGCGAGCATTTCCTCCACAACGGACAAGGACAAACAGACCAGTTTCCCACCAAAACGAGGCAAGATCAAGGCTCAGATTTTTGGGAGCCTTGTCAAGGCCGTCGTCTCCATGGTCTCCGGAGCCGGAGCTTCCTCTGCAGCAGCAGCAGCAGCCGCCGCCGCCGCCGAGAGCTCCGCCTCCGTCACTCCTCCGCCGAGTTCCTACAACTCCGACGCCTAAACTATCATCTGGGTTTTCCGATCTCTGCATATTTCTGATATCATCTCTCAGTTCTCTCAAGAACTGGGCCCTTTCCCAGCTCCGTTTTTTCAAGCTGGAAAAAGGACGTTTCTTAGAAGCTTATGTATGGTTTTTCTTTGTTTTTGTCGAAGGAAAATGTAAGATTAGAGATGGGTTTTAAGTTTTAACCGACTTCTGTCCTTGCACGACTTGTGTTTTTGTTAGTTTTGCAGGACTAAAATCCCATCTTATGTGTTTGTGGTTTGTTGTCGATTTTATTTTAGTTTGGGTGTATTAGATCTTCCGATCATGTTGTTGTCTCTGCAACTTTTATGGCAGAAGATGATATATGTGTTAATTTTCTTGGGGATATACATACATATATATATATAATATATATGTATGTTCTAGCTTTTTCTATGTTTGTCATGATGTAATCGTTGTTGTTATTGTGTTATAAAGTGGAATTTAAAGTTTCAGCTTGTTTTGTTCTTTATTAATTCGGTTGTACTAAAAGCTAGAGTTTATTTTAGATTTTTTTTTCCCTGCAATCCAATATCTACTTTTTGTTCTTTTTGCACGATGCTGTTTGCTCTCTCTCTTTTCCCCTGTCTGGAATGTATATAAATTATTTTATTTTATTTTAACTTATTTTTACATATATCGGGGTGGAAAATTTTTGACGTTGGCAACGTTTTCTTACAATAAGTTGTTTTACCCCCATTTTGTACTTTCTAAGCAATTACCTAATTCAACCACCAAAAAAAGAAAAAAAGAATTATGTCTTAAATACTTATTTATAATTTTACTCACTCTAACATTAAAGTTAAATATTGTAGTGATATAAAATAATAAAATTATTAACTTTAAGATTATGGTACGTATAAATATAAATATGTGTCATATTTATAGTATTTTTGCATATGATTTAAAAAAAAAAAGAAGCAAACAAACAAGATAGAAGAAGAAAGAAAGAAAGAAAGAAGCAAATTTACTTGCAAGTAATTTTAAAATTATCATGAGCTATAGATGAGTGTTTGAAAGAGTCTGCTTTTGTTATTGGATCTTCAACAAAATATTTTAGTTGCTCTTTTAGGTAGGATCTGGATCATAGAATTTGGTCTGTGTATATTGATTATATGGATTAAATTTATAAAGACCAATAACATAATATTGGAAGGGCACTTTCAGCTAAAGAGAGTAGTATTAAATAGTTGATTTTTTAATTAAGAAAAGTATTGTATAGTTAATTTTTTTTTAATGAAGGTGCTAATTTTTAAGTAATATATATGATTGAGATTGACTCCAAGGCGGGAAGGAAAGAGATAAGTCACGATATAAAAAGGGTGAATTCATCATTTGTTGGATTCTATAAACACACAAAAAGTTGGATTAAATAAATATATATACAAGAAAAAGCAACCGACGCAACCAAAAAAACTAATTTTTAATAGAAAGAAAGTTGAAAATAATTTTTAAAAAGAAATTATAAAAAAGGAATTGAATCTACCCTTCTATTGTTGGATACGTGAAGTTATTTTTTAGTTTGAAAAAGTCAAGTGGTAATAATAACTTAAAAATCAATTAAGAATCTAAAAGAAAATGACGAAAATTATTTCCTATGTACTACCCATCATGTGTAATAATTAATGTAAACTTATTACAACCCTCCCTTCTTCTTTTTTCTTTTTCTTTTTTTCAAGAATTATGTAAAATGCTATAAAATAATTTTATAAATAGAATATAATTATCGTTAGATATCATATTAAAACCGTATTAAATCAAAACATATAAATTTTTTTTAAGACTATTTTTGTCAATAAAGTATGATTCAACATGTTAAATCTAGTCAAAATTATATTATAAAATAAATATGTAAAAAAGGATCAACACAATTCAAATTTAACCATTTCAAATAAGATCCCATAAGTGTAATTTTTTTTTCCACATTTTCCTATAGTATTCTCTTATAATTTTTTATTTTGTTTTGGGAAAATACTTCAACCTCGCAAACTAAAGAAAATATATCCAACACGCATGCAAGTACAACCCACAGATTTTTCAAAAAAGTCAAAAGTCAAATGAAGTGGACACAGTGACCGTACAATTAAAGGCTAGACCAACCTCACAGTTGCGAGAACCAGGAATTATGCATGCATTTGGATGACGTTCTTTCGCTCTTATCACTTTTTGGAATTTACTTCCTTGTTTACGAGATTTTATGTTACTCAGCGCCGGCTCAAGCATTTCTGAGGCCTAAAATAAAAAGTTAAAAAAAAAAATTTGAGCAGGCCTTTTATCATAGAAATATCTTATATATAATGTAAATTTTCATACAATAAAATTTATCAAAACCACATCAAAATGAAAATATATGTAAAATAGTTAACATTCCTATCGATTATATATTTTTTCACTTCCTATTATAAAATTCTCATTTTTTATAATAAGAATTAACTAAATATTTAAAACTAGTCTAAAACACTAATATAGAGAATTAAAGCTTATGTGAAATTTAGTTAAATCTCTTTGTTTTGTTTTTTAAGATGTAACATATTCAATAAATTTTTCATTACATAATTTATCGTAAATAAATTTTATTAATACTCTGCAACAAATTTAAGAGTCTTGAAAGTATGAGATTTGAGAAGTCTATACGTAAACATATAAAAATATTTATTTGTGTTCAAGCCTATATTTTATTTATTGTATGTATCTGTGTGGTATGATTTTCAAATCTATTTCTACAAGTCTGTCAATAATATGTATATATATTCAAATCAGTGGTTAGACAAAAAAAAAAAGAGTAAGTAGGTCTTAATTTTAAGTTTAATACACACACACACATATATATATATATATACATATATCATGTAAAGAAATTGGGGCCTTACATGGCTCAGGGTAAAGGTGGCAATACGGATCACGACACGACGACACGACTCGAAAATAACACGAATTTTGAAGGCTTGGGTTGGAAAAAATAGGGACGGGGGTCAAATTCGGGTCATCCGAAATTGACACGGGAAAAACGGGTCGTGTTTGGGTTGGACCCATAGAACCCAAACACGAACCGCCGATGTCAATTTCGGGTCAAATGTCGTGTCAATTCGGGTCCACCCCGAATATGACCCGGTTCCAACCTGAATTTCGTGTCAATTTTGGTTCAATTTCGTGTCGCGGGTCAAGTTCGGTTCGTGTCGTGTCAACCCGTTATGGGTCTGTGTTGTGTTCGTGTCGCGGTTTCGAGTCGTTTTCGTGTCACGGGTCGTGTTCAGGTTGAGGAATAAAAAATTCAACACAGCTCTAATACGACACGGATCCGACACGTGATACGAATTGCCACCCCTAGCTCAGGGGCTTTGGGCAAGTGCCTAAGTCGCCTTGTCCTTTAGCCGGCCCTCCATGTACCTTGTAAGAAATGAAAAAAATACCGTTCAACAAGACTACGGGGGTGTTTGGCATACCGGTTTAACTTAAGTTAAATTGTATTTTTTTTATCTTTTTCTGAAAAAGTTTTTTATCTTTTTTAAAAAGTCAACAAAATTTACTATTAAAACTTAAAAATTTTAAGTCAGACTCAAATTCTAAACACCCCTAAAATATAAATAGTAAATTTATATCATACTATTTTTTATATATATACATATATTATTTTTATGTGATTTCGATGAGAGTAAATCTGTGGCTCAGAAAATTCTGCTCCCAATGTTTATCACATCACTAGACTAGAAAGGATGATTGGTACATAGCCCTAAATAGGGCTATATGCCTATATACCTGATATAGGGTCAAAAAGTGTATGTAGGGACAAACTGAAAACCAAACTTTTTTATTTTTTAAATGAGAATACCGTCCACCAGCCAAGCAAACGACTCTCCAGCCTAGTTGATGACTGACAAACTTTTCAGAGTTTTCTAGAAATTGGGATATAACTAATTATTAACATCTATCAAGAAGTGTACGTGTGAAAGAAAATAAATTATGGAATGTGTTTGAAATTTCTTCCTCATTTCTCAAAGAACAGGACATAGACAGAGTCGGCTTGATCTAATTTTCAGCATGGATGGCCCTTTTTTGGAACGAAGAGGAAATATTGCACTTTTTTTTTTTAATTTGAAATTATTCAAACTCTATAATATATTTATTAAAATTTAAATATAATATTATTGTTAAATTATATCTATAATCACAATATAACTCTTTTCTGTTCATAAAAAGTTATATGGTTTCATTTTCTGTTATGTGGGGAAAAATGTCTTCAGGTTTATAGTAGTAGAGATCTGTTGGCTCGTGGATTTGATAGAAAATTTGAATGAAAGTTCAAAATCTAATGAAATAAAATATTATAGTAAAAAGGTTTAATTTGATATCTCTATTATTAGACATATAACCTATTTTTTCACTAGTACCAAAATATTCGTATAAAAATCATATATTATTTTATCAAAATCTTTGATCGGATTCTGTCATGTGCGATATTTTTATTCCGTTTGGTATTTAAGTTTAACTCAGATTAAACTGTATTTTTTTCATCTCAATTTTTATCTTTTTCTGAAAAATCAATAAAATTTATAATTAATTTTTAAAAATCAATTAACTCCAATTTAAAAATTTCATCTCTAACTAATTTATTAAACAAAGATTTTATTTTTGATTTTTGGTGTTACACGTGATATTCCAGAAACACACAAAACTAATATAAAACTATATATGGACGGCCGGCTACTAATTTATTAATCTGAAAAATTCCTACAAAAGTGACCCTTTTGACAAAAAGACCAACTATGTATTTCTTCGGTTACTGTTTTGGGGATTTGGTTCCTCTTGCATTGCAGGGCCTTCCATTAATTCCTTTTTTTATTTTTTTATTTTTTGGTTACTAAAGATCCATGGACTTTGGCACTAAAATGAAAGGCCAGCTAGGACAAGTCAATCTCAGTCGTTTTCGACTATGTAGAAGCCGCACAACTACGAGCACCCTTTATATTTATCTCTCTTAAAATAAACAAAAAAAAAAACAAAAAAAAAAACTTATTACTATCAATCGGTAGATTAACAAAGAATTTTATAATTAATTAAAGACCCTGACTCGAGTTAGCTAGAATTTGCTGAGTGATATATTCGTACAAGAAAAAGGGTCTAATCCATTTATTATCACTAAAATGTTCCCCTTCACATTTGCTTTAGTAGTTGGTAGCTGAGTATTGTGTATGTGTGTGTGTATATATATATATAAATATGTAGTCGATGCTATGGTAAAAAATATCTGTTAAAATATTATTATTTTCAGTTAAATTAATTTAAATATGTGTGGAAGGAGACCAATGCCCTTGGTCTCGTTTTCTCTTAACTAAAACAAAACAATAGAATAAAATAAAACAAAATAATTTTTTTTTAGAAGATAAACGAAATAAATTTTAGAATTTTGAGTAACATTAAAAACAACTCACACACCTTTAGTAAATAACCCATATTGTCAATGACTTAGCCTCGATTGGGTTTATTGATTTGATTGGCCCACATTGACTAGTAAATACCACTCCATTGGCCTTTTATTGTCATCATTATCCAATTGAATTAACCATTAATACTATGTCCAAATCTATAAGCTTTTATGCATGCGTAAATATTCCAAAAGTAAGCCGTGAAAGAAAAATATTCAAAACCGTGTTTTGGATATGACGTTTGCTTGACATGATCTTTTATGGCCCCTTGTATATACACAGTGCATATGTATACATATATACGTATATACATATATATATATATACATATATATATATATTATATATATATATAACAGTTGCTTGACATGATGCATGTCTCGCATGTTTGTTTTCTCTAATTCGGTGCCATCGTCAGCGTACGATGAAGTTTTTAGATTAAATTTGATTGATTTTTTTAAAAATTAATTATAATTTTATTAATTTAAAAAAAAAGATAAAAATTGAAATATAATTTTTCGATTTGAAATAGAGATCTAAGCGGATGCTAAGGGGGTGTTTGGTGAATGAGTTTAGTTTAAGATTTTTAAGTTTCAATAGTAATTTTTCAGAAAAGATAAAAAACTTTTTTAGAAAAAACAAAATTTTTTCAGAAAAAGACAAAAATTATGATGAAAAAAGTACAATTTAATTTAAAATAACTAATAACCAAACATGCCCTAATTCTTAAACACAACTACTGCGGGAAGTAATTGTCATGTTATCCAGCGGGTCAGATGCTGACCCTTGCTAGCATTTTATCCCAACCAATTTAATTATTGGGACACTTGAGCTTGACTAATTAATGTTCAAGTAGAAATTAATCCTATAGGATTAGTGTAAAAATTGATTATAAGTCTCAAGTTCTCGTAATGGGATCCTTCGAAAACTACAAAATTTCATATGCAGATTGATATAATCATGTAGGCGTCATCAAAATGTTTGTAAATATATTTTCTGTTACAACATGCAGAGATTTATGTCATAATTCTATATATATATAAACCATGAGGTTAAAATATTAGACATTTTCGCCCGGCATGAATGTGTGTTTTATGTGTATATATATATATATAGTATGATGTGGTGCATTTGTGAAAGTTTAATATAAAAAAAAAAAAAAAAATCCCACTCGCGGCTAATAAACTATATATAAAAATAGTATAAACTAGCGTTTTCCTATTATCTCCATTTCCGTAAAATGGGATTAATTTGCTATAATATTTATAGTAGATAATGTGCGAAATCCCTATCTTGCCCCTCCATGCCTCCACTTGTCCTGCAATTTCAGCTAACTTTCAAAGAAAATCCTAATTAAATATAATGAACGTATCCACCATGGATCATGGATGTGATAAATTATGAAAAAGACTAGTTCTCCTCCATCGATCAATTCAGAAACAAAGGCCTAACAAAGTTTGTCGAGGAGGTTTATTAAACGAGGACCACCACTGATGTTATATATGAACTTTTTAGAGCCTCTTTCGTGTGGTCATTTTCAGTACTCACAAGGGGTATTGATTGTTGTAGTATATATATATTTTTAATCATCTTTTTTTTTTTTTTTTTTGTTCTTTCATTTTAATATTCTAGCTCGTGTTTGACAAAGGGGAAAGGATTAAATCGTTTGGATTCTAGCGTCGCAAATTATAGACGATGCAATCTGAAATGTCAATTATATATATTGCATATATACATATATATATATATATTTTTTAAGGAGGTCGAGATTTAGGGCTTGTTTGGTGCACAAGTTCAGTTTGAGTTGAGTTGAAATTTTTAAGTTTGAATAGTAATTTTTGTTGACTTTTTCAGAAAAAACAAAAAACTTTTGGGGAAAAGACAAAAAACATGATGAAAAAAATACAGTTTAGTTTAAACCAAACTGGTAAACCAAACGGGCCCTTAATATTCAATTTCAAACTAGGTAGTACTATTAGCTAAGGCAAAGGAAACTTAGGAAAGGACTCGGCAAGTATTATTGAAGCATATTTTTATAACGTCAACAAAGGCACATAATTTTTGTTCTTAAATGGACTATGGAGTTTTTGTGAATTTCTTTGAAAGTGGGTGGTGCAAGTCACTTCCATCGGAACTCAATTACATTATTATATAGGAAAATTAAGTTGAGTGACTGCTTAAATGACCTAATATAATAATAGATAATCCAATTTTTTTTTTTTTTCTTTTTAGATAAATGACCTAATAATCATATTTGACCATTTTTTTTCTCTCTCACTCTGTACTTCTTGCTTGTTTGCCGAGGGTGTTGCCGTCGCCGGAGTAGGCGGCGGTGGAAGTCAGATCGGAGCAAATCGCGTCTTCCTCTCACGACTTTTAGGCATTGGTTTCACGAAGCCAGAGATCCAGCGAGATCCAACACTTGCTGCGATTCTTGCGGGTGAGTCTGGCCGTCTCGATGCCCGCCGGTGGATGTAGCAACGGCGGCTCTCGTCGTCCTCGATCAGTGTCGGGCCTCACCAGTGGAAGTCGTGAAGGCAGTGCAGAGGTCCACGACAGCGAAGGTTGTGGAGGTCCCAGATCTGGCCGCTGAGGGAGGAAGATGGCTTTATTCTGGCGAAGAAAGGCTGACGGGGAGGGCGACGACAATGGCAAGACGCTGACAGCAAGGGCAAGTGGTGGAGAATTTCTACTACTAGTGCAAGTGGAGATCGAGGAGAGAGAGAGAGAGAAAGAGAGAGGAAGAGATAGGGGAAATTGTTGAATGGGTTTGTGTTATTTTAATTATTTTTAAATGTAAATAATTGATTTATCAATAGTTAATCATTAATTGATCAAAAAATTAGTGAGAATATTTATAGTCAATTAGTGATTAATTATGAATCAATCAGTGATTTATTATATTTTGATGAATAATATTATAGTTAATCAATAATTGACCGATAATCAATAAATGATCAATCAATAGTCAATCAATAATTAATTAAAAAAAAAAGACATTTTAAATAATTTTTTAAAAATTTAGATTTTTTAACTAATTTTTAATAACTTGGGTCATTTATTCAAAAACTTATAAAAAAAATATCATTTAGTTATAAACCCCTTCTGTATATACATGTATATATATGTTGATGAGTAGTGACAGAGAGAAGAATTTTAACATAAATTTTTTAGTATCAATTTACATAATAAATTTGTCATTTTTTTAAATTAGTGTACGTAATTTTTTTACAGGCTTACTAATAAAAGAGACCCATATTTTGGCCTTTCACATTATAAATACTACTTAGCAATAATAGTTATGTACCTAACAATACGTGACATTTTAGGTTTTCTTAATACAAAAAAAAAAAAATAAAATAAAAATGGAAAGAAAACTTTTTTGAAAGCGGTGTCATGTTCTAATGAAGTTATTAGAAAAAAATAGTACACTAATAAATGAAATTAAAAAATATTTATTAATAAAATATCCTTAGAACTTAACAAAAGGAAAGAACTTCTAATGGGTAAAGAGTGAAGCGTGAAAATCGCTATTCTTGACACCGATTTTGCCCAGGAATGTGATGTATTAGTAGGTAAATGATTTTGTTTTTAAGATAGAGAAAGACAACTTAAATACATCATCATCAGTTTAAATGATTTTGTTGCTAATTATAAACTAATTTTTAACATATGAAAGCTAAGTAAATAAATTATGAAATAGTCACAATTAAACTTGACATCGGAAACTAATCAGTGGCGGAAGGAGGTAAGGACCAGGGGGGACATAAATTTTTTTGTTTTTGGTTTTATTGTATGCAAATTTTTGGAGCAAACTACAAGTCGTTTGCAATTGCCTCCCCTCAAAACACTGGTATGCCCACCGACCGGCCACCCCTCCTCCTAAACTAAAGCCAGCCCATGTTTGTGGTTGAAGGCCCAATTAATAGCTTACAGTTTTGCGTCCAATATGTTGGCCTTTTGACATATTAATTATAAAAATAAAAAAAAATAAAAAAACCCTAAATAGCAGTTGCAGATGTTTTATCGTGGATGGCAAGAAAGGCTCTTCGATTTCAACCTCGGTAACCCAAAAGCCCAAAAATAAAAAAAAAATAAAAAAAATGTTGAAGGCTTGAAAGCTCAATTAGAGGAGAAATATCAAACTTCAACAATTTTTTCTCTAATTCTCAAGAGGTTTTTTTATTTTATTTTTATTTTTATTTATATATATGTATCTTAGAATTTGAATTTTTTTTATTGAGTTTATAAACTTCTTTTTGAATATTAAATTCTTTCTCTCTCTTTTTTTTTTTTAATAAAAAAGTACTCATTGAATCTCATATTACCTTTCATTTTCTTTGGTCCTTTAACTATTTTTACGCAATTAATTATTTTTTGTTATTTGTTAACTAGCAACTAGTAGTCAGTATCATAAATCTGAGTTTCGTTCTTTTTATTTATTTATATATTTATAATTTAGTTTAATTTCTATATTTTTAATTCTAGTTTAATTTCTATTTCAAGATATTTTTCTCTTGATATAATAAATATAGATGATTGCGTTAAAATAATAATTTATTATTTTGTAATAGGTATGGACTTGAGGAGATATTTTTGACTGTATACATTGAGAACTATATTTTTGATACCATTAACAACGAGGCTATTAGACAATATTTTCAACGTATAAAAACTCGCAAACTCGCAAGGGACAATAGTGATGTAATTAAGTTAATGATTTCAATTTCAATTTTATTTAACTCTTAGTTTATGCCCCCTGAAACAAAATCCTGGCTCCGTCACTGAAACTAATTAAAGTAATTTTTAAGACAAAAGCTAAGTTGTTTTAGTTTCTTGATATACATTTTAAATGGATCTCGTGTGTAAAAAACATAACAAATTCCATGAAAACCTACTAAGAAACAGTCTTTATTATAGTATTAGTATGAAGGACCATAACATATAACAATAATAAGGAAAATTGATTCTAAATACCACCACTAATAAAAGGTGGATCATATCTGTGAGCTCTTATTATAAAATCTACTTTTTATTAATGGATGCTACTATGATGTCCTTTTTATCATTGTTCACATAATAGAGGACCAAAAAGGCACCCCCTAAATCGCCTATAACCTTCAAGTTGCCCTTATGTATGAGTATCACACAACTCGGATTGCCTTTAATTATATATCACATGAAATTCATAGACATATAATTAATCTTTGTTTTTAATGTTTGAAAGTAAGATCACAACTTCCATCTGACCGCATTCACGTTTTCTAAATCCAGTTAGTAAATCTAATATGAATAGTTTATCATGGGGAATTTGATCAATTCAGATAAGATGCGTATTGTGTCGGATAAAAGACTGCGAATAGGCCTTCTCTCCACCTAGGACTCACATGCGACCTAAGACTCACATGTACGTTCAAAACATTCTCTCATTAATATTACTCCATTCCAACGTCAATGAGAACATTTGGTTCTGAAAAATATAATTAAATCAATAAATTATATATATGAAGTAGGCGCATTAAAATTGACATTGGTTAATGATTAAGTAAACGTTTAGGACGAAATTAGTCAAGATATAATAGTGTTACTTGTTCGAGGAGTGTCTTCCATGGCAATTTTACTCATATATAGTTGTTTTATCCTTTTATTTAATCATTTCTATATCTACTACACCTTTTTTTAAAAAAAAAATTATTTATAAATGCAAATTAACTTCACAATTAAGTACTCTAGATTGTGTCCAAGATGCTGCCTTTTAATGACATGCTTCATTTATAGTCCCACAAGCTTATTTGATAACATTATTAATTACTAATTAAAATTTATTTTGACTTGAGAATTGATGCCTTGTCAGTTTTATATATATGGTCCACGAATTATTTACACTTTTTTTTCTTGCTGAACACGAATTATTTATACTTATCAACAAAATATATGTTTTTTTGTTGTTGTTGTAATTTTACTATTATTAAAAAACCGAGTTTCTTATAAAAAAAAAAAAAAAAAAAAACTAGATTCGAACTTTAGACTACATACTTGTATATTCACGTACTCAACCACTTGATCTAGCCTCAAGTGATTGCATTGGCCCATCATAAGGATTAATACTTTTTTAAAACTTATCATTGTTTGGTTAATTAGAGGTACTTAAAAAAAGAAAATAAATTGCGTGAAAAATTCAAAATCCTTTACGGGACTCCTATATTAATTACACCGGAGAAAGGGGAAACCATATAAACCTTTCCACTTTATTTTTCTCCTCTAGGTTATATGTATACTTTAATTTCTTCCTATTTTAATTTATTTATCTTTTACCAAACAACCTAAAAAATATATCCGGTTCTCATCCTTTCCCCTTTTAAAGCTACATTAAAAAATTTGTAACTTCAATTAGGGGTTAACTCACGAGTTTCTAGAAGTTGACTGTAATTAAATAGGTCCTTATAATTATATATTAATTTTCAAAAACCTAATTTTCCACGCACCGCGTAAATAAAGTCAACTTGGAGTTATTTTATTTTTATTAAAAAAAAAAAATATATATATATATATATATATAATCACGACAGATAAAGTTAAAGCTAAAGCTAATGCTTTTTTTTTTTTTGTTCTTTTTATTTTATTACATATAAAATAAAATACTGTTTGAAAAATTACCAGTGACGAAATACTGTCTAAAAAAACTTGTTATTTGATTTTTATTGTAAAAATAAACACTGTTTTTTTTTTTTTTAAATTAACTAGTGACGAAATATAGCTCTACTTACAAGTTACAAGCCTTTATTGACCGGCAAAATTAACAAATATTGTGAGAACTTTTGGCTGTTATTCTTGCCGATACATATCCATCGTCAGATTTATATGAGATATGTATCGGCACCAATCATCAAGTGCGAATGAAAAGGACATTATCTAAAACTCTCAACCTTTTATTTTATTACGTAATACAAAAATCAGGATTAATATAAACATGATCAATAATTTAAGAACTATTTATAAAATTAATCCCTTTTTTATGTTTCCACGGTATGGCGATTTTGGGTGGTTGATTTTTGATCAAATTATCCACCACTAACCATAGACGTCCCTTCTCATAATTGTATTTAATTTGATTTTAGTTCAGGAGGAGAGGTGGCCGGTCGGTGGGCATACCAGTGTTTGTAGTTGTAGTTTACTCCAAAAATTTGCATACAATAAAACCAGAAACAAAAAAATTACATATCATGTTAGATTGATCTTTAACTGGGTAGGTTAACCTTTGACTAGAACTATTTTATGTTATATTAATGAATTGACTAAATTTAATATTATATATTAATTAAATGATGTTAAGGGCCCGTTTGGTGTGTAAGTTTGAGTTAAGATTTATAAGTTTAAATAGTAAATTTGTTGATTTTTCAGAAAAGACAAAAAACTTTTTGAAAAAAAGACAAAAACTTTTGGGAAAAAAGACAAAAAAAAATTTAGTTTAGACTCATGGCCAAACACCCCCTAAATTTTATATTATACAGGTGTTTTTGTATTTGATTTTTGTTTTATTTTTTTTATCTTCAGCTGACTTTTTGGTTTTTGTTAAAGGCCGCCACCAAATTACATCGTATTGTCACAGTGAAAGATCGCAACTATCAAGTGTCGCCGACACCTGTTAACATGACTCAGAAATTTGATCCAAAATTCTAACCAAATGACTGTGACTTCCCAAGTTCCAATGGCCCACCAGTACACGTGGAACTCCCATACATTTCGCGCTCTCTTCGACTCCAAACTATAACTTATCCAAGTCTTGCTCGCCAAGTTAAACGAGTGAACTGAAGAACTCACCACTCAGTACTCAGTGAGTCGCAACCGCTAAACAAAATCCCGAGTCTGTCTATAAAATCGATACTTCCACACAACAACTCTCCAAAACCACCTCTCTCTCTCTCTCTCTCTCTCTCTAACTCCGAGCCTTTCTCTCTCTAGCTTCTTCATTTGAGATTAGCGACATGGAAAACCAATTGCCCAAATTGAACCATCAGCCGAAGCGTAACCCTAATCCTCCTCCGAGGCGTGGACAGATCAAGATAAGAATCATCAAGAGCCTCTTCAGCTCGGTGGCCGCGACCGGAGGTCGCAAGCCCGGCGAAAACGGAGGACCGCCGAGCCCGATCGCCTCTCCCCCGGCGGCGACTCCGTCGGGTTATGCCTCTGATGCAGAGTCTTGACTGCTCCTGGATCCGGTTCGTCGTTGTCGCTGATTTTCGGACGATCTGTAGCTCGTGATGTTTTGTGATTTCAGTGTCTTGTGGAGGGAGATGTTACCGAGTTTTCCGTGTATAATTAAAGGTTCTCTTTTTTTTTTTTTTTTCAAAATTTGAGGAAGAAACTGTCGGAAAGTAGGGATTTTTAGGGGGAAATTCGAGAAGCGGGTAGTTCTTTTGTTTGTTGTAATTTAGTTGCAGAAGCAATGTTTCCCTTTGATTTTTCGAGTAATAACATGTAAATAATTGTTCAAATTTCTTCAGGCTTTCTGATGAAGTTCTCTCTGCCCCTGTTTTCTTGTTCTTTTCATTTCCAAATATTAAATTTTGCGTTTTTATTGTTTTGGTTCTGCACATAAAGAATTCAGGTTGCTGAATTTGAGCTGCTTAAGAATTTGGACATACTTTTACCCTGTTCTTGGCTTAAGATTTTGTTCGCATCTTGAACTTGAAAATCAGTACAAATCATAGACCGAGTCACGACACGTTTCAGTTTGATTATGTTCAAGACTGTCGAGACCGCGACGTATCAAATTAAGGACTCCGACCACTTTTATGGTCGAGCAGGAAAAGTTGACCCACAAGGGTCTAAAAAAAACTCTAATAAATAAGACACTCGTACATAAAAGAAAACACTTGGCTCCATAGGAAGAGGAACTCTAGAACAGGTCCCTCTAGAACGGCTGGGGCAGAAGGGTTAAAACTCAGCTCTTCTTGGGACGCCCATGGCTGCTGGGGACATCCAGACGACTTTCAGTTACAAGAGAGAGCAGAACGCGGTGGAGAGAGGCGGAGGAGATGGAGGAACGTTGATGTGGAGAATACCGCTCCAACATCTGGCGCTGTCTGTGGGAAAATCGTTGGGGTTTTCATGAATTTTGTTGTTAATCCACTGATATTTTTGAACCCATTGCTCGATTTTTTCGACTTTGTTTTTTCAGATCTATGTCATGGGATGCCCAGAAATACTTGTTTGGCTAGGGAAAGGAAAAAAAAAAAAAAAAAACGAAAGAAAAAGCTATTCTCTCCTTCCATCAGTATTTTTAGAGTCATTATTTAGTTTCCACTTTCTCCACAACCTTCTCTCTTTTTTTTTTTTTTTTTTTTTTTTTTTGGGTTGCAGTAAAAAAAAAAAGGGTAAGAGGAGATGTGGAAAATTTTCTCTTCCCATGGTGGACGGTGTTCAAAGCCTGAAGAGGGCAAAACTCCAGGAAAGAAGAAATCATCAATCGTGGCCATCAAGCCTTCGGCACGATCGAACCCATGACCGAGGGCGGTGGCCGTTGCGCACAAGCCTACCTTTGTTCTCACCATTGAGAGTTGAGACCAACCATCATGGCCCCCAGTAGCTTTGTGTCACCGATCGTCGAGATATGGCGCGAGCAGAAGGCCAGTCTCCTCAGAACGCCTCAGAAGCCAGCCAAATCGGATCGTAGCCGGAGAAAAATGGGTATGAGATTTTTTAATTCATGCCGTTCGTAGTTCTGGATTTTTATACTCAACTGTAATGCGTAAGATCGAACATTCTCATGAGGTTCCAATCTTACTTCTCTTGATTTTGGGGCTCACGAGATTCAAAGTATATTGAATTTGAAATTAGTTCTCGACTTTGGCGTGACTACGGTAGTTGAGATGCTAGTTTGGACAATGTGGGTCAAAATGGTCAGAAAGTGACTCATGTATATACCATGGATTCAAAGCTCAGATGGGTTATTTAGAGTTCAATTCCCTAGGACCAATGGAAATTTAATTGATATAAGACTTGACTATTTAGAATTTTCTATTTCATTCGACTAATAGCTAATATATACACACACAAAATCTCATATTTGATCCTGTACGGTATATGGTATGTAAATTTTAGTTACTGTAAATGTGAACTTAAATTACTAGAAATGTGAATTCATGCAAAAGAAAATATAGTTAAAGTGAATGCGAATTTCCCTCATTTTACATTTTCTTCTGTATGAATTTACATTTCTAGTAATTGAAGTTTACATTTTCAGTAACTGAAGTTTACATTTGTAGGATACCATCTGCTACCGGATACGAGACCAATCCTATATATATATATATATATATAAAATTATACTTGCATATATGTGAAGGACATATGAAAGCTCTATAAATAGCCATTTTTTATTGTGATTCTGTTGTTACTTTGAGAATTTTGCAAGACAAACCAGGATTTTGTTGCTCAGTGAATTGTGGTCGTCGCAAACAACGAATGAATAACCTCCAAACTTTAGCAGGGCAGTCTCAGAACTTCCCAGAAGTGAATGAATTCAGATCATGACCTAAAAAATGGGAATCGAATTTTTCAATTCACATTGTTTACTGCTATGAACTACTATGATTCTTGATTTTGACTGGGATTGGTTTTACAAGCTCTAGAGATGTGAAGTATATTGAACTTGATATTTGAATAATTTTCATTTCGTTTAGAGCCAAAGGCTTTTTCTTCTATTAAGACCCATTTGAAACTATATGTCTTCCAAGCTATATGTTATTATCATTATGATAGCAAATGATGTTGAGAAGGAAGATGTTTACTAAACAGTAGGACTTAGTGCTACCTGTTTTGTTCATTCATGATTAGTGAGTATATATATACACTCTACATTACATGACGAAGTGCCCATGAAATCTTGAAATAGACTCTTTGTAGTAAAAACCACCAATGAGAAGAATTCTCTTGAACTATTATGATGCCTTGGGTGTTTGAGAAGATTTACTGATCCTTGAGTATTAGTATTAATGAATTTCAATCACCTTGATGATAGAAGACAGATGATATCTGGTTTTGAATAGCAATTAGAGTAGAAATTTATTATTTTTACCAAGTTATAATTGATATGGGCTTAGTTATTTTTGCAAGTAATGACTATTTTGTTCTGTTTATGGCAACACACACACACACGCACATGTATGAGGAAGTGATCATGAAAGCTTTATGAAAAGATAAGCATTTTGAAGTAGAGCTTCTATGAGAAGAATGTTCTTGAACCATTATAAAGTTTTAGGATTCTAAGGGAATGAAGTGATCCTTGAGTATATTTAGAAAAAGAAAAATCTTACTACCATTAACAGTAAAAGTTAGATAGCAAGATGATGTTTTGGGTCCAAACGGGACTTGATTTATTTTTTCTAGGAATGCTAGGAACTGCTGGGGTTTTCCTGTTTTTTCTTTGTTTTTCCTGTGTTCTCTTTGTTTTGAGGATTGCTCGTCGTCTTCCTCTGTAACTGCTTTTGTTGTTAATAAAAGCTTTTTCTTAACAAAAAAAAGCTAGATAGCAAGAAAAGAAAATTAAGGGGGAGGTTGTTTCTATTAAATCCAAGAAGTAAGACTATGAGAGCTCGTTGGTGCCTGAAATTGATGCTATGATGACTAGGAGTAGTTTGCCTTACCATATTTGATGTTTAATGCCTAATCTCATTTCTTTTTTGGCCTTTGTTTTGGCTGCTGTTGGACTTGCACTTTTTCGACTCTTGCCGTTGTGCTGCTTTTGTTTGCCTGAGCAAGGGCAAAATTCATCTTTAGCAAAAAGAGGTAGATGACAAACTTAAGATATAGTTTGTACTAATTCCTAGAAAAGCCAAAAATGTGTAGTCAGTACCTCATTATATGGGCATTCTGTTGGCAATAAGGGACTTCCAAATGGAACAACACTTGATAGTAATTCCTCGAGTGACATTTAACAAGCCCAATGATGGTTCCTGTTGTATGTTTTGAACTATTCTGCCGTTTGCATGACTCTAGAGTCTTGCTTGTTGCTTATATAACCTCATCAATATGCAAGCGGTTTTGAAGAATTTGATGGTGTATGATATGCTCAATACATATATTTTGCTGGTATGAGACTTTTATCTTGTTACAAATATTATACATTTGCTAATTGTTTTGGCTAGACTAGAGCCCAAGTAACAAATTGTTATGCTTTTTCTAGACTTTGCACTCAAAATACTTCTCGTTTCTTAAGGAGGTGTATAATTAACAATTGGCTCAAATTGTTACAAACTATCCCATTGTCCTTGGACTTTTATCTAATCCAAGCCACAGAAGTGATCATGGTTTGAGAGTAAATTTCATTTTCCTTTTTTAAAGTTAATAGTAGTTTGAATGTGTTTCTTTTTTGTTGATGAATGATAAGCCTTGATGGAAGGTATTGCTAAAAATTGTCATGTAACAGGTTGTGAGGTGCCAAGAACCTCTAATGCCCTCTCTCAAACACCATGGGAGCTTCAAATTGAACTTCGAAGTATAAAACGCTTTTGAGTGCTTCAAGTTCTCTAGACCGAAAAATGAAAGCATAAGTTGTATCAAGAATTCTTGCATTTTGTTGTTACCTTAAATCTCTTGTGGACAGGGGTTGGGCAAATTCGCTTGCTAAAGAGGATGGACGTGGAAAACAACAAACAAGCTGCAAGGAAACTTTCAGATCTGAGAATAGTGATGGAAATGTCCTTCCTAAAAGTGGAGCAAGCAAATCCTGCTTTAATAATTGTAGTCTTACTTTAACGTAATGTTGTTCAAACCTATGTAATAAGACCGAGATGTAGATCGTTTTGAACATCAAAGACTCATTTGGACCAAATTTTGAGGTGTAGATCGTTTGAACACCTCAAACACTTAAAATTAATCAAGTCACAAGGCCATGGCCGTTGCCTCGGCTTGATTATTAACATTTGAGTTTTGCAAGGATCTCGTCCACTTTCCTCTTATTGCATATCAAACCACAAGGTATAGAACGTATTTGAGTACCTTGAGTTACCCAGACCGAAAGATTAAATTCAGAAAATATTAAGAACTTCGAGTTCTCTAGACCGAAAGATAAGGTACAGGTCGTATTGAGTCCTTGAGTTACTCAGACTGAAAGATTAAGATCATATTAAAAAATTCCACAAGGTATAGAACGTATTTGAGTACCTTGAGTTACCCAGACCGAAAGATTAAATTCAGAAAATATTAAGAACTTCGAGTTCTCTAGACCGAAAGATAAGGTACAGGTCGTATTGAGTCCTTGAGTTACTCAGACTGAAAGATTAAGATCATATTAAAAAATTCCACAAGGTATAGAACGTATTTGAGTACCTTGAGTTACCCAGACCGAAAGATTAAATTCAGAAAATATTAAGAACTTCGAGTTCTCTAGACCGAAAGATAAGGTACAGGTCGTATTGAGTCCTTGAGTTACTCAGACTGAAAGATTAAGATCATATTAAAAATTTTTTGAGTTTTGTAGACAGAAAGATGAGGTACATGCCATAACAAGAATCTTGAATTTCATAGACTGAAAACAAACAGACTGAATAAAGTGTGGAATTTCTTTAGATCAAACTTTGAAATATCAAATGACAATTGCATCTTATCACAGCATGATCACTCATGACACTTGGGGGCATGCACCAAAAAAAAAAGAACAAAAAAAAGAACAAAAACAAAACAAATGTATGGGAAAATATTATTAGAAATTTAGAAATAATGATTGAATTCACGCATTAGGCTCGAGTGAAAAAGTATAAGTTTTCCTTGACATCAAGGAAAAAGGGGGCAAATATTGAGGGATTATTCACGAGATTTGTCTCATAATTCAGTAATTTTTCTTGATCCATGTTTTATGTCTCTTCTCCCGTTACCTCTAGGATCTTTTGTGATCAGATCCTAACATCTCCATTTTCTTTAAAAGAAATGATAATGATAATGAAATAAATTAAAGGATCCTAAATTATTTATAATAATGATGATGATGATGATGAAGACTATAAGCATGCCAAAAGAGAATTTCATATTTAGAGAAGATGGAGGAAAATCTCCAACTCAGAAAGAGAAGATTAATGATCTTTTTAAGATTGTGGAAGCTTCCAACTAGAAATGTAGGAAATAAGAAGAGGATTCAGGTTGTTCTTAGACCCCGTAACAAGAGCTAGATTTAATAAGATCGAAAGATTGATCGTTTTAAGTATCAAAGATCATCATAT
This sequence comes from Ficus carica, assembly GCA_009761775.1. Lineage (NCBI taxonomy): Eukaryota > Viridiplantae > Streptophyta > Magnoliopsida > Rosales > Moraceae > Ficus > Ficus carica. The sequence goes on along the minus strand of CM019741.1, from coordinate 14,843,256 downwards.
CAATTTTGAAGGTTCAAATCGTCTTTAATACCCTCATGAATCAAATCACGAGTTGCATATCACTCTCTATTTCAATTATACTTTTAAATCGATTTAAAAAAAAAAAACAAAAAAACAAAAAGGGGCAAACGTAAGAATTTACTTGTAGGGATTGAGATTATAATTGCAAGCACTAAAGGTCATGATCGAGACTGGTACTTGTCTTCCTATGAGATCTCATCCATACGTTGAAAATACTTGCAACAAAAACTGAAATATGCTTAGAAGCATGCATGCCAAAGTGTGGCAACATTTTTTCTGTGAATTATGCGATCAAGATATATATAACATATGTAGACCCTTTAAGAAAACAATATCTTTTTCCTCGATAACTTAAAAAAAAAAAAAAGTTATTAAGGAAAAGCGGACAGATGTTGGGGAGAATTTCCTCACATAGACTGAGATCACGACATGTTTTAATTTGATTATGATCAAGACTGTCGAGACTGCGGAGTACCAAATTGAGGACTCTGACCACTCTTATGGCCAAGCAAGAAAATTTAAGTGCGTTTATTCTTGAAAAAATCCTAATGAATTAATGACATGTCTCAACCACAAGAGTCTAAAAAAACCCTAATGAATAAGACACTCATACATAAAAGAAAACACTTGACTACATAGGAAGAGAAACCCTAGAAGAGGTCCCTCAGGCAGAAGGGCAAAAACTATGCTCTTCTTGGGATGCCCGTGGCTGCTGTGGACATCCAAACGACTTTCAGTTACAAGAGAGAGCCGAATGCAATGGAGAGAGGTGGAGAGGATTGAGGAACGTTGATGTGGAGGAAACCGCCCCAACACTTAATTTAACAAGTTTTAGCTAATGCTTTATTTAAAAAAATTAGCATTAAATAACGTGAGAGATTTGGGACAGGATAGTACATTTTGTTTTGTCTAGCTGAGAATTTGACCTTTTTTTTATTTGAATGGGGACAAGGAACAAAGTTGATAATTTGACCGTGTTTGTTGAACTAGACAAATTTTTAGTGTGCCTAATAACATAACATATGATCAAGATGTCTTGAGCTTTCTATTTTTGTTTCTGATGAAAATAAAACAATATAAAATTAGGGAAGCTTTTTAGTTTTTCCCTTTTATTTGTTTTTCTTATTACTAATATCTATGTGGTATGGTATGTATATATGTGTATGTGTATAGATTGGTAATGTCTTATTAACCGCAATTACCCCAAAAAAAAAAAAAAAAAAAAAAAAACAGTCTTACATATTTTATAAAAGAAAAACAAAACAATGTTGGACCTGTTATAGTTTTAATTGGATGAGAAATAAAAGTTAAATTCTAAAAGGAAAAACACCGATATAAATTTAGAAATCATTACTCCAACATAACAAAAATTAAACTAAAATTTATTTCATATTAATTAAGAGTGATAATTTTTATCATATTAATCAATAGATAAAAAATAATATTTATTTAAGTGATTTTTCTGAATTCTTCAATTCTCTTCCCTCTTCCTCCTCTATATCTCTAGACCGTGTTAAAGTGGGGACATTTGGTCCATTAGAAAACGCGTGAGCTCTACCTTTTATAGCTCAATCGTCTTGTCCAAAATGTGCTGAAGTGTGTTTTTTTTTTTTTTTTTGGATAATTGGAACCGAGTATTTTTTTCTATAATTAAACAATAATCTAACGACAAAATGCTGCAAATACAGACAAAAGAGCCAAACTCTATTAATGGTGGCTAGTCAGTTAAGTCATTTGCATTTAAAATTAACAAAAGCCAGTGTTCTTATTTTTAGTTTTTGGCACCTACGTGTACTTTTGTCTCTATCATTTGTCTTTATTTGTAAACTTTATTTTTTTTATAATATTTTATTGGGTTAGAAAAATAAAGAGGATACTAAAGGGGTGTTAATTTAGTTGAGATGTCTTGATGCATCTGTTAATTTTTATTTCAATCATCATTTATTCAAAAAATATATATTTGGATGGATAATTACCAAAGACCAGCACATTAAATTGAGTGATTTTATATACTGTTAATGAGAATATATAATGAAACATCTGACAATTCAACTCTAAAGGAAATGAAGATTAAACATGAACAAGAGGGTTAGAATTGGGTAAAAAATAATTCGATTTAAACTTCAAGTTTACTTATAAAACTTTTTTTTTTTTAAACGATCTAAAAGACATCAAAGATTAAGGGCCGTTTGGTATATGAGTTTGAGTTAAGATTTATAAGTTTAAATAGTGATTTTGGTTGACTTTTTCAGAAAAGATAAAAAACTTTTGAGGAAAAAGACAAAAATTGAGTTAATGGTGATGAGTTTAAACTCATCACCCAAACACCCCCTAAGCATTTCCATCTGTTGCAATTCCTTGACATTTTTTTTTATTTAAATCCCTTCAATTAAAAATCCATGAAAGTACCCAATTTTCTTTATTCTAGATCCTTTCCATGAACTATTTACCATAATATCAATATTATGCCATATACACATATACATACATTAACATATATGCATACACATTATACATGTATACCCATTACACATATATACATGGACACACACATGAAACTCAATATCCTAATACCGCGTGCGGATGTCCTATGTTAAGAGCTTAATTTATTAGCTTCATTAATTTCTAAGAATATTACACCCAACCCCCGGTACACTTGGGAAGTCGGAATGATCCCATATTCTTACTTATGATGAATTCTTTTATTTATTATTATTATTATTATTATTTTTTACCTAAACTGGAACTCAGTTTCTGTTTTTAACTTTATTAGTTTAAAAAAAAAAGGAAAAAGAAAAAAAGAAAAGAGAGAGAGATTAGTAATAGGCATTTAGGTCTCTTTTGGTGAACAAATTTGAATTGTATTTTTTCATCTCAGTTTTTATTTTTTTTAAAAAAATTTTTTTATTTATTTTAAAAGTGAACAAAATTTTTATCTCATACTGTACTTTTTCAATTCAAACTCATTTACCAAACGGACCCTTAAAGATGATCAGAATTGAAGGCACGAGATGAGGAGGCTATAATCCTCTGCAACCGGATCGTCTGCTCTTTCACTGTTGCAGTCTTGAGTCTCAAGCTTACTCCCATTTAAAAGGGTTAGCCCCAAACCCATGGAGTTTCCATTTAAGACATTCCGGTTTCCAAAGCACTCTCTCTCTCTCTCTCTCTCTCGCTCTCTCTCAGACTCTCTTCACTCCACGCAGTCCAAACCCCTCTCTCTTTCTCTTTTGAACGGAATCAGGCTCCGATTGCTCGATCCCTTTTTTCAATTCCCCTGTTTCCGATTCACCTCTGATTCCAGCTTTCCGATATCCGATTACCCCTAATTCATCTCTCTCTCTCGCTCCAAACTCGGTACTCCGATTCCGTTCCTAAACACAGTAATTCGATTCCCCTCTGTTTTCTCTACGCCGTCCCAATCTCTCTCTCTCGACCGGAATCATACTCTAATTTCTCGATCCCTTTTTTTCCATTCCCCTGTTTCCAATTCACCTCTGATTCCATCTTTTCGGTACCTGATTACCCATAGTTCATCTCTTTCTCTCTCTCAAACTCGTTTCTCCGATTCCAATCCGAAACACGGTAATTCGATTCCCCTCTGTCTTCCGCGACTTCCCGTTCAATTCCGAGTTATGGAGAACATGAACAAACCTCAACTTCCCCCCAAGAGAGGACAGGTTCTGTGGGGGATTATCAAGAGCTTCACCAAACCGGAGAAGCCCGGCGACGTCGGAAATGGAGGAGCTTCTCCGAGCTCCCCCTCACTGACCCCAGCTGCGACCCCCTCCGATGTCCAATCAGAATCCTCGGGACCTATTACTTAGCTCTGGTGAGGTGAGGTGAGGTCCACCGATGACGAGAAGTATACTTGATGGTGTTGTGATCTGATTAACAGGGTACCCGTATGGGGAGAATTTCGTAATTTACACAATTTTTTTTAATTTTTTGTTATTATTATTATTATTATTTTGTTTCATAGGGGAAGAAATAGAATTAAGGATATGTTGGGGACTATTGGGTTTGAGAGGAAATATTTGAGGATTGTGTAGTTGTGGTGGTGGTGGTACAGACCCTGTATTTTTTTTTTTTTAATTTCCTTTTCTTTTTAATTCCTTGTAACCCTATGTTTTGTTAAAGTTCAATTAGAAATGTTGACAATAAAATTTATGTGAATCTTTATTTGACTCCTTTTGCTTTTTGTCTGAACTTTCTTAAACTATAGCTTTCTGTTCATGAGGATCTAAATTCTGTTAATTGGGTAATTGAGCAAGAAAAGCGATACATCTTTTTGTTATTTGCTTCGAACAATTCGTTGTGGATTCAAAGGGAAATAAATAAATAAATAAAAAATTATCGGTCGAATTTTGATTCCGTTGAATGGAAAGCAAGATGTATGGACTTTTGTGCTTAAAACTTCTGAAATAATTTTAGAAAAAATGTTAATTCGTGAACGTTTTTAATTGAATTTAAGGGTTTTTTTTCCCCTTTTTATGGGGGGTTTTTTTTTTTTAAATCTTTGTTGTTAAATTTATCATATGGTCAATTTGGTTGTAAATTTGTGCCAATATACAGTAAATGCTAAATTTGACATTATATTGTCATTAATTGATATTTCAGCATTTTCATCTATTCATTATAACTTTATCACTTTTAAATTATTTTGATACTATAATCTTATTTTCTCGAATTTTAAAGCTTAACTATAATTAAAAGTTAGATATAATATTAAAAGTAATATTGAAATAACATATTATGTTTGTACATAAATCTCAAATATGAGATTTTCAACACTATTTTATAACAATAATAAAAAATAAAAAATAAAAACATTGATAATCACAGCTCTTCTCTTTTTAGAGAGTATCAAATGAATGTAGGGATGCTGAATTTTAGTAATAAGGAACACAAGCAAGAAGTCGAAAATGACTTTAGAATTTGTTTTAGTTTCCTTTTCCGCGTTTTAAGATAAGGTTTAAGATTGGAATAAAAAGGATTAATGAAAGGACATCACAACGGCTTATCACAACGGCTTATTATCGTTGAAAAAGGGGGGGGAAAAAAAAATCATTGTGATTGCATACTTACAGGCCAAAATTTTGCTCGAGTTAAAAAAAAAAAAAAAGGGTGTAACAAACGGTTTCTTACTTTCTTTTTTAGATATATTTTTGTTACTTGAAGAGGCATTCATTAAAAAAACAAAAAGAAAAGAAAGCACAAACTACATCAAGCTCTTGGCTCTCCACTTGATTAACACTTTTCTTTCACTTTTTAATTGTTGTTTGGGTCTCTGATATGACTTGGTCGTTTTAATACTTTATTCTTTATTTTCTCTTCTTTTCTTTTTTCTTTTTTTCCTAAAGGTTTTTCTCTCCTTTTGTCTTTTCACCATATTCACTTTCCTTTAGATGATATAAATCCCCCAACAAAACACCCAGCAAAAAGAAAATCCCAAATTCCCAACCACCAACCAAACATTTTTATTTATTTTTATTTTTTTAGAAATCAGTGATTAAAAAAATTTCTGACCAAATTTTAATATCTTTAGAAATGAAAGAAAGGGGTCCATAAAAAAATTAGGACAAATTACATTTTTTTTCCTTTAAATTTTGGATTTATTATAAAATATCCTACAAATTTTAATTTGTAATATTTTTTTCCCTTTGAATTTGAAAAAAATTTGTGAATTTTCCCCTTCAACTAAATTTTTGATAAAAGAAATACATCTAACACTCGTTAGAAACATCAGTTGGGGGTATTAAATATAGAATTATGAAATGACACATATTAACAGAACTTACGGCACCTGTAACCCTTATTAAATATGAAGTTACAAAGTTACCTATAAGAGATAATTATGAGAAAAAAATGACAATCAGCTCTAACTATTTACTTTTTTAATTTAATTATAAGTATTTCACATTTAATATCCGTAACTCGTATTTCAAACGAGTGTTATGTGTCTTATTTGATCAAAAAATTAATTAACGAGAAAAATTCGTAAATTTTTACAAAGTTTAGAGAAAGAGAATGTAATAAATAAAAATTAGAAAGATATTTTGTGATAAGATATAAAGTTTAGGGAGAAAAAAATATAATTTATCTAAAAAATACAGAAAAAGAGACAGATAAATTAAGAATATTCGAGGGACCCACTTCTGCTGAGGTGGAAATTTTCACGTGATGCAAGCCATCTGGAGCTAGGAAAATTGAGGTGCTAAATATCGCATAATCAATATTTAGTCATATCAAAGTCACACATTATGATAGTAGTTGAATATATGCTTTTATTTTCTACACTTTTGAAATGCGACTTAAATTTGGTTTCTCATCCCCTCCTTGCTAAGTAATCTCCGAGATGCTAAAATTAGAGGCTAATCAAGAAGTGGGTAGTTTTTCAACCATCATGAAAAACTGCGAAAGCTGTTTGCCTAGAGTTTTTTTTATTTCCTTATTTTTCCTCGCTTTGCTTGAAACTAAGGATAGAATTATTCAATCTGAACCCCTTCTTTAAGGTAAAATCTATTAAGGTCTGTTTGGTGTCTGAATTTGAGTTAAGTTTTTTAAGTTTAAATAATAAATTTTGTTGACTTTTCAAAAAAAATAAAAAAAATTTTTAGAAAAGATAAAATTTTTTTTCAGAAAAAGATAAAAATTTGAGTTTGAACTTAAAGTTTGAGCTTGAATACCAAACATACCCTAATTATCAAGCAGATGTGTCCCGACCATTTTCCTTCCATATTTACCAAAAATTATTTATCCACGTAATAAAAAGCATAATAAAGCATCTTTTTGGCTAAACATATATCTGGTCACGTCATGCATGAACTAATCATAACGTTACTAAATTATCATGTTTTGCACCTATAGATGATTTGCAGCAAAAGTCTTTTGGGGATATAAAATTCTAGCTCGGACATGGAAAGGTATATCTATATTTCTATATATATGTATATGTAGATTTTGTTCCAAAAGAAACTAAGGGTGCGTTTGGAACACCAGTTCAACTCAATTTTTTAACTTAAATTTTATCTTTTTCCTCAAAGTCTTTGTCTTTTTTCCAAAATTTTTTTTGTTTTTTCTGAAAAGTCAATAAAATTTACTATTTCAACTTCAAAAACACAACTCAAACTAGCGAACCAAACGAACCCTAAACATGCCATTAATCGATTAGGAATTTGGTGGGTTTTTCTTTTTTTCTTTTTGGGCTATTTAATTTATATATTTAATATAAGAAATATCGTGTGTGCAGTATCGCATATTTATGCGGTAATTTATAATTTCTTATTTATAAATTTACAATAACTAATTGATTTACATATAATTTTTTATTATTTATAATCTTGTCGCATGATAGTATTTAGATATTTATATGAATGACAAATATTACAAAAAAAATATATTAAATTTGAATCACTTAATTGATATAAGATAACACAAATCACGTTATAATTAAATTCAAAAAAGGTGTTCCCTAATATATGTATATGAGTATGAATATGTTATTTGGTAGAAAAATCTTGGCTTAGATTGGTGGCCACGTCACCATCCATTGCCCAAATATTGCCTCTTAAAGATAGGACATGACTCTATTGATGTGTGGAATGCTATAGTGTGAAACGCTATAGTGCGTAATTATCTCAGTAATTAGGACTTGTAGAAGCTCAAAAGTAATTGGTCTAGTACAATGATATTCATTCATGTCTTGAGAAGATTTTCTTCCAAATTATTGTCAATCATACATGCAATATGTAGAATTACTAAGCTCCACGTTCTGTGTACTTGTTCCCCAATATGGAAATTTGAATTGGTTAGGAAATATCGGATAAGCATAAAAATAAGAAGTCGTTTCCCTTTAATTGCTTACTTTGTATGACCTTTTGAACCGTATAAATATGCAATTTAAGCATGCTTAGAATATTATATACCATTTCACATTATTACGCTTTGCGTAAAGACAAGGTTGTCTGCTTGGAGACCATTGTTGTCTCTTATACTTTGTGGAAAATAATATATTGATTTATAAGTTATTAATGTTGTACTTTTCAAAGTGATAGTATATCCGTTGTTTAGCCCACATATTGTGAAGGTTTTAATATCCGTTTTTATATATATGTTTATTCAAGAAGCTTCTCTAAAATTAGTAACCAGAAGTTAAAAAATTAATATCTGTATACTACAGTGATTGTATGGTAAAAAAAAAAAAAACTAAATAAATAGTTAACCGGAAGAAAAACTGAATAACCAAAGTAGTTATATGACCAATCAAAGCTATGAAAAAGCCCATAGACGTAAGATAAGTTGGTTGAGGGTACGTCAAATCAAAATTTTTATCTTTTTCTAAATTTTTTTTTATCTTTTTAAAAAATCAATAAAAATTTATTATTGAAACTTAAAATTTTTAACTCAATCTCATTCATCAAACGGATCCTGAGTGTTTGTTTTACTCATAAAAAATTGAGTTCCAGTTATTTCTTACTCATGTGTTGATTCAATTATTTTAAAAATATAAAATAAATCACAATTAAATGATCCAAGATTATCAGAAAATTTCAACCGGAATGAAAATAGTAGAGCATTGTCGTCGTCGATATTATTGTATAGAGTAATGTAGTAATTAGTCGTTACCATGGGGATTGGTGTCAGTAGTACTTATGCAGCTCTTTTGTCACTAGTCTACACAATTGACCAGAATGTTCTTTAACAATAAATAAATAAATAAATAAAGAGAAAATCAGACACAGAATTATCACAATCTTTCAGGGGATAACTAAAAAGTAAAAAATTCAGAAAAAGATTAATTATGTTCTTCAAAACAGAGATTTCTGCTACCAATCAGGGTCAGCTTTTCAAGTGTGGGTTTGGATAATTCAATATTCTGTGCCACAAATTGATTTCTTTTTTTCTTTTTTCCTTTCTAAAGGTAGGCGAAAAAAAAAAAAAAAGGGATGGTTCTTGATGAATGAGTTTGAATTGAAATTTATAAGTTTAAGGATCCGTTTGATTTATCATCTCAATTTAAATTAAATTGTATTTTTTTCATCATATTTTTTATATTTTTTAAAAAAGTTTTTTGTCTTTTTTAAAAAAGTCAACAAAAATTACTATTCAAATTTAAAAATCTCAACTCAACTCAAACTGAACTTGTGCACCAAAGAGGCCCTAAATAATAATTTTGATTGATTTTTTTAGAAAAGATAAAAAAATTTTGAAAAAAAAAATAAAAATTAAATTGATATGTGATGAGTTTAAACTCATCACCCAAACACCCCCGAAATTTTTTTTTTCCTTCATTGCTTTTAAAAAATCTCGATATCCCATTAAGATCCAAAAATTGATTTATGTCCATTGCACCCAATCCAGTGCATAGTTCCATTTTCTTGTCTTTTGACTGCCTCCTTATATATATATATATATTACAAAATTTTCAATTATTTATGTGTTGTAGTATTTAATATCTATCTATTATCTATTATATACACCAAGTGCTTGGTAACTTTTTGTCAATATTTTTTTGACAATAAATAATAATGCCCATTTACTTTTCGCTAAATTCTCTTATGCTTGGTCACTGTTTTACTTCAACTGAAGGTTAATGTTGGAAAGGCTGGTGGGCCCCGCTTCCTCATGTTTTATTTGGGAGGGTGGGGCCCAGCCAGTGGAGTTGGAGGAAGAAAAACGATAAAAGAATCGAAGGTGGGACCCAGCGCTTAAGGTGTGACGTCATCCTTTTTTTTTAACAAATAAATATATAATATATTTTTTGGGAGTTAGGGGGTAAGGTGGGAAAAAAATGAAACCGTGGGTCATTTGGAATGGAGGTTGTAGTACACGCAGTAGGGGGTGCTTTTGGTTCAGTGGGTGGTTTTCTGTTTGACTTGCATTTATGGCGCGTATGAAACACTTCTGACAATATCTCATCTGTCCAACTGGAGTAGCATCTAGTCTTCAATTGGAGAGAGTAACCGTGAAAGACAAAAGAAGATAGGCCTTGGTTTTTTATTTTTTCAAATTCCTGCAAGTTTTATATGTTTATTTCCACGCATATTGGCTTTATCTCATTATATATATTATATATATATATGCATCGTAGATATGCCCTGAGGTATGCCCTGAGGAAAACAGTAACAATGTATATTTTATAAGTTTTTTAAGTTAGTATGTATTTTAAAAGATAATAAATTATAATATAATGTTGGTAAATTTTTAGATTTCTTTGAATTTTTTTTAAAATTTCATATTTGTGATTGATTTTTAATATAAATTTATATACATAATTTCCATTAAAGAGCAAGAAGGGAAAGATGGGGACTTTTTAATATTATGTTATCATAAATTTGATTATACTATTTATTATTTTATTTAAATTTTATACTATAATTTATTATTACTTAATTCAAAAATGTTATTTTGTTATCTCTCATGTGTTGAAATGTACATTTAGATATGTTTTTTAATTTTTATATTCAAATAAAATATGTATTTAGATTTTTTACATTTAAAGATGAAATAGTCATATGTGTATTAAGAAAAGAGTTTGTGATATGATTGCTAAAAATAAAATATAATATATATTATAGTATTTTGAATTGATTCACCGGATATATGAAATATCCAAATATATATGTTGATTGTATTGTGATACAATGTACAATAGATGAAGTTGAGATTTGTTTCTGTGTTGTTGAAGAACGAGGACACGTTAATGTCTCATTTAAGAGCTGAGTATTGGATTATCGTAGACAAAAAGGGCAAAAAAGGGTTCGGGCGGGGGGGGGGGACGGAATATCAAGACTATATATCTTATTAATTATTTAGGTGAACACTATTTTTCTTTTTCTATTTTTAGTTCCCTTTTTTTAACAAAATGAATTACTGTCTCTCATGAAGTAATTTTACGTCAATGCACGGACTTGCACGTGCAGTCATTTGCTAGTGTATGACAAATGACATGTTTTATTTATTAAGGAGTAGAGAATGAGAGTGGAGAAGGAGAGTAAATCCCTTATTTACTTGTTTTGTTTTTTTTTTTTTTTGGAATGAGAGTGAGAATGGTAGGTTCACACCAATTTGGGATTGAGAAATAGGATTGGCAATCCAGGCCCCTCGAATTATGACTCTCATTCCTACTATTAATATTAAATTACATTTATCTTTAGTTCATTTGAAAAAATTGTATTAAAAATAATAACAACCTATATAATATATTTTTATTAACTAAATATAATATATTTTTATTAACTTAATATTATATAACTATCCTAATTATTATTAATGTTATTAGAGTAAATAAATAACTTTTTTATTATAATATATTATTATGTTTCTATTTTATATTTTTTATACTTTACTTATTTAATTCTTTTTTTTTTTGCTCTTTTTAATTTTTAAAAGCAAATAATTACACAATTTAATTTATTGCATTAATATCATAATGGATTATTTTACTTTTGATTAATAGTATGATAATAAACAAATAAAAATTAATTCTTTTTAAATTTTTGAAAATACAATAAATAAAGGGGTATACAAGTAAATTTACAGTAACTAACTCCGATTATTGTTCTAAGTAAACGGATGAATGAGATTGACAGTGATTCTAACTCTGATTCCTGAAACCCAAGTAAACAACATATTCTGACTCCGAATTCTGATTCTGAATCCAGCCAACTCCGAGTCCTATCCACTCCGATTCAAGCTCACTCCGATTAGGCATAAGTAAACATGCCATAAGTCTCTTGTTCACTATTTTGTCAATCTTTTGTTTCCTCCATTTATCCTTGCCTTTATGAAATTGCCTTCAATTATTTGTCTTTTTTCACTTTCGTTGCCACCGTAATATCCTTCTATGAAGGCTATATTTGGAAATCCAAATCTTTTGTTTCCTCCATTTGCCCTTGCCTTTATGAAATTGCCTTTAAATATTTGTCTTTTTTCACTTTCATTGCTCCTGTTGTATACTTCTAGGAAGGCTATATTTGGAAATCTAAGACCACAGGAATATCCTTTCCTATCTATTAGAGTGCCAATTGCCAGTTGAGGTGCATTACATGGCCACATCAAACGGCCACTTCTGAAGGGGCGCAAACAAGTAGCTAGATGGGTGGCATATAACGAATGGGTGAGGGCGAGGGTGCATAAGGAGATCCGTGGAACGCGTGTCAGGGGATCTGGCTGCCCTAGAATTTTTTTCTTTTAGCGCAACCCGTTCCTATCTTAGCTTTCATAAAAAAATGAATTAAATTATATAGAATTAAATTTCATAATTAAATAAAAAGTATTTACTATTATATTAAGAAATTTATTTACATAATGAATTAAACTTTTATTATGTTATTTACTTTCTAAAAGTTAGAATGATTGTTATTATAGTTACGAAATTATCTTTAAATGAAAATAAATAATTAAAGGAATATATTTGATGTAACGATGAAGGAGTAATTAAAAGAACAATCAATAATATATGAAACTTGTCCTAATGAGACAAATTTAATGGTTGAGAAGAGAAGCTCAGATATTTAGATTACATATTGGAAAATTGAAGGAATTCTTAAAAACATAATTAAAAGAGTACTAATCTCATGTATCACAAAGAAAGAAATCAAGATAGCGGATTCGAACTTTCTAATTTAATTTAGAAATGAAATGAGTTGAGCATGAAAAGGCTATGAGTTCCAACTAGGTCTTTATTGTTTCCAGGATGTGTTGTCGTTTTTGTAACTTATAGGGTGTTTAGTGGAATAGTTTGAGTTGGATTCTTTAAGTTTTAATAGTAAATTTTTATGAATTTTCAGAAAAGACAAATTTTTTTGGAAAAAAGACAAAAAAAAAAAAGTTTGAGTTGGATGGTTTGAACCATTATGCCAAACTCCCCTTTACTCTTTATATTTATTTTATTTTATTTAGAGTTACTGTCTTATGTAGGACGTTTGTTGATATGATGAAATAGTGTCGTTTTTCCAGAGTTATTGCCGCCGTTAATTAAGTACTTGTCGTTAATTTGAGGATGTGTATATATACTACTGCCAGAACCTATTGTCGTTCTCGTTTTTAATGTCGTTTTAGGGTTGTTGTTGTTCTCAGATGTCGTTTTATTTATTTTTCCCCCCAAAATTTTTCGTTTTCTTTTTCGTAGGGAAGGAAACGTTGCGACTACAAGGTTAGAGTGGAAACGTTGAGGATTGTGTAGTTGTTGTGGTAACCCTATGTTTTATTAAACTTGATTAGCAAAGAATAACATTAATTTGAATATTTATTTGACGCCGTTTCCCTTTATCTGAATTTTCATACTCTACAACCTTGTGTTTATGAGGATCTGAATTCTGTTAATTGGGTAATTGAGCAAGAAAAGTGATATGTTTTAATTACTTGCTTCAAAAAGCTAAATTGATGTGAATTCACAAGAAAAAAAAAAAAAAAATTTGTTGGTCTCATTTGATTCCGGGGCAAGCTGAATATAGATTTTTGTGCTTTAAACTTCTGAAATATAAATTTATTTTAAACAAAAAAAAAAACAAATGATCTAACTATGAATTTTTTTTGTTTTTGTTTTTTGTTGTGACATTTGGAAAAGGATAAAAGGGAAGGGGTCACATAGTAAGGTGAACTCTAACAATATTGATAATCACGGCTCTTCTCTTTCTAGATGGAAATATTCTTACTATAGTCAGGATAGAAACTTAAGAAGTATAAGACAACTTTGTATTTTCTTAGCTTTCTCGAGGTTAATTTCCGCGTTTTGAGATAAGGTCTTAAGATTGGACTGAAAAGGATTGCTGAAAGCTGTAAATCACAAATCGAATGCTTAGTATGTGATTAAGCTGATGTGTGATAAAAAGGGATGAAAATAAGAGGAAAAAGAAAAATGAAAGTGTGAGAAAATGAGAGGTTGAGAAAAGATTTTATTTTTATTTATATTTTTGATGTAATAGGATAATAAAATCAATGATGTGATTGAAAATCTAGTTCCGTTGATGATAATCCCGAGAATGCTAAAATTAGAAGCTAATAAGTGGGTAGCTTTTCAACCATCTTAAAAACTAGGAAAGGAACCCTTCTTTTTCCATTTTGATAGGAACCGCGTTTTTTATGGTTAGATTAATTTTTAATGATCTAATATATGATTATCTACATTAAAAATTTTACAGTGCATAATGCACTAGTACTCCAGTAATATCTTAGATTGCTCAGCTAAAATATATATATATATATATATAATAGTATAAAAGAATAATAGATACCTTAGCAATTTGATTTTTTTCCCCCTCACTTGTCTTGAAACCAACATAAAACTATTTACCCTAAATATCTTTTCCTAAAATTTTCCCTAAGCTAAAGTCGAACTTAGTAATTTATTGGAGATGTTCATATCTTTATTAGAATATGTTAAATATATACTAAATATATATTGATATGATTCTAGTATAATTTGATGGTGTTAATATCGTATTACTACTGAATTTTTGGTAACATTCATCACGAGAGAATTAAAAATAACACTTTTTTTTCCCTCTTCAAGGCTAACATTGCCATTAACATGATTGCTTGCGTTCGTTTGCTCATCCAAAGTCCAAACACATCAAATTACTTCATAAATAGCATCAGCCTGCTTATAATCACGGTGACATTATTAGGAAGCAACTAATAAACTTGAAACGTGACGGGTATTAAATGTTACATGATAAAGTCAAGCAATATATATATATATATATACTATATATATGTTGCGCCAAAAAAATAAAAAGAAAAAGAAAGAAAGGACAGAGACAAAGAAAGAAGAAGAAAAACATGGCTCTTAATCCTCTTCCCAAGTTCCATAAGCATAGTCAAAAGCCTATTATCTAGACAGCTGTTTTCTGACCATTTCCCATATTTACCAAAAATTCTTTATCCACGTAATCACTCATAATCCATCAAGGCCCTTTAAAGAAGCTTCCACACGCATCTTCTAAAATTTCCAGATTCCTTTGCTTCCACACATCTTGTTTTGTGTTGCTTTTAATATTAACCATTTCCTAAAATATAATGTAGTTTATTCTTCTATCTCAGACTCTTAAGGCAGTAAAATAGGATTAAAAAAACTATATTTTTACCCCACTGGTAAGTATTGTTATTTTATTAACTGTCGAATTGACTTCTATGAATATTCAAGTTAAAATTTTATAACACGTAATACCGACCTATTGGTAAGGTAACCAAATCAACATTAACAAAAAAAAAAAAAAAAAAAAAATCCAACCGTTAAAATAACAACACAATTGTATTTTAATACCAATTGACAAAGATATTTAAAAGTACAATTATTACCGAAAGATTTTCATTCTATATATTGAAAACTCTTGTCTTCTAGCGTTGACTTAAGTCCCCACAACAAATTACATTGTATTTGTTGTTATAAATAGAATAGAAGACGTGTGAAATTCATAGTCCAAAATTATCTATTTACGACTTTTAGAAGGTCAAAAATCTCTTGTTTTCATTGTTTTGAGAGAAGATTTTCTTCCCAACTAATCATTCATTGAATCTAGTTACCGTGAGTTAGTCCATGTTATGTGTACTATTTGCATAAAAATATAGGACAAGCATAGAAATATAATGGACATTTTAAAGAATATGAAAAAAATTTGGAATGCCTACAATGTAGACTTTTTCAAATTATATATGATTGATGAGTACGTAGCAGCGTGAAGACTAGGTTGCCTGCTTGGAGACCACTGTTGTCTCCTAACTTTGTGGAAAATAAAATTGGGATTTAAATTAAGTAATTTTCTTGAGGTGAATCATCTCAACTCAAACTCAATTATAATTTTTCATTTAAAAATTTCATCTCGTCTCAAACTCAACTCAAACACCAAATGAATTGGGTTCGTTTGGTGAATGAGTTGAGTTTGAGACGAGATGAAATTTTTAAGTTTAAGTTAAGTTAACTTTTTAAAAAATAGTAATAAACTTTGTTGACTTTTAAAAAAAAGACAAAAATTAAGATAAAAATTTAAATTGAATTTGACTTAAGTTGATTCACCGAACATAGGTTTTCAAAGTCATAGTTCTATGAGTTGTTAGCCCACAATTGTGAAAAATTGAGTCTGTGTTATATGTTTGTAGAGTACTTTTCTAATAATGATGTGTGTTATTTTTACGTAGCTGTTGGAAAATCATATCAAAATAATTATAATAATCATAATTGCAGCAGTGACATAATCTAATATAATGGTTTTAAAAATAATCATTAAAGAGCAGCTTTTCACGTGTGGGAAGACTTGGAAGTCATACCCTCTAGATGCATGGGCATAATCTTCTTGCCGACCAATTAATTCGTCACTATCATGTGCGGCAAATTTTATTTATTTATTTATTTTCCAAAGGCAGGCGAAAGAGGGGAAAAAAGTCGAGATATTTTCTTTTATTATTTTCGAAAATCTTGCTAGCAACCGAGAAAATGAATTTTGATCACCGCCACCCGGTAACATGAAAAACTCTTATTGGGCGATGATTGTATTTCATGTCGTTTTCTCTAGTTTTTGCCGCCGTTAAGAACTTGTAGTTTGAGGATATGCATATTGTCAGAACTTTTTGTCGTTCTCGTAGTTTTTGTCGTTTTCAGGTTGTCGGTTTTTAAACTTATTGTTGTGTTTACGTAAGATGTGGTTATACCACTTAAAAAAAAAAAAAAAAGAGCAAGATGTGGTTATATTATCTGTTGTCGTTTGGATTTCTAGTTTATCGGATGTGTTGTCGTTTTTGTATAATAATGTCTTCCATTTTTTTTTTTTTTGAACACTTTTCTTTCAACCTATTACGTTTGTGAAAGCTAAGAGGAAGTTACTATATTTGAGAACCTGGACTGAGATAAACTCATGAATATTTTGTATGGTTTAGACAAAGAAAGACGTAGAGTTCATGCCATTTCCTTCATATTTATCCTTCATTTTCTCAGCAAGTCCAAACAAAGAGTTTTCTTTTCTCTCTCTCTTATTTTCCCCCCTGAAAAGTTGTGTTTTGAGAGAAGATGTCATCTTATAATTTGCTGCCGTATACAGATGAGTTGTTGCTTTTAGAGCTATTGTCGTCTTATGTTATGAAGTTTGAGGATATGACTGTTTTTCTAAATTGTCGTTTGTTGCATTATTGTCATTTTTAGGCAGATTGTTGTTTAAAGAATATGGCGTCGTTTTATAGATTTAAATTCAAATAACAACAAAAGTGATCTCATGAATATTCTTGTTTAGCGTTAATTTGGTGTTTCTCGCCTCCAGGTTTGTTCGTATTGATTTATTGTCGTTGATTGCGAGTTTTTAAACTTTAAGATAGATTTACAAATATGCATTCCATTGTCGTGGATAAAATTATGTTCTAATTTCTTTCGTTTTTTTGATAAATTGAAGTTCTTATAGTTGTTATTGTTCTAGAACATGATGTCGTTTTGTATTAGATTGTCCTTTGTAGTCGAAATTGTCGTTTGTAACCTGGTTTGCCGTTTTTGTTAATAGTTGTCGTTCTTGCAGTCGGTTTTTGAACTCGTTGTCGTTGCCTGAAGAATATGTCGTTTATGTATAGTTGACGTTGTGAAGTTTTTTGTCCTTTATGACACAAGTTGTCGTTTTGCATGATGATGTTGTTACCTAGAATTTTTGCCGTTTACGGCTTTATGATCCGGTTAGAGGAATGGAGATGAGAAAGAATGGAGAGTGTGAAGGCTGGAGACTTTAGAATATAAGTTAAGATTGCATTATGTGCCATATTCATCTTAGCAAATCATAAAAGGGTTATTTAAAAAAATATTTAAATTTAATAAAATCATATAAGAGACCAAAGTTATTTACCATTGATCAAATATTGATGTAAGACAAAAAACAAAAAACAAACTACAAGATTAAGTAATTAAGTATTAATTTGTAATTAGAATTTAATAAAACAAAGAAAAGCGTGACAACAAATGAAATAGATGAACAATTATATTATCTCATTATATGAAAAAATTAATTATTTGACAACAAATATCTCATAATTCAAATAAAAAATTACTAGTTAGCAATTAATTGTTGAGAAGTATTAAGAGAAATTAATTATATGTTCAATAAATAGTAATCATAGAACTTCACGCTGATAGTTAGGTGCCGAATTAAAATTAGACATGGTACCAATGAGACACGGAATTTTCTCAAATTGCATAGAATCTAATTATAAATCCTATTACAACGTCAAATCTTATTTGATGATTGAATGTACGATCTGCAAATGTTGGTGTGCATTTCGTTTATGATGTATTGATCTGCTATGTCACATGTTAATGTATACATTTTCACTTTATCAAGTACAATGCTAATTAAAAGTGAAAAAATGATTAATTAACTAACGTATCAACTTCCCCATAGAGATGAGAGGAAATCATGAGCGGAATATGATCGATCGAAATTTGTTGGAGGATCACTCCCTTGACTCCTTATTGGTCTTGCGCCATGCGTACAATCTTCAAAATCAAGACTAAAAATTCATACTTGTCAAGCATTATTTCACGTACAATTTGTGACATTCAAGAGAATTAGGTTAACGGCATATTCAAGTCGGATCACTTTATAGGACAAGTTGAGCGCTAATTCTCTTGAAAGTACTATTTAAAAATATTTGCTCTTTTTGTAGTGTATTTTTATTTATTATTATTATTATTATTCTCATAAGGTGGTTGTATATATGCTAGAGGCATATACTAATATCCAAATATAATATAATATAATGTTAGGCATATTGTAAGGATCTAAGGCTGGCTGAAAAGTTATAGTAAGAATCTACGATAGCTAGCTTTTAATGTTTTTTTTTTTTTTTTTGTAGACCATATTCGTATCCTTTCTTTTTTGTTTATATTTTTATTTTTTCTAATAAAGGAGCATGCAGATTAACTTTTTAATTTAGTAAAGTTAGTAAACTGTAATAGTAAATATTAGTATATTACTAATTCTATGAAATAAAATCCAACAATATCAAAGTAAACAAAAATATAATACACTTGTATTTTATAGAATAATAATGTCTTAAAAAAATGTTATGGGTAATTTTGAATTAAATATGGGTGTATAATTAGTAAAATCAATATTTTTAATGTATAAAAAAAATCAATATTCCTAAAACTAATTGGGATAGTGTGTATTTAGAAAAGAAGTGTGAAGAGTTAAGAAGGGCGTGTCAATATCTCATCAGTTATCTCTAGGAATTCAAACCACCAATTAGTGTTAGGTCAGTAAAATGAGTCACAGTAGACTTTCCAGACAGCTGGAATCCTGTGAACTAGCAAATGTATCAAGGAAAATGTATATACTTAATCAAAGAAGAAATTAAGCTGAAATCATGAATCTACAATTATAACTTCCAATAAATAAAAGAAGGAAAAAAAAATTCTTTTCTTATACATAAATTTTTCTTATTTAACTAGGACAAAATCAACGCGTAACGAAAATTCCAAGAGACATATATTGGAACTCCCAATAGTTAATTGAAAAATATTTGACAAATTAATAAAACAGATTAATATATCTAGATATATATACGCATAACAAATGACTCTCTACTGTCATCTTCACACATTGGGAATTTTCTTCCCAATAAGTTGAGGTGAATAAATTTTAGTCATGATACGAGGGCTCGCCTTTTGGGACAAAACAAGAAATTATCTCTTTAAAAGAGTAAATAAATAGCTAAATACCACTATGAATTTTGTCCATGTCATGTGAAGCTAGAAAATATGGCTAAATACCAGAAATAAATTGGCTTTTAGAAAAGTTGAAAACCACACACTAGCCGGTGATAAGTTGATTCTAATTCCTTCATTGCCGAATATTAACATGTATTGGTTTCATGAAAAGAAAAAGAAAAGAAAAGAAAAGAAAAAAGAACTTAATAACTTTAAGGAAAAGATAAATAAATTAAAAATAATATTGACCAAACACTACACACTCACACAAACGCACAAAATTCAACTAATTTATAAAACGCGTTGTCTTCATCAACATGAAACTAAGATTTGCATTTGTAGAGATCGGTCGGGTATGAATCCAATAATACAAAGATGAAATGTTATGGATTAAATCCATCAAAACCATATGTTGATAGTGAAAGAAATAATTTAGCCATACATTCTTTTTGGCCCACAAACTACGTTACCATGTATACCACAAATAAGAAGAAAATTACTTAAATAACTATCTTTTTTTTATCTATTAATCAATATGATACAAATTCATCATTTTTAATCAATATGACACAAATATTAGTTAATTTTAGTTTAATTTTATGTTATATTGATCTGGTGTTAATTTTTTTATGTCATATTGGTGCAATAGTCTCTAAATATGTGTCATTTAGGTGCTTTCCCGCAAAGAAGTGTGTAAAATGCAAATATATACGTGCTTTTGTATACTCAATTTGTTATTTTTTTTATATGTGGACTGTAAATTTTTTTTTTAAAATTTTAGTTTTCTTAATTTAGCATTAGTTAAAAATTATAATAGTAAAGAGGGAGCATATTTTAGAAAAAGAAAGATTTATAGTTGCAATTAGGCAATAAAATTATGTAGAAGGATGTGCGTGGGAAAACATTATTTGAGAGAGGTAGAAGAATAAATATCTCAATGCAACAAATTAACTAGAAGAAAAAGGAATTTCATTGAAACCCATTTAAAAATGTAAGATCTCAGTGGGTACTAAAGCAAAAGAAAAAGTATTTAAAATGAAAACACACAAAAAGACAGACAAATTTGACCAAAGATTAAATCGATCGGCTTCAGGTCAAATCGGAAGAAGTAGAAGATTCCACCACTAGAAAATGCCTACTTTAAATAGAAAGTGCCTACTTTAAAATAGAGAAGAAAGGAACTCGTATTATATAAGACATATACATATATCTATAAATATATGCATATGTTTATAATACTTTGGTCCCGTACATCTTTACTAATAATTTACACATCCAACCCATACCCACACACAAATTTAAAATAAATAAAAAAATAAATAAAGAAATGGAAATGGAAAGAAGGCCTAGAGAAGGTGATGAGTTAACTAGATTGTATAAAGCATCAATTGAAGGATCTTTGATTACCTTCAACTCATTGATACAAAAAGATCCATTGACCCTTAATAGGATTTCACCTACCACCTTCAATGAAACTCCTCTATACATAACTACTTTATTGGGCCACCTAACTTTCACTAGACAACTTCTTCTCCACAAGCCGAAACTTGCTTCCGAATTGGATTCCCACAACCGTTCCCCTCTTCACTTGGCGTCGGCCGAGGGCCATGCCGAGCTAGTTCAAGCATTGCTACAAGAAAATGGTGGTGGAGATCAAAGTATGTGCTTAGCCAAAGACCAAGATGGGAAGATTCCGCTCCATTACGCCGCCTTGAGAGGTCGAATCGACGTGATTGAGCTATTGATTAACGCGAGAATGATGCCTGATGGACCAACAGTAATGCATTTGTGTGTTAGATGCAACCACTTGGAGGCTCTTCAAGTGTTGGTTCAATCACAAGGCACATATGATCAGGACTTCCAGTTGATCATTAGCTCGAAAGAGCATGCTCATGGGAACACCTATTTTGCATTTAGCTGTGATGCTAAAGCAAGCTGAGGTAAGTTTTCTCCTCCTTTTTTTTTTTTTTTTTAATTGTAGAAGTAAAGCAATTTCGAGATCCATGTTATCCAACTTAAAAAAAAAAAAAAAAAAAAACGTTGTTACAAATTTATGTATATAATAAGTATAAGGCGTGGTGATTATAAGCATATTTAGCGGTAATTTTTCTACTTGACTCTACCTTAAGATATAAAGTTTGAATCTGTTGTATGCATACTAATAATAAGGGGAGATTTTATTTCAAGTGAAGCGTCATATATAAATGATACGTCTGTTGTATGCAGACTGTAAGATACTTGCTCGCAATACCTGGAGTGAAAGCAGAAGCAGATGATATTGTGAACAATGGAGGTCTCAAAGCCTTGGAGCTCCTAGAAAACTCCCCTGGAACAAACTTCATCATCAGCGACAAAATCCGACGTATATTTAAGGACTCCGGTTTGGCGATCACCCAAGAGGTCGCCGACTTAGCCGAAAAGAAATTGCTAGCCAAATCTCCGAAGTTAGGCAAAGTCGGCGGAAACTGGTTCGGGTTCCGGAAATACAAAGGAGACCGGACCGAAGATAGGCGAGGCTCAATCATGATCGTGTCTACCGTGATCTCAACCATGACATACAATACTACCATCAACCCGCCAGGCGGAGTTTGGCAGGCAAGGACGTAGGGAATGAAGGCCTAGGGGGGCCAATTAAACCCCCCTCAACTTTTCTTTTTTGAAAAAATAGCCTATAATTTTGTTAAAAAAAAAAATCATAATATATAGCCTCTTTCTCCTAAAAACGAAACTGGATCAAAATAAACCTTAATTATCCATTATATGATTACTAGTCCCGGCTAATAAATTTTTTGACTTCGTCACTGTTGACAGGAGAGCATAGACCACGTCAAGGGTGACAAGGTCGTATTTGAATGTAGCAAAGAAGACATGTGCTTTGCCGGAACCTCAATTCTAGCGCGGGCTTATCGGGGAGTTTTGTACAAGCATTTCCTCATTTTCAACAGCATCTCTCTTTTGGCATAACTCATCATAATTCTTCTACTCTTGGAGCTACTTTCCTTATAGATATGGCCATGGTTATCCTTAAAAAGATGACTAAACATCTTTTTGAGGAGATCTTGAAGGTTTCGGGTTCTACATCGATGTCGTTGCTTGTCTTCATCATTTTGTTCGATGGTGTACGATTTTTGTATCGGATTGCGAAGAAGTTGTGGCGCGAGACTAAATCAACGGAGCTTGCAACAACAGATGGGAAAGGGATCAAGAATGGTGTCCTAACTATGTAGGACGTAAAGGTTGCAAAATGACATCTTTCTTTAGCTAGTGTTTCAAATAAAGTTTGTTTGTGTGGTGTATGAGTTTACTCTTTTTTACTTGTTTTTCCCTTAAAAAAGTTTTAATGGATTCCATTGAGTTCTATAACTTATGATAAAATCAGGTATTAAATTACTTTTAAATGATACTTGCAATCATATTAGACGTCTAGTTTTTGAAAACTCTTTTTTTTTTTAATTTTTTTTTAAGAAATAAAAAGCAAACTCAAATGCACATATTTCGTAGGAGAGATAGGAAGTCAAAAAATAAGAAAAATTGGGTTTTGCAAACAGACACCCCCTACAAATCATTTCGGAGCAGCTTTTCACGTGTGTTTGCTTCTTTTTTATTTATTTATTTATTTATTTATTTATTTTAAGGAATGAGAAAAAGGGTGGAAAAATAAAGAAATTTCCTCTGATTACTTTATCTAGTCACCAACCAAGAAATGATTTTTGTTCACTTCCAGCAATCCAATGTAAAGTATTGAAAGGAGTTGAACGTGAAAGGTCTAAATGGGCGATGAGCTCCACGGCGATCTTTGTCGTTTATAGGACAGATTGTCGTTCGTCTAAGTTAACTTTTTGTTGCTGTCTTTTTAGGAGGTTTGTTGATAACTTCTCTCTCTCTCTCTCTTTTTAATGGTTTGTTGACTACTTGACATCATGAATTAGTGTCGTTTTCTCGAGTTATTGCCGCCCTTAAGAACTTGCCGTTTCAGTATATGAAGTTTCAAGATATGTTGTCGTTTCATAAAGTTATTTCAAATAATCCAAGTCACCAACTCACTTCAGGATATGATGGTATATACTATGTGATTATTTTTATCGTTTTTGGGAGAAATTGACCTTCTTGTTTAGCGTTTGGTGTTCGTTCGCCGCAAGGTTAGTTCGTATTGATTTGTTGTCGTTGTTTGTCAGTTTTTAAACTTTAAGATTATTCTATTGTCTTGGATGAAACTATGTCCTGGTCGTTTTTGATAAATTGAAGTTCTTATAGTTGTTATTGTTCTAGAACATGATGTCGTTTTACATTAGACTGTCGTTTGTAGTGGATGTTGTCATTTGTAACTTGGTTTGACGTTTTTGTTAACTGTTGCCGTTCTTATGGTCGGTTTTTTAACTCGTTGTCGTTTCTTGGAGAATATGTCGCTTAATGATAGTTGACGTTGTGAAGTTTTTATCCTTAACGAAACACGTTGTCGTTTTGTACAATGATTCCGTTACTAGATTTATTTTATTTATATATATATATTTTTATTTTTATTTTTATTTTTTGCCGTTTACGTCTTTAGGGTCTCTCTTTTCCCTTTTCAATTTAAACCCTCAGCCGCTTTGGAGAAAAAAGTTTTCTTCGATCTGGGTTCAATTATTCATTAGGTTTTAGAGCTTAATAAAGTTACCATACATCATTATACATCACGGTCAGTTTCCTAATTTTATAAAATTTAGACATTTATTAAAAAAATTATTCAAATAGACTCTTTACCCAACTATCAAGAAATAATAGTTGTTTATTTTTTTTTCTTTTTTGTTTTTTTAACTTAATAGTTACGCATGTTATCTCCAACAAAAATGGTGTCGTGACTTAATTATAAGATCTTGAATGTTAAAATAAATTATAATGTATCACATAAGTTATGGGTTATAAAACCAAGTTGAAAAACTTTGGTCTTCTTCTCTGACATTTTGCAACTACAAATATGATCAACTAATTATTACTTGGTTACGAATTCATACCATAACGCATAGTCAACACGGTTCTCTTGACTACCGTTTTTTTTTTTTTTTCTCTTTTGATATCGTATGTCGAATCAATGCAGTGTAATGCTTCGAACATAAAATTTGTTTGAAGTGACTTGAATCTAAAATATTTATTAAAGAAAATTTTAATGGTAGGATCTTTTATTTTTTATATCGATAAGAACTGTTACTTCAGTCGTTAGATTAAATTTTTAATTATTTGATCTATGATTGGAGTATGTATACTACAAATTTTTAAGATGAATGCTCATTAATTAAACAATTAAAAAATAATTATTATCAGTAATGATTATAGTTATGCATGTTATGTTTAACAAAAATGGTGGTGACTTAATTATAAGGTATTGAATGTTAAAATACATATTAATGTATCACATAAGATTAAAATCAAGTTGAAAAACTATGGTCTTCTTCTTTGATATTTTGCTACTACAAATATGGTCAATTAATTATTACTTTATTAAGTGTTCATACCATAACTTATAGTCAGGACAGTTCTCTTAACTACCGTTATTTTTTATTTTTTATTTTTTGATATTGTATATTGAATTGATATGGAGTAATACTTCAAACATTGTATTTGTTTGAACTAACTTGAATCAAAAACATTTTTTAAAGGGAAATTTTGATGGTAGTACCTCTTATTTTAGTACTTGTAAGAACTATTATTGTAGCCATTGAATCAAATTTTTCACAATTTAATCTCTAACTGAAGCAATTTATATAGTATTTATTAATTTATTAAGTGGACATTTATTAATTAAAAAATAAAAAATATATATAATAAGAGGTTGTACAATAAAAAGGACATACTTATTTTTCAATATTGGGAGAAAAGTATGACCCTACTTGAGAACATTGGTGGGTGACTATAACTTCTAAGGACAGTATAAGGTCTCGTCACACTCTTTATAGTCTATGGTCAAAACATGAGAATTTCTTTGTTCAAATTTCAAAAGATTCAAACCAAAAACTATAAAAGAAAATTAAAAGAAAAGAAATAAATAAGAATTTCCAACAAATGGACCCTCCTACCCACACCCACCACATAACTTTCTTTCCGTTACCTTTCTTCGTCTTTAGCCAGCTTTTTCTTCCCTATGCCTCTCTCTTGCTCGCCATATTTCATTTCATAGTCTAGACGGTGAGTGGAGAAAAACAAAAACAAAAACTTGGGAACTTTCTCATCTTTTTCATAGAAGAGTCACCGGAGAAAATGGAGACAGGAGAAAGAGTATTCGGAGAGTGTGGTGGTGAAAGGGGTTTCAGCGTACGGAGGAAAGTACGTACGGTACAACATTCTGGGCAATCTTTTCGAGGTCTCCGCCAAGTACGTACCTCCTATCCAACCCGTCGGTCGCGGTGCGTACGGCATCGTTTGGTATGTCTTTTTCTTCTTGTTTCTTTCTTTGTTTCTTTCCTTTTTTTTTTTTTTTTTGGGGTTTTCTTTTTCTTGACTTGAGCTTCATGGAATCTGAACTTTTGCTTACTCTTTTACCGACCCTTTTCGCCTTTGATGTAGTTTTTGTGGTAGACGGTATCGTTATCTTGTTGTGTTTTCCACATACTGTTTGTTTAGTTCTCAGAAAAGATGGGAACAAAAGGTGAGGGGGGAAAAAAAAAGGAAGTTGAATATTCTTCGACTGGAAAAGGCCTAATTCAACTTTGACTAGTATTACCGACAGAGAAGTTGATTTTCATTGGATTGAATTGCTTGATGAGAAGTTCAAGATTCTTTTTTTTTTTTTTTTTTTTTAGTTTCTTTGGAAGTTTAGATGTTTTCATTATCTGAGTTGCTTGAATTGAGACTTTGTTTTGGCAAGTTGGGAGAGCTCTCTCTCTCTTTTTTTTTTTTTTTTTTTTTTTTTTAATATTTATTCTTCGTAAAGACTTACGGTTACTCAAGCTTTTACAATTCAGTAAGATGTTTTTGTTTCCTTAATGCAGTTCTGTGACGAATTCGGAGACAAAAGAGGAAGTGGCGATAAAAAAGATTGGCAATGCATTTGACAACAGCATAGATGCCAAGAGGACTCTCCGGGAGATAAAGCTCCTCAGTCACATGGATCATGAAAATGTACTGATTTGGAGATCAATAACCTCTTGCATTTTATCATTTTTATATATGATTTGCTGTCACTTTAGCATTTTTCTTTTTTAAAATTTCATTTTCATTGACAATTTTGTTAAAGGGAGTTCTGTCAAGGATATCGTGTTTGCCTCGTAGCTTGTTATACTGTCAGTAAGAGATTGTGTAATTTTTATGTTACAGATTATCAAGATTAAGGACATAATAAGGCCAGCAGATAGGAAGAAGTTCAATGATGTTTACATTGTATATGAATTGATGGATACCGACTTGCATCAAATTATCTGCTCCAGCCAGGCTTTGACGGATGATCACTGTCAGGTAAAAAGTTCTCTTTCCCTCCTGCTAATTAATATCATTTTTACTTTGATTTTTACTTTGAAAGATGTTCTATGTGCGTTCTTTGAAAAAACTACAGTGTTTCATAAAGGTTGTTAGTTTCATATGACTTTTTCTAGCCATTATGCAGCTGCCATAATATATCGACACATCTTGTGATTACCATAGAACCTAGAAAGGGTATTTTTCGACTTTCGAAGCTTACTTGGTTTCCTAAAAAATCGGTTGTGCTGGCTAGACATTCGTTTAAGAATATGATCTGCATTGCATGCAGAACCTTGGATTCTCGTTATAGGCAACATATTATCACTCTGGTGGCATGTTGTAGTCCTAATTTTGTACTGTGATGATTATTTGCACAGTTTTTATGATTATGTGCACAGTTTTTAGAACATTGTGATGCCAAGCTGTAGATTGAGAATTGCGAAATCTAAATAAGCTTTTATGATGCCCTGGGCAGTATTTCCTGTATCAACTATTGCGTGGATTGAAGTACATACACTCTGCGAATGTCTTGCATCGTGATCTGAAACCGAGCAACCTGCTTCTCAATGCAAGTTGTGACCTCAAGATTTGTGACTTTGGCCTTGCAAGAACTACCTCGGAGACAGATTTCATGACAGAGTACGTGGTAACTCGTTGGTATCGAGCACCAGAGTTGCTACTCAACTGTTCAGAATATACTGCTGCTATCGATATATGGTCAGTTGGCTGCATTTTGATGGAGATTATAAGAAGAGAACCACTTTTCCCTGGTAGAGACTATGTTCAGCAGTTGGCTCTCATAACTGAGGTACCTCAATTCTCAGAGCATTTTCTAGTTTAATTGGTCTAACATGGCAAATTATGACATGGCAAAACTTGATGATTGTTCGTTAAAACAGCTGCTAGGTTCACCGGATGATTCCGATCTGGGATTCCTTAGAAGTGATAATGCTAGGAAGTACATTAAGCAGCTCCCTCGTGTCCCCAAGCAATCCTTTGCAGAGAAGTACCCGAATGTATCTCCTGATGCAATCGATCTGGCTGAAAAAATGTTAGTTTTTGATCCAAGCAAACGCATTACAGGTACGTCCCTTCAGCATTTCTTAACACAACAGCAAGATATTATTTGATCTCTCAAGAATTTTCCTGAAAATCTAATCTCTTCTTCTGCTCATGTTTGCAAAGTTGATGAAGCACTGAATCACCCATACTTGACAAGCCTTCACGAGATCAACGAGGAGCCCACTTGCCCGTCTCCTTTCGTCTTTGATTTCGAACAGATATCCTTGAATGAAGAAGACATTAAGGAGCTAATATGGAGGGAATTGTTGAAGTTCAACCCGGATAATATACTGGAATAGTCATACCTTCCAGCGGTGGTCCTTAATCCTTTGTTTCCGTTGTTCGTTAGCTAGGGTCGTGGATTGAAGGATTGGTTTTGGTTTATAAATGTAGAATATGTCATTGAGTTTTCTATAGGGAGAGAGGTTCTCCCTTGTATTATGATTTGAGAGGATGATAGAATGGGGTTGGGAAGTTTCTGGATTCATTTTGAGAAGAAAATGGATACCCTATGGTGGGTTGGTGTGCATGATAGAAGGCTTTTGATCTTCTAGCCTTCTTTGCTTCAGTTCAGGCAATGTTTATATGTAAATCGCATATATATTCTAGGCTAACGGAAGAGAGAGAAAAGGGTCATAATAAACATGTTGGTTGAGATTTTACTAAATTGTGTTGACTAATGCATATGTTTTTTTTTTTTTTTTGTTTTGTTTTGTTTTGGTGCTCTTATACTTTTTTTGGCGCCAAATTTATGTGAAATTTGCCCTTCCCCTTCTCGATTACTAGTTTTCTTTTTTAATGTCCTTAAAACAGCAAACTTTAGTCTTTCCCCCAAAAAAAAAAAAAAAAAAAAAAAAAAAGAGAGAGAGAGAGAGAGAAAACAACAGCAACAACAAACTTCCGTAATGACATGCCGTTTAGTTGGCTTAAAACGACAGCACCTCTTGATATAATACAATATGTCGTTTGAGCGACGGTTCTCTCTCTCTCTCTCTCTCCTTTTAGTCTACTTGAAGGACAATAAAAATTTATTGTAAACGACATGTCTTTTATAAGTTAAACAGGAAACCTTTTACGAGATAAGAGGTAGAACAGGACACCTTTGTCGTTTCTGGGTTTTAAAGGATAGCGACGCAAAGTGCAATGATAAGAACATCCAGTTTACGTCTCAAACGGCATCCAACTTTTAAGCACCAAACGACATAAAAATTTCAAGCAAATGAGATTTTTCTATATATCGACCAAAAAAAAGGCCGCAAATAATGCCCTACAGAACATGTCGTTCTACTCATAAATATCGTTCTTTTTAAAAAGTACTTACACTGCTTAAACGCACGTCGTTTTTTTTAACGACAACAAACTTTTAAACATCAAAGAATAGGGTAACACAAATGACAGAAAATAATGTCGTCATTTGTCGTTTTTAAACGGCATGTCGTTTCTTAAATCAAAACTCCCAACAGACAGTTCCTATCAAACGTCACAATCACCAAACTCCCTCTCCGGGCTCTCGCGCCGAATCCAGCATTTTCCCATTCCATTTTCCCGAAAAAATCCTCACCATGATCCTCCGAATTCTCAGGAAGGCTTCGCAGAGCCAGAACAAAGAGTCACTCTTTCCTTTTCTCTCTGCAATCTCGCGCTCATTCTCGTCCCAATCCACACCGTCCGCACCAATTTCCTTCATGTTTTTTTTTTTTTTTTTTTTTTTTTTTTTTCTTGAAACATATTAAGAGCTCAATTGTGGTTGATTTAGCAGACCTTCGTTTGGTATCGCCTTCGACATCGACGGCGTCGTTTTACGCAGCGAAGCTCCCATCGGAGGCTCTCCCCATGCTCTCAGACGATTGTACGAGGACTCAGGTCCAATCTTTTTCTTATTGCCCAACTTCATCAAAAGTCTTGAATTTTTTGCTGGTCTTTTACCATTTTTTTTTTCGCTTTTTGAGTGGACAGGTGCTTTGAAGATCCCGTACATATTCCTGACAAACGGTGAGTCGTTTGTATTTTTCAGTTAACCGAACTACAAATTTTGAATTGCGTTGTTTGAAGCAATTCAGTTTCATTTTGTTATTTTCTTTTGTTTAAGTTTAATGTTACTACGTATATACATATTTTCCAAGTTGGGAGTTTTTTGGTGTGAATAAACTTTAACAGGAGGTGGTTTTCGTGAATCTGTAAGAGCCCTTGAGCTAAGTGAACTTCTGGGTCTAAATATTTCACCTTCACAGGTACTCCAAATTTTATCTTAAATATTACCCCTTTTCTTAGAATCTCTATCTATACATATATATGTATATACACACATATAGGTTTTAGAGTTCCATTTTTGGTTTTGTTAGTTTTCGGGGATGTTTCTTGTTTATTGGATTGTCTTCTTTTTGTCAAGTTTTTTGACTGTAAACCCTTTACGTATTTGTTGAAAACTTGCTGACTATTCACTTAAATTCGTAAATAAAAGGTTACTTTTGATCATCAAACTCTTAAAGGATTTCTTTATCTTTTCAATTGTATAAAGGTGACCATCTCTTTTGATTGCATCATATTGCATACAGGTTGTACAAGGCCATTCACCTTTTAAGCAGTTAGTCGGCAGGTATCCGCAAGCACGCCTCTTGTCTAAATGAGGACTTGTTCAAGTTTTTTTTTTTTTTTTTTTTTTTTTAATTTTTTATTTTAAATGATTTGGACGATATATGTTTTTCCTTGTCTAGGTCCATACTTTGCAAAGTACTTTAGTTCCACAATCAATTGGATTATTTTCTAATTTGAGTTCTGATCCAATTTATACCTTTAAGGCATTAGGATTGAGAAATACCTACACCTGATTCAATTTGAATAGGCACTGTGACAAGGGGATAATTAGTCCCAGGTATGAGAATTAGCAAGATCGTGAGGGAAACAAAACACAGGGAAAATATTTTTATGGCTGACATTAATTAAGAAAATATTCGGGATTTCATAAAGATTACATCATAGTTAGTAAACCAAGTATCCGTCTTTTGGTAGATAATCAGTCTCTGTCCCCTTTTTGTTGATTGAAGGTGCTACAACTTCGTATTCTGCAGGTTTGAAAATGAACTTGTTATTGCTGTGGGGAAAGGAGAACCTGCTACAGTGATGTCTGAATATGGATTTAAGTAAGGTTCTTTCCTGCTTATCCTGGCTTAGCGAACTTGTGCTTCCATTGATATATATCAATTTAGTGTTGATTGTGAGATGAGGTTTCACTCCTGATTTGCTTTCGTACTTGAACAGAAATGTTCTTTCAATTGATGACTATGCATTATGCTTCGACAACATTGACCCATTGGCACCATATAAGAAGTGGACAACTAAGCAGGTTTTCTATCAGAGTAGCAATACCAAGGCGACAGATCTAAGAGAGAACATACGCTCACAGAGAGTTCAAGCAGTATTTATAGTTAGTGATTCTGTTGACTGGAGCAGGGACATTCAGGTTAGTGTAGAACATCTAGTTTATTTTGTTTTTGTTTTGTTTTTTTTCTTTCTTTCAAGGGAACACCTAGTTTTCTTGTCCATAAGAATTTGAACCATACATTTACCAGAGTGAGTTGATTTTGTAATCATCTTATGAAAAAATAAAAAAGGTCGTGTCAACTAGCTACAAGAGAGGATATGATTCGTCGGTGAAGATGCTTCTGTAATGATACTCTCTCGCCTAATCTAGGGTTTAATGATTTAGAATGGGGGTTTTATGCATTGCAGACTTGCCCAAAATCCGAAATTTTTAGACTTCCAGGCTTCCTTGTTCTGTTAGCAGTTTTCAAACTCTTATAGTTTTTTTTTAATTTTTTAATTTGGGTGTGGGGGATTCGAACTCTGCACCTTTAGATGGAGTCAGGTGTGGTATTACCGCTAGACTATTCCTGCAACCACTAAACTTGTATAGTTTTCTGTTTTTGAAAAACATCATAATAATAAAAAATAAGTTGTTTGTATTATCAGTTTCAAAAGTTTCCTAGTCTAAATTGGCTGGATGAGTGTTGGTACCAGGTGCTCTGTGACATATTAAGAACTGGAGGTCTTCCCGGTCGGGAAGTTGGACACCAACCGCCCCTGTATTTTGCACACGATGACCTTGCTTACCAGGTTGGTTCATTTCTCCCTGTGGATTGCCCATTTATGATGCTTACCATAATTTTGAAATTTGATTTTGGGGTCTCCATTGGAAGTTTGTTGATTAATAAAATTGATCATCTACTGATGAGGTGTCAACGAAAGATAGGCTGCCTTTCCTTCCGAGCGTTTTGGTATGGGAGCTTTCAGAATTGCATTAGAAGCTGTTTTCAATAGGTAAGGCCACAAACTATACAAATGAGGTCTGGTTGAACTGAAATCATATCAAAAGACGATAACCCATATAACAAAAGCTTGAGCTAACTGTCGATGACCTGCATTTTCTTTAGTTCTCCCTTTCAGTTTACTTGGACTGGAGTAATGACACGAGTTTAAATATGCAGAATCCACCCTCTTGCTCTTAAGTACACGACTTATGGGAAGCCAAATCCCTCTGTATTCAAGAATGCGGAAACTTTGCTTGAGCAACTTGTGTCATCTATGCACCGCAATGCTCATGTTGCCGATCATATAAATACTGGAACTCACCATCTCAAAAGGTTGTATATGATTGGAGATAATCCTTCAGTTGACATCTGTGGTGCGCGGAAGGTATGTCTCTGAGACTTTTGGAATTTTGGTTCCGTGTATCATCTAAATTTAAATGTGATCGCGGAATGCATAATAACATCTAAAATTTCAGGCCGGACATCCTTGGTTTTCTATTCTGACAAGGACTGGAGTTTTCAAGGGAAAAGAAAACCATCCCAAATTCCCAGCTGATCTGGTTAGGTTTCATGAAGTCCTCTTGTTCTGTCTATTTTCTGAAAAGAAAGAACTTGAGTTGTGTGGGGGAAAAAATCTATGACGAACTTATTGCTAAGCAACCAGAATTAGACTTATCAAAAATTTTCGTGTTCAGCCAGGGGTCTTCACTGAAACAAAATCTTGAAATACTTGTGCAGGTTGTTGACACCGTGGAAGAAGCGGTTGACTATATTTTGAGAAAGGAGTGCGCTTCTTGAGTCTGGTGTTACCCTTTTTCAATTATTTTTTGAATGTGATCGTTGTGAAATTGATTTAAAAAAGGAAAGTGTGACGCGAAGAAATGGGATTGTCATCTGAAATTGACACCCAGCTACATTATTCAAATTGGAATCTATTCATGGTACAATTGTTTAGCCATGACCTTGTTTTAATTGAAGTTATCTCTCCGTAGTAACATTTCACCTCTAAATTTCGGTCGCTTCGGTTATACTTCGAAATAACAAGTCTTGCACAATACACAAGTCAAGAAAATAACAAGGGGGATAAAACCCCATCAAGTTCGGCTCTTTAAGGCCAGAATAGCTGACAACATTTGTAGCAATTCCTGTCAGGATCTATTTGTAATCTATAGTTGTTATGACCGTAATTACACAAGTTTTAGTCAGCTATATTTCATAGCGACTGGTTCTCACCTAAGCATGGTCTTGTGCAAAGAAAATGATCCCAAAGTATTCGACTCTGTGGTTTTAGGTGCAATGCAAACGTCGACTGACTACAAGTCGTTCAAACATATTCCTCCGGTTTTGATTCAGAATTTTATGACTTGCTTTGGTTGGCTTCCTAATTTCCCGAGAGCCTTATCAAGCGCAGCGTGGAAATTGTCGAAAGGAACCAGTTCCATTCTGCAAATGCGAAGGCCTCCTTATTAAATACATTCCATAAGTGAAGTGATACAGCAGACATAAAGCATAACTAGAGGGACAAAGCAAAATAAGTTATGGTCAGATAGCATACTCGTATCTCAACTTCCCTTGTCGTGCCAGGTCCAAGAGGTATTCTACCATTTTTCTACACTCGTGCACCTTGTCTGTTCTCAACCATCTCTGCAACCAGAATCCCCTTAGAGAGAGGTCCTGTAAACAGACGTTATAATCAACTCCAGCATGATATCACTAGCAGATATAAAGGTATTCAAACAGGGGAAAAAAAGTGGGGGAAAAAACTAATATAAAAGGACAATAATAACTATCTAATAGATTAGAGCTAATGGGCATAACTACTTTTCATGATATAATCATGAGGAAGCTGGTTGACGAACATGGCTTGTCTGTCCTACCTTAGACTTTTGCCACCGAACGTACAAGTTAAATGGAGTAGGTTTTAAAATATTAAATAGGAATATGTATAAATATAACACGCACAACACTAATCAATCTTTGTTTGCCTTTAGATTTTCAGTCAAATAAAAACTCTATATTGCCTTACCATCTTCTGTTATAACAAGGGGGAATATGAGGCTAACCTTAAAAATGAAAGATGTCGTAGATACGGTAATAGGTTTCTTAGACATGCCACCATATGTTACCATAGTTCCTCCCTGCCTGTAAGTAAAATTTGTCTGCGCTATAAGAGATATTTAATTTTGAAATGTGTTAGGTTTGAAGCACTTAAAAGTGATTTTATTGCGTATTACACACCTCAAAAATTTGAGAACCAACGACGCAGCATTACCACCAACACAGTTCAAGCCTAATGCAGGTTCAGGTATATTGGCCTAGCAGGTAAGCAAAAACATAATGAAAAAAGATTAGACAAATGAGAAATAATGGCAGAATAAGACTTTAATAGGACATAAAAAGCAATAAAATTTTGTTCATTAGTGAAGAAAAACCTCTATATTTCAGAGAGATATGCTATAATGAGACTTTAAGGATGATACCAGAAGATCCTTGACATTTTTCACTCGCAATTGACTCTCAGTGAAAACTTCATCAGCGCCAAGTTTTGCAAGTTTTCTTTCACTTCATCTGAGCCAGGCCTGTACGAAGCACAATGTGTTCAACTAAACCAAGAATTTTAACACAAGCTTTCTTTCGGTTGAAACAGTTGAGTTCTTGAATGGACCCACTGCTTGAGTACGTTTGCAATAGTAGTGGATTACATATTTACATATATATATATATATAAAATAAAAATTAAATAAATAAATAAATAAAACTAGAAATTCTCAAGAAATTGAACCAAAGATTCCAGATTGCACCTGTCCCTTATAACATTGATACTATGGATGCCATGGTCTCGTGCAATCTGAATGACACATTGCCCAACAATGCTTGTTGCCCCATTTTGGACGATAGTATCTCCTAGTTAAGACCCAAAGTAACATATTCAGCCAAAAAACAAAGTAACATAGGTAATTGGTAAAGAAGAAGAAATGTGCAAATGGTACAAATGGCATTACCCGAGTTTAGAGGAACAAAGTCTTCTAGCATTCTTAGAGCAGTCAAGGGATTAACAGTAGTTGTTGCAGCATATTCCAGAGGTGTTTCTTTACTAATCTTGTGCCATACACTCTGATCTTTCACAATGTAAGTCTGCCAAGTCCCTAAGCAGAAAAATAATTGTTATTGTCTAGCAAAGGACAAGCAAATCACATGGTACATGTTGTATTTGAACTTTTGTTTCCATTTACAAAAAGCGACTTTCAATGCACACGATAAATTCTTCTGTATTTTGTTTGGTTGAGACAAGACATTGGGGAAACATGTTTTCAAATGGTATCCCCTGAAGCATTGGCGAGACAAAAACTCAAGTCTACGACAATCCTGTACGGTTAAACTCAGTAGGTTTGTGTACCCTTTTCTTTTGACATGAGCATTGCTCCAATGCATTTTGTGTGGTACAAAATGGAAAATAACAATCATGTTTTGTTTTTAGCCAAAAAAAAAATCATATTTTTGTTTCCCCCCGACTTGACTTTTCCCTATTAGAATGTTTGGGAGAGGAATAGGAAATCCAACCTAAGCAGTATAACCAAAAAAGACCAAGACAGCTTGGTTTATCATGAAATTGACTTTGCCTAAAAATAATTGTAACAGTCAAGGAACATTTCACATCAAAATTCAAATCCCCATCCCTACTTCTCTTTCTAAAACAGATAGAAAAGGAATGCCAATTTTCACTAGTCCTCTTCTGTTCTTTTCAATAACTACTTAAAAAGAAACAGCGAACATTTACTTATTAAACAAGTCAACGTTTTTAATTAATAATGTTCTGTCAATTTCGATTTTCAAGTTTCCACAAGTAAAAATTGATAACATAAACAATGTTAGTTTTCAAGCAAATTGTAAGAAAGTACCAGAAGAGGGCGGAGAGGGAATGACCCAATCTCCAGGTGAGAAATCCTTAACCGCAGAACCCACTGAGTAAACCTCTCCAACACCTTCATACCCTCCGACCGCTGGCACTTCGGGTCTCACAGGATACACCCCTGCAATGGTTAATCATGCAATATTACGAAAGCCATTTCATTTTTATCCAAGCTCGAAAAAATAAATAAATAAATCTTTAAAAAAAATTCATGTTTTGACTCCTCCAACTGTTCGACATTGCTTTTCCAAACTTGCTGTTAGCTTCTTCGGTTCAGAAAAAACTTTCAGTCAAAGCTAAATTTTGTTGCTTCTCAGTTCTCACAAAAGCTCCTCTGTGTGCTCAAGTTTAAGTAAATATCACTTTTATTAACATTTTTAAGAGTGTAGTTCTAAACACTAATTGCAAAATCACAGCTTTTATTTCACGTCTTCTACGGCGTACATTCTAAAACCCAATGCAATGCCAAACGAGCCAAGTAATTGGCTGCTGAACATTGGATATATATATATATATATATATCCACACAAAATTAAAGTCGAAATAAAGTCACCTTCAATACGATTGATATCTGAGGGGTTGATCGGAGCGGCGAGCATCCGAACACAAACATCGTTCTCCTTCACTTGTACCGGAGGTAATTCTACCACTCTTCAAACAACAACAGCAACAAACGATTATCAAACACTAAAATCAATTCCTACTTTCTACAGAGGAAAAACAAATTGAGAAGTTTCCGAGGCTGATTAAGCGAGGATCGGACCTGGTGACTGCGTCGGGAGGACCTTGTTGGTCGTAGACGACGGCCTTCGACGGCGGCGACATGGTGGCCGAGAATGTTCGCAAGGTTTGGGTTTGCGGACAAGAAGTGAGTGATTTTCTGAGTGTTGTATGGAAGAGAAGTGGTCCGCCATTTCTGAGACTTCTCAAAGACGCTGATCGGACCAGCGACGCCATTGCCCTCTCTCTCTCTCTTTCTCTCTCCGACAAGCTCAGTTTCGATGGGTTTTGTTCTTCTCAGTTTTGGTACTGAATTCGGGTGTGTTTCTCCCTCAACGACGTCGTTTCTTTAGTTTCTAGAAAAGTGTCCTGCATTTTAGGATGGGTTGCTTTGCCGGTTAAAATTCGTCCACCTTCTTTTTTATTTATTTTTATTAATTTTATTATTCACAATTTTCTACCTTAAATTTTAAAAGTTCATAACTCTATATATACAAGTTTAAATTATATAATTTTTTTTTATAAATTACATAGAATTTTGAGTTCTATTTTGATATTTATTTTCCGAACACATTTTAAGTTTTACATTGTTTAACTCCAACAATTCAAACACTTCACCAAACACACAATTCAATTTAAACCTAAATTTTACAATATAAATCTTAGCACCAAACGCATGCGAAAATTTTAAATTGGAGTTGGTTGATTTTTTAAAAACTAGTTATGAAAAAAAAAAAAAAACAAAAATTGATATAAAAATTTTGAGTTGAAGATGATACAACAAATGCAACTTTACTTTTGAGAATTCATAATAGGATTAAGGGCCCGTTTGGTTATTAAGTTTGGTCTAAACTAAACTGTACTTTTTTCATCATGTTTTTTATCTTTTTCCCAGTTGTCTTTTCCGAAAAAGTCAACAAAAATTACTATTCGAACTTAAAAATTTCAACTCAACTCAAACTGAACTTGTACACCAAACAGGCCCTAAATACAAAAATCTCCCCTCCATTTTTTGCTATTTTCACAAATGACATATCTGTTTCGAAAATTATTCAATGCCATCTAATTTGCTATTCTTCGCAACATGACACTCATTTTTAGTTTTTTTTTTTTTTTTTCTAATGTAGGCCAAAAAAAAAAAAAAGTGGTTCGTCTAGTTATTTCATTAAGTTAATATTTTATTAATATATCACTTTTACATCAATATTTAACAATATCTACGACTATAATATTGCAATAATTGAATGAAAACATTGCCATTATTAAAAAGAAAAAGAAAAATGATGATTAGGCCAAGCATATGTTAATAAAGTAAAATTATATATAAATATTAATCAATCAATTAAATTAATTGGAAAGTTATCTTTATATTCTTCTCCATAGAATTGAGGGAAAAAGCATGAAAAAAAAATTTTTTTGAGGGGAAAAATATCAAAGGGAAAGATCAACCTTTTATCCACGTTGATTAAATAATATAAAATAATAATTAAAAAAAATACAACCTTTCTCCTCAGAAAAATGCTTCCTCTGAATTTGGAATGTAATGATTTTGAAAATTTAGAGAGATGAATGTAGTTTTCACTCATGAAAATTATAGATGCTAGGAATCTACGGTCAAATTTCAACTAGGATTAAATCATAAGAAAATCTATATACATAAATTATTAGGGTCCTTAGACATCGCATGCGAAAATTATAAAACAATCATAATTGAAAAACGTAAATAATAAAGTGAAATAAAAACAGTAAAAGATAGCAACACTGAGGTTTAAAAAAGTTCGTCAGAATTGTGCTACGTCCTCTAAAGCTAGAGTTTCACTGTATACGAATTTTGAGTACAAGGTTACGTTTTATAGGGATAATCTTGTAGAATAACAGTAAGTAAAGGGCTAAAAGATCCTCAAATATAAGGGGTCTTCCTCTATTTATAGAGGAAAAGTTATGGGTCCGAATTTTAAGACAGTAATGGGTAGTTCCCTACTTCCCTAAGTAATTCAGAATGTGTGTAAGAACGTGGGTCACGATTGATCATGGGTTTGGTGATTATGGAAGTCAATCTTTCATAGTTCATCGTTTGCTCAAGGTGCGTGTTGAACGATGAACCGAGCACCATATGTAATGGACAGATTGGGCATGCATAAGCTAATCAAATGTCATTGTTCGTTGTTCGTCATGTTAAACCAGATGTTGAGCTGATCAAAACACTTAGTAATTTTATGGGCTTTAAGAGGTCAAGGATACCAATATTGAGTGATCGATGGACCATTGTTTGACGTTCGTAAATCCCTCATGTGGAGTATTAAGAGTCGGACATTGGACAATCGAACATCAACGTTCGATGTTCGTCAAACAAAGCCAATTGTCGAGTCGAACGTAACATATGTCGAGTGATCGATGAACACATACAGTGTGATCGATGGACAATTCAACGTTCGTTGGTCCTTTCATATAAGGATGAAGAATTAGACGTTAGGCCGGGCCCACGTTTGGTTAGAATATGGGCTAATTAATGCATAGTGAACGATCAATGGATCATGGTTCGTCGTCTGTTGAATATGGGTCGAGTAAAATACGGAATTAATCAACTCACTCGAGACCATAGAACCCACTTCGAATGATTGATGAATCATACTTCGACGTTCGTCATACCATAGGATAATAGAGTCAACGAACTTACAAAACCCAAGTCAAATGGTCAATGGATCACAGTTCGATGCTCATTGCTAGTGGTTCGCCAGTTATCGTGACATGGGCATTACATAATAGAGAGATTAAATTTGACCTTAACAAAAATACCACTCATGGTTCTCTAAGTTAAAGCCAACATGCACACATTATGGGAAGCCAAAGTGTTAAATGATTTTCATATTTTTCAAAACAAATTATATGATAAAAAAAATTAGTGTATGAAAAAGCATAAAAGCTTAGCTAAATAATTTATATATTTTTTAATGTATTAATCCAAATTCGCCAACATTTTTAATGAGGGACAAGATTCATCAAACATTGACAAGCTATTATTGCTATAAATGTAAACTATATATTTTGGGAATTGTAGCTATATTTTTATTTGAAACATGGAATGTTTCATGAAACAAAAGAAAGAAACATGGACATTCCAATTAGGAATATAAATCTTACTCAGAAATAGCAAATATAATGTTATCAATATTTCCAAAACAGAAAAGAGATAGGAATCTTGTTCTAGACTTTTGCACATGATATATATTAGTGTTTTCAAATTTTTATGCTGACAAAATCTTCATTTCCGACAATGAACTTATTCATTGGAAAAGAAAAAAAGTGAAGGAACGGCTAAAAAAGTGGATAAGATTCATTTCAAAAACTTTATATTAAAAAAAAAAAAAAAAAGAAACCCCAAAGAGAGAAAATTAAAGGAATATTGAAATCCGGACTAGGCTTCGCATGTGCCCCTACCACTAAGGGTCTCATCCAATATTAAAAAAAAAAAAAAAAAAAAAGGACCCCGAAACGACGCCGCCCCTTTGACTAGGGTTTCCAGTACGTCACCGGGCACACGCAAATGGAACCTTTTACTAGCACGTGAGATGTGCCACGTGTTGGCTCGGAGATCTGAAGGGATTTGGAGCAGTCTCGGACCTTCTAGCTTTAGATTTTGTCCAGCTCAGAGCGACCAATGGCCGTGATTATGTCCACGTGGATGGACATCACTGATTCGTTTAACGTGGAATTTCAAAGCCGCTTCAGACCTCCATTTGTGACACGTCAGCACCGCGAATAATATCTTCTCCAGCCCACCCTCTTCGAACCTCTCTCTCTCCTCCCTCCTCCTCCCTTTATCTCTCCTCTTCTTTAGTTTAGCATTTTCTTAACCAGTAAAACCTTTCTTTCTTTCTCCAAAAAAAAGCTATTATTTACATTTTCTATTTTTCGTTTATTCATTTTTATTCCTCAACAGAAATGGAAAATACCTGAGAACAATTTCGAAACTGTTTTTTTTGTTTAGATTTTTTTTGGCGTGAAAAATATCTTCTAGTTCTGATCTTTTTTTTTTTTCATTTTTTTTTTTCATTTTGTTCATTTTCTGGTCTGGCTGAAATCGAGGTTAACAATGGCGGTTTCTTCCTCATCAGAGGAGCTCTAAAGGTCTCATTTTTTGCAGTTTTTTTTTTCTTATTTAAATTGAATTTAATTCTCATGTTCCTTCAATAAATTTGCCTTTAATCTTAGTTGCTCTGTTTGGTTCCCAAGTAAAAATAAAAAAAGTTTTGGGATTTCTTACGTTTTTTGGTATCAAAAATTTTACTTATTTTAGCTCTTTTAGTCTTTGATTTTGCTAATTAAACAGAGTATACTAATTTATGAGCTTGTTCTAATTTCTGATTTCCTACGTTTTCTCTCTTGAATCAGACAGGGTACTTTGCCTCGTTCCTGCAAAGATGTTTATTTTAATTGAAACCTGTGTTGATTTATCTCTGAAGATTGTTATTGCTATTTAACTTTTCAATTCAGAAGATTATTTCTTAATGGTTTTGGATTCTTTAGATTTAGGTTTCACTAAAATTTAGGGCTAGTTATGATTATTATGATAATTTGTTGATGGTTTAGTTTGTTTATCAGAATATTATGATGAACTGAGTTGATTTGACTTGGATCCTGTTTCTTCTTTGACCATTTTCTGTTGAAATTTTGCACACACACACACACACATATATATATATTTAATTTTGTTAAACCAGATTACAGTTTTCAATTGCATATATATATACTTTCTGTTCCTGGTGTGTGAATTTTTGTTTTTGTTTTTTTGTTTTTTTGTTTTGGGTTCATGGAATCCTGCATTATTGTGCAATGTTTGGGTTTGACCAATTTGAGTAAAATGGATTGCATCGGCAGAGGTAGATTATTGAGAGAATAATACATATGTCTATTCCGTGTGTGCAATCGTGTGCATTCCACATCATTGGCCTCTTTGAATCTGGTTTTTTGGGAATTGTTCCAGCCCGAGAGATTTCGCTTGTCAAAACAACCATATGTGTTTTGAGCAAAAGGAAGTTAGTAACAGGGTAGTGGATGAAGACCAATGTTTGGGGACGCTGGAGGAGGATGAATCAAGAATTAATGTCAGTCAAGATGTGAGTAACGGGCTTAGAGCAGCAATTCAGGTCGCTGATGGGTCCACCGTACTGCAATCGCTGCCTCCAGGACCTGTGGTATGTTGGGAAAGGTTTCTCCCCATCAGATCTTTGAAAGTTTTGCTAGTGGAAAATGATGATTCCACCCGCCATGTCGTTAGCGCTCTACTTCGAAATTGCAGCTATGAAGGTTTGTAGCTCCGTTTT
Organism: Ficus carica; assembly: GCA_009761775.1. Lineage (NCBI taxonomy): Eukaryota > Viridiplantae > Streptophyta > Magnoliopsida > Rosales > Moraceae > Ficus > Ficus carica. The sequence continues at coordinate 14,800,797 of CM019741.1, read as the reverse complement.
CATTAGGACTCCAGGTCACCTTTTGCTAAATAAACAAGTAAAGTTTTGCAAGTCTTAAATGTTATCTGGATGCTTAATGATCATGGGATTCTCTGTAATATGCGACTCATTAGTACGAGTCTATTCCCTTTTTATAGCTTTCAACCCTTTTTTCTTTTATTCATTTTGTTAAAGTTGTAATTGATGGAAACCCGTCAGTGCAGAGCAGTAGGAAAGTCCAACACCTGGATATCTTCGTTTTTACAATTCATATGTTTGATTGATTTCTCTTAATTATCAAGAGTTCCAATTTGATTCTCTTTAAGGTTTTAGTTGGTTTTTATCCTACTGTATGAGAAGTTATAATCGTGACAGTTTTTGTGATATAGTAAGCTTTTGGATGCTGCTTTAGATCGAAGGAGATATTTGTTGATGGAGACTTTTCTTGTATATGACGAAACAAAGAATACATCCGGTGCCCATGAAGTTAACTTCCATACTTTTGTTACTTCTTTTTGCACAAATTTTCTTTTTTTAAACAGTTAATCCAGTTTCAAATGGCCTTCAAGCTTGGAAGATCTTAGAAGATCCAAATAATCACACTGACATTGTCTTAACCGAGGTAGTCATGCCTGTTTTATCTGGAATCGCTCTTTTATGCAAAATTATGAGCCACAAGTCTCTAAAGAATATTCCAGTGATCAGTAAGTAACGTTCCTAATGGCTTTCTTATTTTTTGTATATGAGGTTCTTGTTCCCTTGATTTATTTCTGACGAGGTGTTTTACCAAATCTGTTGAGCTGTGAACACAGTGATGTCATCTCATGATTCTATGGGACTAGTGTTTAAGTGTTTGTCAAAGGGCGCAGTCGACTTTTTAGTAAAACCTATTCGGAAGAACGAACTTAAAAACCTATGGCAGCATGTTTGGAGAAGATGCCACAGCGTGAGTTGCTATATCTTTCTACTTTAAACTTTAGCTCACTTCAGGCAATAGCAGCTTCGAACTGGAAATACACATTTGAATTTGTTTGAGCTTCTTGTCCTTTTATTGAAATTGCAACTTCACTGTTGCTATTTTCCCTCCCAGATTGTTGCCCCCTGTTATAGCCACAGATTTGACTCAAAAAGTAGTCCTCTATTTACGAATTTTGTTGTCATGAGTTTATAAAAATTAAATTGACTTTGGAACAGAAGAGCTGATTTTTGTCCCTCAAGTTGGATTGATTACTGACTTTTTCCCCCTTCAGTCTAGTGGCAGTGGGAGTGAAAGTGGGACTCAGAACAGAAAGTATGCAAAATCTAAAAGCAACGACGAGTCTGACGACAATACTGCCAGCAGCGAGGAGCAAGATAATGGGAGTACTGGTCTGAGCATCCGGGATGGAAGTGATAATGGAAGTGGCACTCAGGTAAATAGTAGGCTTGAGATATGAATTATTTGATGCAATTTAACAAGTAAATATGTTATAAGATGGTCATTTAGAATTAATTTCAAAGCAGGTACATCAAATTGCACTTCGTGACGACTAAAATTTTGTTTTCTGGAGTTGAACTTGTCTCATACATACCATTACAGCGTGACACTAAGCAATTTTGATTATACCAGCCAATCAATCATTTTAAACTACGTTCTAACCATAACTTTCATCATTTTGCCTTTTTAGAGGAACGATTGGTTATTTCTTTGTTGTTGATGCTATGGTGCGACTTGAATGTCATTGCTTACAGTTTATTATTCAGTTTCAAATCTTAAAACTGGAATAACCACATGGGCGTATTTTAATTAGAACTCAAGGGCAGCAGCCGAAGTTCACAGCCCCATTCCTATGTCTCCTGGTGGTCAATCGGCTGATGCTCCTGATAGCACATGTGCACAGGTGATACGTACTAAGCCTGAAAAATGTAGCAATAGGTACTCTACTGAAACAAAAGAGTGCCATGAACTAGGCGAGCAATTCGGTATGGCCATATGAAATTATCTTGTTTAACTTTTACTCTTTCGTTTCATTAATTGAAGACCATTATCTTCTAATTGTTTCATAGATAATGTTGCAGTTGGTAAAGACTTGGAAACTGGAGTAACTAGAAAACCAGATTTACAATGTGAATATCAGCAGAAGAAGCTATCTTTCCCTCTAACAAGCAAAAGGCAGAACAAACAGCTTGAGGTAGATAGTCAGCAAGGAGAGGTGGATCACCACGGTGAGAATATAAACAGTAGTCCAAATGTCAATTGCACCAAACCACAGTCTGAAGGCAGAATCTTTGGCACTCCAAATGGCATTTCCGATGCGTCACAAATCAAGGGAAAGTGTGATTCTAGAGAGCAACCATCTCTTGAACTAACTTTAAAGCGACTGAGAGGAGCAGGAGATGTTGGAACTGCTGCATTAGATGACTTTAACGTTTTGAGACATTCAGATTTATCAGCTTTCTCAAAGTAAGTGTATAACTTGTTTCTGATTAATTCCATTGTTTTATTTGTAAACCCACGTATGACATTTTATACTTTCCCTTTTTTGTGCAGATACAACACTCCCTCTTCTGCAAATCAGGTAATGTACCATTGCACCTTAGACAACGTCGAGGTGCCTTCAATAAGTGTTGAAATGTCTGTCTTTAATTTTTATGCTTCCAATCGCCATGCAGCAAACTGTGATATGAATGCATTGTGTCCTTAATTGACCAAAAAGGAAAAATAATATTGGCATTCCTCTTCTATACGGACCGCAAACTTTCAGTGTTTCTTCTCGGTTGGGGCACAGATCCTGACAGAGAAGAAGTAAAAATTGATTTCCAACTTTGGCTGCCTTATGTTATTCCCGTTTTATAACAGGCTCCCACTGGCAACGTAGGAAGCCGTTCTCCATTTGATTCTAGCTCAGTTGCGCCAAATATAGGACCATCACACAACTTTCCATCTCATTCAAATAGCAATCCTCCGAACCAGCAATCTAACGGGAGTAGCAACAACAATGACATGGCCTCCACCAATAAATATGTTGTCCCAAAACCCGAAGCTTTCAATGACAAGCCAGAGCCCACATCGGGGTTCAAATCTTCTCATTCTTCCGCCTTCCAGCCTGTGCAGAGTGGTTGTATTTGTTTATCTCCTCAAGTGCCTCCTGGAAAGACTGACGATGGAGAAGTTGACCCAGGTCAAGCACCACTGAGAGGCTCTTACAAACAGGTCCAAGTCCAGCACCATCATCATCACCACCATCACTATCACCATCACGTCCACAACGTGCAGCAACATCTGCTGCAGGACGAACACGATGATCTCTCTCTGAAGAATATGGCTGCATCTACTCAGCAATGTGGATCCTCGAACATATTTGGAGAGCCTGTTGAGAGTAACGCTGGAAACTACAGCATTAATGGGAGTGCTTCCGGTAGTAATCATGGGAGCAATGGACAGAATGGAAGTAGCACTGCCTTGAATGCTGGACTGATGAATTTGCAAAGTGACAATGGAGTATCGGGAAACAGTGGAGATGGCATTAGCAGGAGGAACGGTGGGATCGGGGTAGATGAAGACCGGGTTGCACACCGAGAGGCTGCGTTGACCAAGTTTCGTCAGAAAAGAAAAGAGAGATGTTTCGAAAGGAGGGTAACTCACTTCTCTTTGACTGCATTCTTTTAGGGATCAATAACACGCTCTCTCTACTAGGAAGACAGACAAATAAGTCACATTTCCCCTTATTACGGGGAACTCATATGAGTCTAACATGTTGAAATAAGTCTAATTCAAGAGGTCATGAAAAACCAAATTCTTTTGTAGGAGTACCCTTTGACGAGATTCAGTACTCTGAGCTTGTGCCCTTGTACACCTTGTGGTCGCTTTAATACATAGAAAATTTCTTAGATCAGCTCAAAACTAATGACTTTGGAGGACACGCGAAGGCTTTTCATCCGCTGAATTTTCTAAATTGAGATGCTTACAAATTTTACATGTTTCTGTTATGTATAACTCAAACCAGATGACAAGACAATAATTGTTTCTGTATCATTCTTCTTCAGGTTCGATACCATAGCAGGAAAAAGTTGGCGGAACAGAGGCCTCGTATTCGGGGACAATTTGTTCGACAGATAGCGTATGATTCCTTATAAGATCGATCCTGGTTTTTATGATCTTTGCGAATTTATGATTTATCTACAACATACATTCCCGAAAAATTGAAAGAATATCATTGGTGGTGCTTTGTTCTCAGGTCTGACATCAAAGCAGGAGAAGATTGCGAGAGCCAAGACCTCAAATCCGGGGACAATTTCGGCAACAGTGTACAATAGCAGGTGCTAAGACGAAAATGGCTGACCAACCTTTTTCCTGACAATGCTTGTGGATTTGCTTCGAGTGTAGAACTTGCTGCCTGCTTATAGAACTTCTTAAATCTGGGGGCGAGGAATTTATAGCTAGTGGGTACATATAGTGTGCGTAAATTAAGCCTTTTCTTTTCTGGAACTGTTATTAAATTTCTACTTTCAAAACCTGACGAAGATGCTTCGAACCTTATCCAATGGTTTTAAACTTTGATAAACCTCTTGGAAGAGGCCACCCTTCTATAGGTTGATGACCTCCTTGCAATAAACCATTCATGTTTGTGTTTTCTTCCACTTTGTTTTGGACCTTCAGAAATTCCCTCTCCCTATTTTTTTTTTCGTTCGTTCGTAAACTGTGATGGAAAAACAGCTCAAAATCAAGCGATGCATACACCAATGCAGCAAAGATTCCATGTGAAATTGCCATGAGCCTACAATTATTGCTGCCCGTGACAGGTAATTTTTCTCATACAGGAGGTTTTACTAATTCAACCATTGCTGGTGACAGATGATTGAACGGATTTCAACTCAATGGATGCTGTATGGTTTAAGAGTGATTTTATTCAGCTCGACAGGATTGAGTGAAAAGTCTCCTTAGGTGGGACCTATTACTTGTGAGTAGTATTCAAGCAAACCTCGTCGGCTTACATAAACGTGGCTCGAAACACCGTTGCTTTAATGGATGGACCATATTCTCTTCCGTGATGCAGTGCTAGATTCAATTTTGATGGGACATTGTTACCGATGAGATTGGACCGGTACCTTTGAAAACGATGGTTGATGATGGGTGGGTTGGAATTTGGAAAGATAACAGGTAAAGCCCTGAAAAAAGACTATCATGTCAAAGGGATAAGCCTTTAAATTTGTTAGCTTAACATTACAGTCCTTTATTCAATTTTAAGACTTAAACAAACAATGAGATAACGACGTTTTGCAAAAATAATGTAAAAATGGTTTAACCTCGGGAGTATGTGATTGATTAACACCTATTATTACTTATTACTAATCTGATCTAAAACAATATATAGAGCTACATAAAAAAAATGTCTTTTTTTCTCCCCTTTCTAAACAAACTATGAGAATTCTTGGATAGGGCCTAACATCATATTTTCATCAAATTACGTCGGTTTTGTGTATTTTATTTATACTTTTATGTGATTTTTAATAAGATTTAATACTCATAAACACGTATCATTTATCTGGAATTTTTTTTTTTTTTTTGTTAACTAAAGAAAAAGTTCGAAAGGGGACAATCAATGCATAACCCCTTAAATCTTACTGAAGAGCTTTTCAAACGCTTATAGGAATATAAGTTGAAAGTCCTACGAACGGGACCTACCACTCAATCAGTAGGGTGTCATTTCAACGTTACCAAATGTGTTAACGGTAACATTGCGTGAGGGCGGAAACAAATCTCTATTGATCTATCACAATAATCTTTTATCGTTAGGCCATCACATTTGATGGTTGGTAGAACGGAGTTGGAATTTTAAGCAGCTCAACCATATCACATTTTGTGTGTGCGTGTGTGTTTGCTTATGATGGGAATCTGGACGGTGCTTGGAAGTGAGAGGTGGTGGGTCTTTACCAACAATCACCAAACGGGATTTCAAGAAGTGGAATCTGGAATAAGAAAAGAAGAGAAGATTAGAGAATAAAACCTTCCCGTTTTGGTCAACAAATCCCACTCGCCACCATTCTGACAAGGTGCGACTTTAAACTTCAAAGCTCGTGGCTTTTTGTCTGGTAATGGGGCTGCACACACACGCACGCACACACACACTGTTTTTTCTTTTTATAAGTGCATGGAAAAATGTGAGCTCGGATTCTCTTGTTTCACATAAAACCAGGCCTACTTTCTGGACAACCACCAAAAATTAAACTAAATTAAATTAAAAAAAGATTTAGCCCACTAATCATATTCTAAAATAACTATATGGATTGATTTTTTATGTCTTTCTTAACTAAACAAAATGGTTGCTTTCAAAGGGCACCCCCCCCCAAAAAAAAAAAAAAAAAAAAAAAAAAAAAAAAGAGGAAAGGGTCTATATAGCCTGCAAGGCTAGTTGGAAATATAGCTTTCCTTGAACTTTCATCTTAAAAACACTGGAAATGGGGTGTTTGATGAATGAGTTTGAGTTGAAATTTGTAAGTTTAAATAGTAATTTTATTTGATTTTTTCAGAAAAGATAAAAAAATTTTGAAAAAAAGATAAAAATTGAATTGATGGTGATGAGTTTAAACTCATCATCTTAAAAATGCTGAGATGGGTTACAATACAACATGTTCTAATTTTACTCATCAATCATAATTAACACCAAAAAATAATAATAATAATAATAGCAAACATATTGTTTCGAATCTCTTTTTGCTGTGGCATCAGTTTAAAGTTGTTTCCCAATTATTATCAATATATCCCTACATGACACGTGATCTTTTTTGTTACTTTGGTCATTTGAAGTCTTGACTACTTTTCTTTTTTTCCTTCTCCAATATAATCCAAGTTAGGTTGATTCAAATTATAAACCAGCCTCATTATCCTTTCAGGCCTTGGAGTTAGAGTAGATGGATCCGGTCAAAATCAAATCAAAATTAAAAAAAAAAAAACTAAATAATAATTTTTTAACCTAGATCTAATGATTAAAAAACAAAACTTACGAATAATATATTATTTTCAGATCTACCCTAGAAATCTTGTAGTTTCATAATATAATTACTGAAGAACTTTTGGAGCCCTCATGGTTGACCAAAAATATTTGGTAGAGGCCTTGGGATGGTCACATGTCAGAAGCATATCAGTGAACTTTTAGGTCAACAGATGAACCAACTTTGATGGGCTCATATACCTTGGTCACTTGGGAAGAAACTTTTGCAATTTTCATAAATAAGAAATGAAAAAGATAAAAAATAAAAATAAAGAAATAAAGGATAAAATCATAAAATCATAAAAGAAAATAAATAAGAGCATAAAAATATAAAGATAAAAGAAAGAAAAATGATGAAAGTAAAAAAGAGAAGTAAACAAAAATACTTGACAAAAGAAGATAGAGTATTATTGATTATTTTAGATATGTTAAGATAATATAAGATTAAGATAAATAAAACTATATGTACAAATAGGTATATTTTTCTTGAAAGAAATCATGGCTTACCAAGAAAAATCTATCTTAACCGATTTCCTCATCAGCATGCAACTCCCTTCCCTTCTGATTTCAGAAACCTCCATATCTTGCCTCTTGATAAGAATATACACACACACATAAATATATGTCTATATCTGGATAGATTTTGAGTATTGATGTTATTTCTGATCGTTGTCATGCAATGCATTTTCATATACATATATGTATATATATTCTAAATATAGACATGGATTATCAAATTTTTTATTATTAGAATCTACATGCTAAAAATTAAAAACAACTCAAAATTCGACAATTTAAATCGAGTCGCTCGTTATTAAGGCTTGAAAAATTATCTTCATAGCATCGATTATGATATCGTAACAATCCTAATTTGAATTTTGAGACAAAAAAATTATATTTTGAATTATCATATCATAAAATTTCCTTGTCAGTTTCTTTAAATTAAAAAAAAAATGCCATTCATTGTGGAGTAGAGTAGAGTAGAGTAGAGTAGAGTAGTATGCTTTGCAACGTCCAATCGAGTCTAGTTCTTTTCTTTTCTTTTCTTTTCTTTTTTTTTAATGCAATGCGTCTAAAAAGCTGAACCTAAAAACAATTTTTATTCATTAGAAAACCAAAAAGTTTATTTATTTAGTTTTTTAAAGCATAGCAGGCATAGGAAAACAAAAGTTGCTCCTTACTTTCCTTTCCACATTAATTCCTTGATCTTATCCCAATAAATACTTACAATGAAATTTTTAGTTTAGAGTTTTTTTAACAAGATTTCAATTTAAAATGAAACTTTTTTTTTTCTTTTTGAAGGGTAATTTCAATATAAAACTTGAACATTTAAAAGGAAATTAAAAAAAAAAAAAGCATAATTGTGAGCTGCAAATAAGTACCAATGAAGAAGTGGTTAGTAATGAAGAGATACTTTCGGCTGTTTGTACAAACAAAGAATGAAGAGCGTGCGAAGTGTTTGCTTTGCTTAAAAATAAAAAAATAAAAAATAAAAAGGGTGCGTTTGGACCATGATTCGCTGTAGATAAAATTTTGAGTAAAGTCCTGTGCTATGCATTAATCCACCTTCACCTATTTCTCTGACAATTACTTAAATTTTATAATAGATTTTCTTCTTCTTCTTCTGGAAAGAGGTTTTTCATGATTTCTTTCTAAATATTCGTTAACTTTTCTTTACTTATAATATAGTTTATTTTAAGCAACTAACAATTTTCCCATTAGGTTATTAGTGTTTAGAAATTCTGGGACTTCTTTGTACTTGTCACATTAGTAGACAAAAAGTTTAATAAAACTTGTTATGTAAATTTATACTTTAATTGTGATGGACGGTTACCCAAACTGTATGTACAATGTCATTTTAATTACAAAAAAAAAAAAAAAAAGAAGAAGTCATTTTACAATAAAACTTATTTTATATTATCGGTAATATGTAACTTATGAATGGTTTACATTTTTAACGGTAATTAAAAATGGGTAAATTACTCATTTCGTCCTTGAACTTTTAATTTTGTGCAATTTTAGTCCATAAATTTTCTTTTGTAGCTGGAATGCCCCTAAGTTTTTAAAAAATTGCTACAATAGTAATTTCCATCAATTTTTAAATGTAGTAATTTTATCAAAAAGTAGTGCTATCTACGGATTACATCCAAAAATTAACGGAAATGACTATTGTAGTAATATTTTTAATAGTTTATGGTCATTCTAGTGACAAAAAAAAAAACATAAAATGTCCCTAAACTGTTAAAATGTTATTATAATAATCATTTTTATTAATTTTAAAATGAAATCCGTTAGTAATTTGATTAAAAAGTGATGTTAACTAACGAATTATGTCCAAAAATTAATATGAATGACTATTGTAGCAACATTGTAATAGTTTAGGGGCATTCCAGCTATCAAAAAAAAGTTTATGGACCAAAGTTACACAAAATTAAAAGTTCAGGGACTAACCTAGTAATTTACTCATTAAAAATTTATAACATGCAATACAGAACTGCTCCTAAATCCTAATTATAAATTTGAAGTACTAAACGGATGATTAAAACAATAGTTAATGGAAGCTAATGAAAGTTTTATCATAGAAATTCTCATATATATATATGTGTGTGTGTGTGTGGGTTTATTTTTTCAAAAGATCACTATTCTTCCGTGAGAAATGTAACATGATATTGTTTATAATAACTTTTGTTACGTTCTTTAAATATAACAAGAAAATATCTAGTTGTCTCGTATTATTATTTTTACACATTTCCAATAGTAGAGTTATTTTGAATATCTCTATAAAATATGAAAAAGGACTACCCTTTTGTCCGAGGCTATTTATATATTGCCAAGGAAATACACATAACTGAACAACACACCTAGCTTGTTGTCTGTGAACTCTGGAAAAGTAGACCACTGACAAATTAAGCCAATGTCATCTGTAGTTTTCAGATGATCTAATTTCTCAATCTCGCTTTCTCTTCTCTTCTTTTATTTTTTATTTTGCACATTTTGAATGATAAACATAAACCGCACTTCAAATCCCTCTCTAAAGGCAAAAACGTTATGTTGTTTACTTTTGGCTAACAATTTGACCTTCAATTGGACACAAGATTAACCGGCTTAGAATAAGATAAATTTTAACTCCACGTCACTGTTATTATCTTATCCTAACGGTTAATTGAAATTTAAATGGTCCATAATAAAAATGAAGGACAGTCCTCCAATTTCTCATAAAAGTAGATTGTCTATATATATATATAATATATATATATATATGTAATATATGTATGAGTGTGTGCGGAATATTTTTTTAATTTTTATGTGGTGTACCTACCTATTCATATTGAATTGGACACAGTTTCTGTCACAGGTTGCTCTATCTATTGAATTAGGACATGCTAGGTATCTCTGATTAAACAGCTATAGACTATCTTCTCTCTCTCTCTCTCTCTTTTTGTGATAAAAGTTGTTGTGTAGTTAAAATATAGTTTATGATAGTGGTACGCACACACATACCCCACTAATTTGAAGAACCACTTGATCTTGGATTAAGTACAGATTCAAGTAACTACTTGTTCTAAACCTTATTACCTCTTCTTATTTTTATCTTATTTTTCACTTTTACATCTTTGGATAGGCATTTCAAGCTCTGGAAGGCCAGGTTATCACATATAATATATATGTATATATGTATATGTTTTTTTCAAAATGAATTTAATAAAAAATAAATTAAAAAAAGTCCATGCATGAGATCACCAATCACCACCCCTTTACCACCATTGGCTTAGTTTCCATCAGATGATCTTTAATTCCGCAACTTAAATCTCCATGACAAACACTTCTCCCTAGGCCCTAAATATATGTTTTTTTTATTTTTTTATTTTTTTTATTTTTAATAAGAAGGGGATTAATGATGTTCTCATACCTTCTTTAACGTCATTTCAAAAGTATATTGAGATGACAAAAGTCTTGATAATAGATATTCAATAGTTAATAACTTCAGATTTTAAAAGCTCCGGCTGCACACAGTCTTTTTACCAAAGATCAAGAAGTTGCATGCACGAAAACTCAAACTTAAGAATTATTAGAAAGGAAGACCCTAAATAAGACTTTCTTGTCACCATGTCATCACCACTTATGGTTAGGTTCTAAATACTTTTAATATAAATTATACGTATCAAATTCAAATTGAGATTCAAAACAAATAATTGGGTGACATCTGCACATTTTACTTTGTCTCATTGGAAGCATGCAAATCCTCTTAAGACCAACCATATATATAAATAAATTTTGGTCTCTCAAGTTAATTTATTAAATAATATATATTTTTTTTCCTCCTAGAATTTGAGGGGTAATCAATTAGCTAGCCGAACTTCCACAATTAATTGCCCAAGTGTTAGTTCAGATCTCCCTTCCACGATACTTGACAAAAAGATATTTTAGTCCTTGTGTATTGTTTATGGGAATGTTGTGTGTTTATATGTTGCCAAGTGTGTATTTGGGGATGTAACCCTTGATTTTCTTTTCGAAAATGACCTGACAATGTTGGAATATTATAGTATTTTATTGGTCAATTTTCCCAATAGTGGAATTTTCTAGATCAATCAAGCCGCGATTTTATAAAAAAGAGTGTTTTAGTGCACCGACCAAAAATCATAGGGAGATTACACTTTTTAACACGTATATTGTAAATGAAAAAAATTTATTGGTCTAGTATGATATTGTTGATACCTCTTTAGAGTTTATCTACTTCTCCTTTTCCTTTTCTTCTTACATCTTTATCTGTCACTTTCACGTTTTTGCCTTTTTCTTTTTTTCATTTTCCGGTATATTTATTAATATATACTTGTTTAAATTTCCCTAGCCCGATTATGTGGCTTTTTATTTGCTTTAGGTGAAGTTTGCTCAAACCAATGGCCATTTATTAGTGCATGTTTATGTATGATACACATAAACAAATATAATTATTGCTTCCGGATGTCCTTAGAATGCCACCCTTACAATTATTTAACCCAAAATAGTTTTTGTTTGAATTGAATTGCGTAGGTTTGGACCCACGAACTACCAATGTTTTGATTGATTGAAAGTTCTTACTGTAGGATGTAGGAATTATTATTTTTACTGTTGATCATATGATTTATAAATATTTATATTAAACATTTACTATGTTTGATATAAATTTACTCTCGTTAGATAGATCATATAATTTAGAAGTTAATTTAATGATTAAAATTATAATTTTTACCTGTAGTGGAAAATGACATTTTCCTACCATGAAAATCCCTTTCAATTTATTATTATTTTTATTTTCCGGTAAGCAGGTGAAAAAGCTTCTTCACTGGAGAGCGGCATAATGGCGACGCAAAAACAATTTCAACAAAATATTTGTGTCACATTTTAAAACAAATTCTTTCATTTATTTATTTATTTATTTTTCAATTTGGTGTGGTTTATGCACTGTTGTTTGTTTGTTTTGGGCATTAAAAAAATGAGAAAATTCGACAAAAAGTCAAAATCCCGATAAAGCTTGGAAAAAGTAGTCCTTGTTGAGAAACGAGACAAGGTGGCGTGACAATCTCTCGAACGCCAAATTGAGTGATGGATAAAGGACTTTGAAGCAATGTCGAATTTCAGCAGTCTTACTTTCATCATGAAAGCAAAAAATTCAAAGAATGCTTTTCTTTTTCTTTTTTTTTCTTTTACTTATTTTTTAAGGCAAAAAATACCAAAACAATATAACAAATCTCGACGAGAAATGAACCAGAGTTATACTATTAAAGAACCTTTTTCATGGAAATCTAGAAGGCAAAGAGCATCCAAAAGAGCATAATTACGATCATGTTTGGAATCTTGAAGGAATAATAAGGAATCTTTATTATTGTTTTCTTTTTTGAATATATAATAAGTAAAAATTTGTAGTGTTTTCACACTTTTATCAACTATCATCTTAAAAATCGATTGCAATCATGTATGAAATAAAACTAGAATTTATCCGTTTTCTTATTGACCATCCTTTTAAGTCCATGTACATCAATCTCCTAATCTTACTATTTCAGAAAATTAAGGGCCCCTTTGGTGAGGTATTGGAGATGGAGTGTGTGTGTGTGTTTTTTTAAAGGAAATTGGAGATAGAATTTTCGAGATATTTGAATTGTAATTGAGATAAGTTTTGAAAATATATATTTGGTTGAAAAAATCTATTTGGAGTGAAAAAGTAAAAAACTTGAAATGTGTTCGTAAAAAAATTAAACATGGATCTTATTTCGTTTCTCTTGAAATATATAAAATTTGAACGAAAAATCATCTAATTTAAACATGAAATAATCAAGTTATGTATTTTAAAATTTGAGTTTACTGTAAAAATTTAGAGATGTAAATAGTAAAAAGAAATTTTGAATTGAAAAAAAGATCAGAAAAAAAAAAAACATTTAGAGATGTGTTTAGAAAATATCTCTAAACATTCTTAAATGGGACGAATATAATAATCAGAGTTCATATATGAGAGAGAGGCATAAAACTGAGCAGCAATATTGGTTAAAACATGTGAGGTTGCTTAAAGATGGGAGTGTGGGCACCCTTTTAAGACTAACCGTAGTGCAACAAATTTTCCATTCCGTGACAATATTATATTAGAGGGAAACTCGTGTGTGGCTAAAATCAACAATTTTACATCTATTGGTGAAATATTATTTTTCGTTAAGGAACCACGACGTAAAAAGATTTGACTTTCATATCGAAGAATGATTACATTTTCACTAATTCAAAGCAAGTACAACTGTTTGGAGGACTTTATTTGTTTATTTAATTCATTTTTAAGAAAAAAAAAAAAACTATTAGGAGAAACTTTGGGCTAAAACCTTTGACACTCATAAATGAAGGTAAGGATTAAAATAAACTGGAAAAATATGACAAAAATTCCCATTTATATCTTATTATAATATACATACGTATAATACACACACACACACACACACACACACACACAAGTGTATATTCCCGAGAATCTGATAGAAAATAACAGAGGCTTCCATAAACTTTCCCAAGAGGCTTTAGAACTTGTTGAACCCAGCTATAGCTTATTAAACAGCGCGTTCTCTTCTCAAATTCACACGTTCAAATTTAAGAGATTAACAGCTGTGATCGCCTGCGGTCAATACCACCTGAATCTGAAATCCCACATTCCAAGATTCCATGATTCATTCTTGGCTGATTCTTTTTTTCTTCTTTTTTTTCCCCTAAAAAAAAATGAAAAAAAGGGGTTTTAAATTAATTTTTCAAGGAGTTATGGTGGGCGGAGTCGTTGTACGCGTGGATCACCGCTCAACCTTCGATATTTTAGCTCAACTGTAAAAAATTAATATTAAATATTAAATGATAAATAAATAAATAAAAAAAGGCTTTAATGGGCTACGCGTTTGGCTGGTGGGTCCCACAGAACAAAATGAGGACGTCAGCGAAGAGGGACCTACATTTTTTCAAACGTTGACCTTTTCGAAATCGGACGGCCAACAGCGCCGCGTTGCGATCTACAAGTCACAGGCAGGTAATGCAGTACCAAGACAAAAATTGTTTTTTTAAAACAACTTATGGGGGAAACAAAAAAAATAAAGAGGAGAAAATAAAAATTTTAATAATAAAAGTGCAAAGGAGGGGAAAGGAAAGAGGGAAGAAAATCTTTGGGTTACGGAAGAATAGGACAAAGATCTGTTGCTAACCAGCTCGCATCCAAGAATCACCGTACAGCAATCAGATCGCACCACGTCATTGGGCCAGTGCTCGATCGGACACGTAAAAGACAAGACAATAATACCGTTTTTTGTTTCTTTTTTGCCTTTCCTATTTATATTTATTTTATAATTTGTTTGTATATTTTCACTAAACAAGGATATTAAATTAATTTTATGCATCAATACATAAATAAAGGAAAATATCGAGCATAATGGTTGTAAAAAGGAAAAATTCAATTCTAAATTGTCTTATGGTATTATGTTTTAGTAATAATTGAATCTTTTTTTTAAATCAGTAATAATTGAATTTCGATTAAATTATATACACAAATGACAATTTAGCAACCTTAAAAAAAAAATGACAATTTAGCACAGCTTACTAAATTTCTACTCTTAAAATTAAGACACACTAAATATAGATCGATCCCTTTCTGATAAATAAAGAATAAAAATAATTTTCTTTTGTTTTCCTTTTCCATTTCTAATTATATTTCTTTTTGTGAATAAACTTCTTTACAAGTTAATATCTTTTCTTTTCTTATCATCTCCTGCAAAAATTCTTGAGGCAGTATCGCTTATAAAAAAATTGGTCTCATATATAAGTATTATATCTTAGGATTTTATATTGTATTAAATAAATTTAACATTGTCGATGTCCTTTAATATTATTCTATAACGAAATATAATAATAATTAAAAGACACTAATAATATTAAACATCAATAATTAATAAAGAAAGAGTGAATCTTTATAATAACTGATCCACGAATGAGACCCACTGGTGTTTCATATAGGTAGTGGCTCTAAACATTTGTCTAATAAATAGTTACTCAAAAAAGTTTCAAATTAAATACGTGACGCCTAAACGGCGTGGCGTTTTCCACTATGAGTCTTTTATGCAACCAAACTATCTTATATCTGCTTTTCCAAATAAAAAAAAAAAAAAAAAAAAAAACTCTTATAGCTGCTTAATAAAAACTTCAAGTGACGAGACAGCCCTCAAATAATCACGTGGCATTATCTCGTTGGCTATTATTGGGAGTTGTTGAGCGTACGAAATACAGGGGAAACATCCCCAAAATATTAAAAAGGGAAAGGAAAATAAAATAAACTGCTCAGCATCGTAGAAGAACTCTCTCTCTCTCTCTCTTTCTCTCTCTAGCTCTGTGTCGGAGCTTCGCAAAAAAGTCTCACATTTCCTTTGTTTTTCATGTTCGGTGCCGGAGCTCGTCGTCGTTTATCTGTTTTCGCTGGGTAGCTGAGGAAAACCCCAGAGACAAGAAAGAAAAAAAACGACGCTGTCATGGGGTGCTTCCCTTGCGCCGGAAAATCGAGCAAAAGATCCGACAAGGAGACTAGAACCGTCAACCGCAATAAAAAGTCAGATGATCAGACGGCGCATGGTATGTTCTTGACCCTTTCTTCGTTTACAATCAGGTTCCTGAAACGTTCCAAGTATAAAAATGTTTTTATTTTTTAATACTATTTTCTTTTTTTCGAAATTTTGGAATTTGCCTTTTTTGTTTTCTTGAATCGTGTTCGGTGATTTTTGGGCATCAGTTTGGGTATGGGTTTATGGGGAACTCAATCGGGAATAGATTTTCCTTCCGTTATTTCCTTTTCTTTTACTCTCTCTCTCTCTCTTTTTTTCCTCGTCGGTGGAACTCGTGACGCAGCTGGGTTTTCTTGTCGTTTTCTCTGCCAATTTTGAAGGCTCTTAACTTTTCACTTTTCTTTCCGAGCCGTGCTGTTCTTTCAAATTGGCTTTTTTCTGATATATATATATATATATATATGTATTTGCGTTGGCGAATTTTGTTTTTACTGCATCAGGGTTTTAACTTAAATCGTTTGGATTACTGGGTTCATTTATTTCTTTAGTTTTTTTCTCGTTGGGTTTATGTTTGATACTTTCTGTTGGAATGAAAAAGGCAAGAATTTGCGCTACGATTGAAAATGGGCGTCAAATAAGCAGTTTCAATTTTTGATCTTTATTTATATTTATTAATATTATTTTTGTTTTGTTTCTTTTGGTTTAGTGCCCAAGTTCTGCCAATGGAGTTGCTGAATTTACTGCTTTTGTTTGTGTTATTTTTCCTTAGTACTAATTCTTTTTTGTTTGTTTGCATGGTTGGGAAGTTCCAGTCCATAGTCCCAGTTCCTTCTGGTTCTTGGTATTGATTTTCGTTTATTTATTCATTTCCCATGTTCTTGTTATTTTCTTTCAAATTCTTATGTCATCGGTTTTCCAAAGAATCATCTCTTTTGGTCTCTTCTTACCATCTGCTTTGTTTCATGTCCTTTTCTTCTGCCTAATATCTCTCATTCTCTCTCTCTCTCTCTCTATCCGATCTTGTATTTCCTGTGTTGTCCCTATGTGATTAGGTTCTGTGAAGATTAGTCCTGATGTGAAAAGAGATTTGAATGTAAAAAAGGAGGTAGTCTCGAAGGTTGATCAGTTACCATCGGACGTGAAGAATTTGAACTTAAAGGATGACGTCCGCAAATGCCCACCGGCGAAGACGATTTCCTTAGAAGAAATCCGGACGGCGACTGGTAATTTCAGGCCAGATTGCTTTCTGGGTGAGGGAGGTTTTGGCAAAGTTCACAAGGGTCACTTGAAGAGTATTAATCAGGTTGCTCTTCTTATTCTGATTCAAAATAATGCCTTATCTATCATGAATTCTTTCATATTGTATGGAGAGTGGTGTGGTGATTCAATGGTGTTGTTTTTGGTGCGTAGGATGTGGCTATCAAGCGACTTGACCTAAATGGACTTCAAGGGGTTCGGGAGTTCGTCGTTGAAGTACTGACGCTGAGTCTTGCTGACCACCCTAATCTTGTTAAATTAATCGGCTATTGTGCTGAGGAGGATCAAAGGATGTTGGTTTACGAATACATGCCGTTTGGATCTTTGGAACACCATTTGCACGGTATCTAACCGGACCAACCTGTGATCTCATTGTTCTGTTACTCTTTCTTTGGATCAAATGTGATAAAACCCGTGTCTCTCTCTTGCAGATCTTTCCCCCGGTAGGACACCGCTTGATTGGAACACAAGAATGGAGATAGCAGCTGGAGCAGCTAGAGGGTTGGAGTATTTGCATGACAAGATGACACCCCCTGTCATATACCGTGACCTGAAGTGCGCAAACATTTTGCTCGGTGAGGGGTATCATCCGAAGCTATCCGACTTTGGCTTGGCGAAAGTCGGTCCAAGTGGGGATCAGACTCATGTTTCTACAAGGGTTATGGGAACATATGGATACTGTGCACCAGATTATGCAATGACAGGTCAACTTACATTCAAATCCGATATATATAGCTTTGGGGTTGTTCTTTTGGAGCTCCTCACAGGAAGGAAAGCCATTGATGAGACAAGAGCACCCCCGGAGCAAAACCTGGTTGCCTGGGTAAGATAATCCATTCCTAATCTCCATCCTCATATCGAAATTTATCGAACCAGTACCCCTTTGAAATATCCAATCTTTTATTTTGCGCAATTGTGTTATGTCGAGTCATTTCAGTCGGGTTTCTGCTATTGCAGGCACGGCCATTGTTCGAAGACCGGAGTACATTCCCGCAGATGGCCGATCCATTGCTGAATAAACGATATCCTGTAAGGGGATTGTACCAAGCTCTAGCTATTGCAGCAATGTGCGTTCAGGAGCAGCCTAGCATGCGACCTGTTATATCGGACGTGGTTACGGCTTTGAATTACATTGCTTCGCAAAAATACAACCCGCAAACTCGTTCAGTCCAAAGCTCCAGAAGGGACAATGAGATGCAGCGGCATACTAGTAGCAGCTGTGGAACAGAGAGACACTGAAGATAAAAGAGGACTTTGTCATTTAGTAGAATAATAATAAAAACAGTCCAATCAAATACCCTTTTGCGGTTAGTATATGAAGTAAAAGTGCCTAGTTATCAATTTTTGAAGTATACAGAAGATAACAGGTGCTTTTTTTTTTTTTTTTTTTCTCTCTCGTTTCTCCTTCACTGTACATGTGAGCTGGAGTTCTTGTATGTAAGATGCCTCTCTATAGGAACCCCCATTTTCCCATTTTGTTAATTGGCCTTCATTTTTAATAATAAATTACCTCATTCTATTAATTAAGTTCCGTTCTTCATTCCCTTGATGATCCACACATGCTTTTTTCCTTTTGTTTTTGTTTTTTGTTTTTTTTTTTTTGGTTTTTATTTTGGGTGAATTGAGCAAGTCCTTCACGGAAAGGGACAAGGCAAAAACAAAAGACGAGGCTTGATGAGCGATTGGAAAACCAAACAAAGACAAAACAGCAGTCCATTTTGCCCACGTTTTGGGCCCATAAAATAACAAAACCGAGAATTCATTCAAGTCACTTTTACATTACTACTACACTTGCTGACAATGTATTTGTTTTTTATTTTGTTATTTTCTGACACAATAGCCAAGAATTCTGGACCTGAATGTCATCCATCCTACTGTCTCACTACTTAGTCACCATGAGTAACATCTGATTTAGTCACATATTAAAAAAAAAAAGTGAAAACCAAAAAAAAAAAGAAAAAAAGAAAAGAAAAAAAAGAGGTTCCATTTGGAAGAGAAATGGTTGAGTGGAGTGTATGAAGCCAGCTCAAGACTGAACTGGGTCCATCAAGTTAAATCCAACTTTAGTCTAGTTTGTCTTCATAGTTCATACCAAAACCCAAGCCCTTTGTTATTTTTTCAACTTTGTGGGAGTCGAAAAGATCGTCTTGTGGGGACTGGCTGCCCATGTTAGCATTTATTCAGAGAAATGGTTACATGTGTCTGATTGAGGGACACAAAAAAAAGAAAAAGAAAAAGAAAAAGAAAAAGAAAAGGGAGACTAAAAAAGGCAACAAGATACCAATGGGAATCTGCTTTTTTAATGATAGGTGAGTCTCACCTATTCCATGATTTTCAACTTTCTCTCGTGGCGAATATATATATATATATATATAAATATATTTGTATATGTATGTATGTGTGTATAAATAGCAACATGATATGTGGTACAGACAATATTGAATATTGTTGGTATTTCTGGAACAATGGTCGGCTCTAATATTGCATTGAGTGTGCACTTATCAAATTTGATATGACAGCATTATATAGACATATAGATATGATGAAGCTCAATTTTAGTACGGGGTATACCCCATTACTAAATAAGGGGAAAAGGTTGGTATTGTATATTTAATTTGTAAAAAGACTAATCTTATCATTAAAATTGTTTTCATATGTCCTCATAAAATTTATTATGTTACTTAAGGTTTAAAAAAAAATATAGAACAAGCAAATAGGATGTTGCAGAATTAAAATTTGATTTATAACATTTGCTCCAAAGAAAAAGTCGAAAATCGAATTGTTAAGATGAAATTGTCCCTTAAACTGTTAATGTTTGATAATTAATCATCTAAACTTATTTTATCGCTGTAATACGGCTCAAATTGATACATATTTACCTTAGTTTTTTTGAGACTTCATCCCTTTTAATTTTTCAGTTAACCCCCTATTTCCCTTACTAATTTAAATTACACTATCAATTTTAAACCATATTGGGAAAGGTTTTGACAAGTACAGGGGGCTAATTGTAAGAACTAAAAGTTCAGAGGGCAATTTTTCCTGAACACGAAAAGTTAGGGCGGGTAAAGTGCTAAATCAAAAAAGAGAACTGTATATCATAGCCATACCTGTCACGTGCACAGCACGTGCGGAAGAACTCGCCCGCCCAAATCTGTTAGAAGTCCTAACTAACCAAGAAGTCTCATAACAGACCAGTAACAGTCACCAGCTCCACTCCCAAACTCATCTTCAACCTCTCTCTCTCTCTCTCTTCCGGTCGTGTTCATCAGCAATGAGCTTCAGGTTTTGGTGGCCTCCGGCGTCGGAGGAGGTCATGACGAGCCCGCCGGAGCATCAGAGGATGGAGCCTTGCGACGGACTACCGAAGTACTATTCACGTTCCAGCGTCGGAAAGAAGGAGATCGGGCTGTCGCGCTCTCGGCTGGCTGGGAAGTCGGTCCACGCCGTCCCCTTGGTTGTCCTGCTCTGCCTCTTCATCCTCTGGTGGTTCTGTTTTCCAGGTAACACACTATTCCTTCTCAAAATTTTGATTCATTTACGCACATTTTATTTTCTTGATCACACGTTTTGTTGTTATTCTTGTTCTTTTCTTGCTTTTCCTGTCGCTTGAATTCTTGTGATTATTGTCGTCAAATCTGTTTTCTTTGGTATGTATGATACTATGATTATTATTCTCTCTTAATTAGTTTCTCCTCTTTTTTGACCTTTAATTTCTTATCTAAATTGACAATTCTCTAGGTTTCTTTGTGCTGTATAAAATGACTGTTTATATATATATATATATATATATATAAATAAGAAATGGATATTCGCTTGCGATTTCTTTTTAATTTTTTTATTTTCTAATTGAAATTTGGTAATGTTTACACAAATTTCAGTTAGTCTGGAGATGAAGCAAAGCAGAATTGCAGCCATGTATCAGACCGACGATTCGTCTTTCAACAACTGTGCTCATCTGGAAATCGCTGTTCTCGCAGAAGCTACAATATCCCCAGTTCCCACTATTGCTCCTCAGAATTTCATAGGCCAAAATGTGACTCATCAACAGAATCCGCGACTCGAAGTGGCTAAGAATCACCATCACTCATCAGTTGCACCGCCACCATAACATCAATGCAGGTTCCTCAGAGAATTTGCTTCTTTAGGTTTGATTTTAGACGTCTAGACATTGATCAGATAGACACATAAACATGAATCGGCCTAGATGATATACTTAGTGTGTCAAGGTTATACAAATAGATACAGCACATTAAGAACGGTTTGTTTCTTCTTGGATTTTCTGGTTGCGTCAGAGCTAACAAATTGTCACTTTCTCTGTGCTACAATCTTTCACTTCTTTGTACCTTCTGCAATATTGAGTTTTATTCCTGTATGTCTCGAGAGATAAACCATACAAAAGAAAAGAAGTTGCAAGAGAAAAAGTAGTCGTATGTTTTTGTACTAATTGTGTTGGTGCTACAAAATTACAATT
The DNA here is from genome assembly GCA_009761775.1 of Ficus carica. Taxonomy (NCBI): domain Eukaryota; kingdom Viridiplantae; phylum Streptophyta; class Magnoliopsida; order Rosales; family Moraceae; genus Ficus; species Ficus carica. Next base: position 14,779,075 of record CM019741.1, on the reverse strand, counting down.
CACTAATCTCACCTCCTCGGCAACTACCCACCCATAAGTACATTGTTGACTTCTTATGTGATGGCAGAACTCTACAACAATCTCTCCTCGGCGACTGCATAAGAGGAAGATCATAAATGTTTCTGTTAGTAATAGCTTCAATATTGATTAAAACTAAAAACTAGGCCCCCGTTTGGACCATAGGTTCAAACCTGCAAGTAAATCTATTTTGTGAGAGAGAGCATCTGGAAAAAAAAAAAAAAGTTTGAAAAGTGGCTGAAAAATGGGGCGCCAAACAGGCTATATATAGATTTCAACTTCTTGATTGTGTTTGGAGTAGCCTTGACAATGATATCTTATAACAGAAATAGAGTGCATAATGTTTTGTTATGGTGTGATTTTCAAGCTTCACTATTTAGAAGCCTTTACAAGCTCTCTGGATTAGATTAAGAAAAGCTTTCACTTCTCTTGTGGTCTTGGCATACCATTTGTGTTTTGAAATGTGAGACACTAATCCATCTTGGCATTTAAATAACATGATTCTTAAAAGCATATAGTTTGTCAAAAGAACAAAGTTACCCTTTGCCAACGAAGCGGGTCAGGCCTTTTCAAGACTACAATGGAATCGATCTTGTCTGGCGATTCCATCTTCCACCGGCAAGAAGGGTGGCGAGATCTGTCCCGAGCATAAACTCCAAAAATTTGCCTTTTCGATCGATCATATCGGACTGTGTTCATGTAGAAAATGAAGGGCTTCTGACAAGGGTGCTTGGTGACAGGCCTAGTGTTGAAGGCATAAGCAGTGTAATCGGCTCTGGGGTACCAATTGAGGAAAGTCCTTGTGGGCATCTCTAGTTCTCTTGGAGAGAGCACTCCCCTCAGGATTTGAACCACGTAGCCCCATGAGACGGAGATGGACCACGACCGGCGCTTGTCGTAGCAGATTGATTGCTGCATTATGCTGGCCGAGTCTTGCTTGACGGATTGGAAAAGGCGTTGCAGGGCTTTTACTCTGGTGGTGCGTGGGAAAACTGGTTCTACAACATCAATGTGGTGAAGGGATAACAATGGAGTCACGGGATGGGCTCCGAGAAGGCCTAATAGGTCTCCATACACATCATACTGCACATTTTGTCACAACAGAACACCCAAAAATACAAAAACAAGTCACTTTGCCTTGTGCTTTTGTAGCAAATCAAGTTTAAAGTGCAGAGTGACATTTGCCACCATTGATTTTTGAATTAACCACGGATTCACATTTCAACTCGGGAGTCAAACTATTGCAGATTAACATATCAACTATGGTAGTCTTAGGTGTTATTTATCATTTTCAAGCGGGGGTAGAGCCACTCATGACCGAATAGAGGCTTCCTTCTCGTGCAAACTTTTAACTTTGTCAATTTACTTTTAAAAACTGTACACAAATTTCTCATTTATCTCACTAAAAATTGATTATCTTTATATAAGACGTCTAAAAACTTTATATTTTAATGCATGTCCTACTAAAATAATAAGCTGACTCTATCACTGTTTTCAATGTCTTAATTTCACATCTTATAAATACCTGATGAAATCCAGCTTCTCTGGTGAGCGGAACTCCGAGCTCAGCCATGCAAGCCTGCATGCGATCATCACTCCCATACAGCCCCGGATACCGCTGAATGCACTTGTCCTGCATCTTCTCCAGCTCCTTCGCCAGCGGATAGCTTATCGCGAACCCGCCACCACCATAAGCCATCCCATACGAGAAGTAAATGTTCTGAACATGGCTCTCCGACGAGCTCCCCACATAATAAAACTGGTTGTGATCATACTTGGACAAAACCCTCACCAAGTTATCGACGACGAAAATGGTGTCGTCGTCGCCCATCACGAACCACCTCACGTCCTTCATCCCCAGCCTCAGCGTCTCCGCCACCACCCTCGATATCCGCAGCGCCGATCTCCGCCCCTGCCGGTTCGTGTACTTGAATTTGGAAGTGTCGCCGGAGATCCGGATCTCCGGAAGCTCCTCGTCTCTCCTGGTCCTCACCTTCTTGTCCAGCCACACCACTCCTCTCGTCTCTTTCGGCCTCCACCACGTCTTGATGTACTCCTTCCTCTTGTCCCACAAGTTGGACGACGCGGCGATGCCGAAGACGATGTGTTTGAGCTCGGTGTCGTAGCGAAAAGGCCCGCGTATCGGGACTAGTTTCCGCTCGTCGTCGAGGTAATCTTGCAGATCATAGTCTTGAGATGAAGAAGAAGAAGAGGAGGAGGAGGAGGAGTTTGTTGGGGGATCTAGGACAGTTGCGGTGGTGGTGGTGGTGGGGCAGGAGTCGCGGGAGAGGAAGAGGAAGGAGTAGAGGATGTAGAGGGAACAGATGGCGAGGATGAAGAAGGTGAGGGTGGTGCGGAAGCCACCGGTATAATGCGGCGGGGAATGGCGGTTTTGGGCGGAGCCCATAGTCATGGATGGGGTGGTGGTGCTCGGCCAGTTGAAGGAGGGTGTCGTTGGGAACCTTTTGGTGTCGTTTGGGACTTTGCCTCCTCCCATTATAATTTGTTTGTTAATTTGGTCAAATATGTGGTGGTTTGATTAGTTCAAAGCCAAGTGTTGCATGTGGTGATGGTAGACAGAGCCGGCTCCTGAGGATTATTAGGAAATTTTAGACTAATTAATTATTATATATGTAATAAAGTCTCAAGAATTTGAAATTAAATAATATTTTAATTAGATTTGAAAGATATTCGGCTCCGCTTGTTAATAGCTCCGCATTGAGGAACGACCTCCACGTTTACAAAGTTGCAACATATCTTTGAACCACGATGTTTGAAGGCCACTCTCCACGGCCAACTTTTTTTTTTTTTTTTTTTAAATCTCTTCACTCTACTTAAAAAACATAGCAAAGATTATACTTTTTTTTACGGGGAACATATATTTTTTTAAATTGAAAAATATGATTCTTGATACTTTGGGAGGAAAAAATGTTTGTTTTTTTAATTGGTTGTTGAAAAAAATGTGAATATATACAAAGGCAAAAAATATATATATCAAAACTTTATAAAATATGTTATGGTTTAAAACGGCATGATATCAATAAATCTGATAAAGTATTTTTCATCTACACTATCAAAAACTTCTGAAAATAATTAAAAAAAGGTAAGGATTAATAGACTCTCTTGTTTTGGGCAACTATGAACTCTTTTTAATTTTTTTTTCTTTCCACGTTTTTATTTTTTATCTTTTAGTTTTTATTTTTTTTTTATGTTTAGTTTTGGAATACAACAATGTGGTAATTACATACATAACTTAATGGTAATACCATATTTGATTTTATCAAAGTGCAAAATTTAAATATCTCATCCCCAAACTATAAAATAAAAATAAACAAAAAAAAGGGGCTTCAAGTAAAAAGGATCATCTCCTTTAAAATTTCTAATACACGCTTGGTGATCAGTTAGTTTATTGATTTTAATCATAATACATATTCCAAGCATAAAAAAAAATCAAAATCAAAATACATACGCGTCCCACTTTAACTATTTAATATTCCTATCTGAAATGCAAAGCTGCAGATAAAGATATCTATCAAAGTAAAAAATATATATTTAATTACCATTAGGTAACCACCATGTTGTTATACATTCTAAAACAAAACGCATGATATATTATTATTATTATTATTATTTTGACAATATCAAAATGGTATCTTACTAATTTATTCCATCACTATAGATAAATACATTACTTGTCTATCACTATGATATACTGTTTTCTTTTTCCAACGAAAATAACATTATTTTGAAAATATGAAAATGGTATCTTACTATTTTGAAAACAAACATTTAAAGAATCCTGATGTTGTTGTTGTTTTTTTTTTTTTTTTTTTAATTGAAAAAATATCTGGTGATGGTTCAATCCTTTTCAGGTTTTTCAATCCTAGAGGCATGAACATTTTCCTAGATATGGTAGAATCCCGAAGTTGTTTATATAGAAAATTAAATAAGAAAATAATAAGAGTAATAAGAGAAGAAGAAAAAAACACAAAGATATTTAACATGAATGTGCTTGCACAGACTAAGAACAAATAATTCATAAATGAGGAATACTGTGAATGGATTCTCATATTTAAACAAGTTTATAAGTATGCAGAATTTTCTTAATACTAACAAATCTACTAAAATCAAAACTTATTCTAAATTTCAGTAATTACAAATAAATAAAATTCTAAATATAAATAATTACATACAAAATAATAACTTTCCCTAATATAAATACTAGTTTATTGGTACGTCAATTATTACTTTTTGAAAATATTGTCAACAAAATTACAAGTCCTAAGATCTTTTTCTCAATCCATCCTACTTTTATCGAATGAACTGACACTAGTTATCTTTTCCCTTCTAATCAATTAACTCCAAATTAATTCATGAAAAAAATATTAAAATAAATCTAAAAAAATCTAAAAATCCCATAACTAAAAATTCCATATCCATTTCATTACATATCAATATTTTTGTGATTGCAAACATGGCCTAATAATAATTACATACCTAATTACATCATAAGACGTAAAGTTCAAATTCCCCATCCAAAAATATATATATCTATATTTTTTTGAGTTTTAAGGGGCATTTGGAGTACCAACTGTAGTTGGAGTTTTGAATTTTTTTTTAATTGAAAATGAGTGTTTGAATAAAATTTAAACTAAAAATAAACTTTGATGTTTAAATAATGTAAAATCTTAAAGGTTTTTAGGAAAAAAATATAAATTTTGTTTGTATGTCACGTTGTACTTGTGAGTATTTATAAATAAATAAAAAACATCTCTTTCAATTTGAAATAAAAAAGTTATGAACTTTTAAATTTTGAGTTTTTTAAAAATGAAAAAGAGAGAAAAACATTGTGGATTAAGAATGTCACTGTAATGTGTGTTTAAAAAATAAATTGATCACTTCCAAAAATAAATAAATAAATTGATCAGCCAAATATAATTTAGAAAAAAATAGAAAATTTTTGGTGGCAATTGAAATACCGGACGCCCCTTTAAAAATGCAGCTTTTAAGAAATCAAGTAATCAATATTTTTTTTATATTAACACCTTCCTTGATGGTTTAAAAAAAAAAAATCAAACTATGAGTGGGAAAGATAACTTGTAAATAACTCCTACATTATATACATTGTCTTATATATTAGTCTTTAATTTTTTATTTTATATATTACACTTTTTTTTAACTTTTTACTGTTACGTCGACAATTCATCTATCGATATTTTGTAAATAATTATACAAAAATTGAACACTTTCTGATCACATAAGCTTTAATTACACGTAAAGCTTTAATTATAATAAAGTCATAATCAAATATATATTAAAGAAAAATATAACTGAATTAAAGATGTTTTGGAAGTAAATGGTACTTTAATCACATAAATATAGCACAAACTTTACGTCAAGTTATTTTGGTGGTGCTGTTTTCCTATCAAAAATATATTTAATTATGATTTTAATCTAAATTAAAGTTCATGTGATCTGAAAGTGTTTAATTTCCGTTCAGTTTTTTTTACAAAATATTGGTATATAGGCCATTTTCATAATAATACAAAATTTTAAGATAGTGTGACATATAAAACTAAAAGTTAAAAACTAACTTTAGGCTAAGAGTAATTAAACAAAAACTTTGCTTACGATGGTCCGGATTAAAGTGGAAACACGACGCTATTTGTTGACGGTCAGAATTAAGCGGGACGTTTGTGATTGCGGTCAGGATTTAAGTGGGAACTTTGGAAAATGTTGCTTTCATGAGACTTCACTTTTTTCCTTCGAAAAAAGAAAAAAAAAATGCTCCATTTCTCTTCCAAGTTGGGCTGGCAATATGATAAGTACACAAAAAATACACTTTTATTCATATAATTTATTAGATAATTTACGTTTTAAATGAGTATTTTCATAATATTAATTCATAATATTTTACTTTAGAAAAATTTATTATTTTGGTTTATTTTATTTTGTTTTCCTTTCCTCCTCCTCTTTTTCCTTTCTTTTCTTTTTCTTTCCTTTCTTCCGCAGGTATAGCCACTGCTGTGGCTCAATCCCTGCGCGCGTGATGCCAGCCCAAACCAGCCAAGCCCGCAAGAGTTGCGGGCCAAATTCGCAGCCAAGCCCGTGCGCGACTCCAGCTTTAAGCCGCGTGATCTCAGGCCCGCGTGACTTCCGGGCCTTGTCCTCGGCCAAGCCCGCACAAATCTGGTGCCAGCTCCAGCCCAGGCTATCCATTTCCTCCAGCTGGTTTATCGTGAGTCTCCACTCGATTTACCAGCTTGACAGCATGATTTTTGGGCCGAAAATCTCTCTTTTGATGTTGGACATTGAAGCTTATAAAAGGAAGAATGTGGAGCAAGTATAGAACGTTTTTCTTACTAATTTTTGGTTGAGTTTAGAGCCTAAATATAGTCATATTTTTATCTCTTCTTCTCCTATTTTTCTTTAGAGTTTTTATGAGAATGTTGAGCATGTTAGGCTAATTTCCCTTGGTGAAGCTAGAGATGAACTCATTTGTTGAGTATTCCAATTAGGGTTTTGTTTGTTTTGGTTTTATAATGCATATATATTTGAGTGAATTATTCTTCTTCATTTTCTAATTTTCTTGAATGCAAAATATTATGTGCTGAGTTTTTATTTAGATTCAGTCATGCTTTTTCTATGTAAATTTTGTCATGTAATGTTTTGTAACTAGTATTATTTTATAAGTTGATATTTTACTGTAATATTGTCAATTTGATATATTGTCGATTTTAGATAGTTTATAATAATAATCTTTTTGGTCTTAACGTGAGAAGTTTAATTCATTTGAATACTTTTGTTGAATTTTTATGAATCAAAACTAAAATTGGAAAACAATACACGAGAGGGATTCTTGATGCTTTACCACCTTTTGATTATTGAATTTACTCCATTTTAAATTACGTTGTCTTTAAATTTGTTTCAAAATCACAAAAATACTTCTTACTTTTCTTTATTTGATTACTTATTTTTCTAACACTTTTGTTCCGCTAATATTTTCTTATTTGTTTTTATCACCACCTCGTGGGATCGACCGTCCTAATTGTGCTACAATTGACCGCTTGTTTTTGTACACGTTTGGGCATAAACACAATACGGGTCGCGACACGACGATACGATTTGAAAACGACACGAATTTCACGGTTTCGGGTTGGGAAAAATAGGGGTCTGGTCAAATTTCGGGTGACCTGAAATTGACACGAGAAAAAACATGTCGTGTTCGGGTTGGACCCGTAGAACCCGTACACAACCCGTTTTTCATGCGGGTCAATTTTGGGTCCGATCCGAACACGACCCGGATCCAATTTGAAAAATGTTTGATTTGCTTAAAAAAAAAAAAAAACCCCCCTAAAACCCCTTTACCTTTAGATGATTAGATCTAACTTAGAGGCCGACATTGCCCCATTTCTACCTCGCCTCCTCCATTCCGCCCAACCTTGTGCGATGTGCCCAACATTCCGAATCCAAACCAGTGAAACCACATCTCCCTTTTCGTCTCAAAGAAACTCATCTCCCTCTCCGTGAGTCCGTGGTATACTGGTATGTTTCTTGATCTCCCTTTTGAGTGGTTTTTTGTTTGTATCTTATATCCTATAATATAAATTAATCCTTACACTTGCACTTGAGTTGGAAGTTTAATTTTATGATTTTGTATTTGAAAACAATCCTTAAAACTTGTTGTTTTGTCAATGGTATGTTCTTATTGAAGGTAAATTATTATTCTTCTAGGTTTTTTTTAATGAATTTGGGATATAATTTTGCTTAAATTGAATTGGTTTTTGTGTCAAATTCAAGTTGCGGGTTCAATTTGGGTCCAATTCGAGTTGCGGGTTCAATGCGGGTCAAATTCGTGTCGCGGGTCAAGTTCGTGTTGCATATTAAGTTCGGTTCGTGTCGTGTCAACCCGTTATGAGTCCGTGTCGTGCTTGTGTTGCGGTTTGAAGAAATTTTCGTGTCACGGGTCGTGTTCGAGTTGGGAAAAAAAAAAATCGACACGCCTCTAACACGACACAAACCCGACACGTGATACGAATTGTCACCCCTACTTCCAACGACCACAACGGCTTAGAATAGTAGGCTTATACTAGAAAAGAAATGCACATGCAAGATGTGAATTATTAATTGAAATAAGTGCTTTTTTAACATAACAATAGTTACCCTCAGAAACTTATTCATTACAAGGTATATCTTAGTATTTCTTAATAGTATTTGATTAATAGAACATGGAAAACTATCAATCGTAATTGAAAAAAAAAAAAAAAAAAAAAGGGCTTATGTTGACACTCTCAAATTCTAACACATATCAATATTACACAGACTTCCTAAACTAACACTCTTTTAATTTAACTTTATTATAATGATAGTCGAACAAAAATTAACTGAGTACTTTTTTAAGAGATCAGAACTTTTAAAAATACATAAATCATCCTCAAAATAATATAATATAAATTTTAAATATTTACGAAATTCACCAAGTATCATACAACCAACACATGTTGAAAGGAAAATTCATTTTTAATTTTTTTTTGGTGTGATTTTCAATCTTTTTAATCGGATTTGGACCTTTTTCCAAATTTCAGACAAATTTTATTGATTTTGTAAAGGCTTTTAATTGCATACAGGATATAGTATAAATGTTCCTTTTACTAAAAGTTGTTCAATCATTATTTTTCTATATAAATTAATAGCTTAGATTCAATTCTTATCAAATATAATATTTTCGTTAGAAAAAAAAAACATTGATAAAGGTACAAAACAATGCATTTGATATTGTATTACCCAAAAATTGTAACAATTAAATATAAATTTGATAGTGTTGAGTACTACTTATCACAACTTAATGTAAAATACTCCACTGATATTATACAATTAAAAATATTAAATTTCCTTAAATTTAAAGATTATTTATTGAAATATTTTTTGATAATCAAAAGTCCAACAAGAAGACGATCAACATTAGCATACCTTCTAAGTGCTTTTAAAAGAACTCACTAAATATTGATATGAATATCAGTTGATAGTCCTACTGACGAGCTTTAATAAAATATTTGAATATCATAGTAAAAAAAGAATATTTTGATGATAATGTACGTTATTTTGCCATATTAATAAAATAAGTTGATAAATCATTAGATTAAATTATTAATAGTTGGACTATTAACTGAGCAAAGGAGAAAGTGTGAGATTGACAAAGAAATAGGAGTAGAGAGAGTAATCTTTTAAAAAAAAAAAGAAGAAGAAGAAGAAGAAGAAGATAGAGAGAATTGTAAAGTGTTAGGGGGAGAGAGAATTCGTACTTTTCTTTCTACAAGTCTTGGAAAGAAAGTCTAAAGGGGAGTTTGGTTGTTTCTTTTAACTCAAGTTAAACTGTACTTTTTTTTGTCTTTTTCTGAAAAAGTTTTTTATCTTTTCTGAAAAAGTTAACAAAAATTACTTTTTAAATTTAAAAATCTCAACTCAAACTACTACACCAAACACCCTATAAATATGTGCTGAGAATCTACACAAAGTATAGATGACATTTATAAAAAAAGTCACTTTTTCTCCCTCTAAACTTTTCACACTAGTGTTTTGCAGTTTTGCCTCTCCTTGTTTGGGGCTGGAGTTCGGTGGTGCTTTTGGGCTAGCCCTTGAATTCTCGGCCCGTATGAAGAAGATCTCATCACTATAGGAAATATCTGGGTTGCGGCGTGACTTTTCAGAGTCATTTTGGGATGGATATGGCATGTAGAAGACGAGAACTTGTTGGGTGCTTGATTTTTCAATGACAAATTTCTTATCAATGGCTTTATTTGGTTTGGTCTAATTGGCAGGTACAGAGGCCGAGTTGTTGCCAATGATTGTATCTGTGGTGGTGAGATTTTCCTAATTTATTGTAGGATTTTAATTTTAACAACAGCGTCTTTGTCTTCGCCTTTTAGGTTTAATGCTTTGATGTTTAATTTCATGTTATGGTTTGTAATAATGGTGGTGGTTTCCCCATCTTCCGAATTAGTTTGTTACATGTCAGATCTAAGTCTGTGCGGTATTTTAGTTCCATTAGATATAAATCTAGACGGATTTAGTGGTGGCCTTAGTGTAATAGTTGATAGTCTCTCAATCGATCCGGAGTTTCCATTGATTGTAATAAATTATTGAAAAGAGCTTTATATGTGCTCGATGGTGTTATGTTGAGATACTATCCCATTTTCGGATTTCAGATACCTTCTTTTCCCTTATGCATCATCAAAATGTATCGATAGTACCGGTTTTTGTTGATGGTTTTATCTTTGTAACATATGGTCAATCTCATATGTTTATAATTTCTATTTTGAATTGAATGCAATTTCTCCTAAAAAAAAAAAAAAGAATCTGCACAAAGTCTTGGATTTCCAATTATAACCTATACTGACGTAGAGAGGAAATGAAAGAGGGTTGAAGAAATCAAATTGAGGAAAGAGAGGAAATGAAATGGAAGAAACACTTGTAAAGGAAAGAGACAAAAGTGGTGACGTAATGTTACGCGTCAAATGGTCAATTCAGCTGTCAGAATTGTACACGAGGATGTATATAAATGTATCACTATTCACTGAAACATAATTCATTTTCAATCATTAGATTTAACGAATTAACGAATTAACCTATAGATATCTATATATATATACACACACTTAATAGGTTAAATCTATAGATATATATTAATAAATATATATATATATATATAGGGTTTGTTTGGAACATAAGTTTCATTTAAAATAAATTATATTTTTTTATCATGTTTTTATCTTTTTAAAAAAATTTTTATGTATTTTCTGAAAAAATCAACAAAAATTACTATTCAAATTTAAAAATTTCAACTCCACTCAAATTAAACTTATACACCAAACAGACCCATATAGATATCCAACAAAGCTGTGAACTCCATCCTATTATGTGCAGAAGTAGTCAGGGATTCTCAAATAAAAAAAAAAAAAAAACTAAAAAAATAAGAATTTAAAATCATCTAAAAAAAACTCAAACCATCTTCTCATTTGAAAAATTTGTACCACTATTAAAATAATTACTCTGTATAACAACCTTGCCAACTCTCACATTCTTTGTTCTCTTCTCCCACTTCTATATATTTTCTTTCTCTCGCATCTCCACTTCTCTCATCTCCACTTCTATTTTCTTTCCCTCTCATCTCCACTTCTATTTTGTCTCTCTGTAGCCTTATTTTGTTTTCAACATTTTCTCTCTCTCTCTATATCTATATATACATCCAACAAAGCTGCGAGCTCCGTTCCATTATGTGGAGAAGTAGTCTATTCTTTCCAAACAAAAACAACGCTGGGATACGAATCAATCGATCGAGTAAGTATTTTTTTTTTATCAGACATTGTTTGCTCATTTGTTTGTCTAATTTTGTTGGTTTTGAAATGCCATGTGGTTGTCAAGACATCTAATTGAATTCTTTATATATGTATTCAAACTTTCGCAGGCAAGTACTGAAGCAGAGCAAAACCCTTCAGTTCCGTAGTTCGTGATGTCTTTTCATGAAGTCATCTTCTTTACGATCACCATAGCAGGTGTGTTCATCCAGTTGGAGTTTCAATCAAAAGGTTCGTCCCTGTTGGACACCCACTATTGGATCATGACCATCTTTTTTGTTGCTTTCTTGGTCTTCGCTGCGGCGTGGCTGAAGAGTAGAACGACTCCAGTCCCACCTGCTGATGGTGATAATGTGAATCATGCCGGAGCTCTGAGCGAGGTCAGCCTCGTGTCAGGGATTCTAGCCTTAGCTTTGCTGTTTCTGATCATCCACGTCGTTATAGGGTGTGCTATTCTCGTCTTTTTGGCTATTTATGTGATGATGAGGATTTACTCCTATCAACCAGTCAATGATAGACTTTTTCGATACCTTGACAAATTGAAAAATGCAATAAACGGCAACTTGGATGAGGAGATACCCCAAGCAATTGGGGGTCAGTAACTCGTACACTTGATCTGCTAGTTCAGTTTGGTGTTTTTGTTTTGTTTTGTTTTTTTATTATTTTATTATTTTTCAAGTTAAAAAAAGAAAAAAGGTTATAATCAATAGGGTCTTCGGGTGCTTACAAAATTGTTGCAACTTTGTAGCAGTGACCCTTGGACATACACATAGCCTGTAAGATGGTTTTCTGTGTTCTTATGTAAGATGTATTTGTTTGTTATTCTGATTATTCTACATCATTAAAAGAGATTCTCCTTTTGCTTGAGTTCAAAATTGTTCCTCATTGAAAGTAATTCCTCATTTATTGGTGGTTTGTTTTCCTATTTGTTTCTAGATAAAAGTTCTCATGACAGAAGTTATGTACTTTTTTGACGCTTAAACATTCAACAATACTATTATTAGAATACACAAAATTATCCCCATAAAATCTTATTATGAGTAAAGATGACAATAAAGCGGGGTAGAGGTGGGTATGCTTCCGCATTCTCTTTTTACGTTCCATACCCGCTCTCATATCCACCAAATTTAAGGCGGATATGGGGACGGGAAATCCTTAATAAAAATGCTATATCCATACCCTACTCATATACCCATTAAGAGTATAAAAGAAAATAAAAATAAATTGCATTAAAGTATGGACAAATTATGTTTTTTCCCCTCGAATTTTAGGCCTTGTCGAAAAATGCCTCCCGAACTTTAATTTGTAACCTTCTTTGCCCCTGAATTTTGGAAAGACAGGTCCCCAAGGAAGGGCCAAACATCACCTCTGTTAAAAAATATCCTAAATACCCTTTAAAGTCATATAATCAGTATGAAAATATAGTTAATATGGTCACTGAAATCAATTTTATTTAATTGTTTGGATACACAAAGACCCCAAGGAAGGGTTAAACAAACATCAAAACACTACTAGAAAATACCCCTTCAAAATCATAAAATCATTTGTGTGGATATAGGGTGAAAGTGGCATACCATTGAAGTCTAATTTTGTTTGGAAACATCCCGGAAGGATCGTCTAAAAGAGAAGACCTTGATGTAAATACAAACCTTGATGTAAATACCTTAATACCCCTAGGAAAACCTTGATGTAAAAGGAAGTGTCATTTAAAAGAGAAAACCTTGATGTAAATACCTTAATACCCCTAGGAAGTGTTGGTTGGTTCCACTGATATTAATACCTAAATGTTGGTAGAATGTTGTTTCCAAACAAAGTAGCTGATATACGTATCATCGGAGTATGTATGTTTTAGACATTGTTTGCTCATTTGTTTGTCTGTGTTTTTATTTTTGTTCTAAAATTCCATGTGGTTGTTAAGTGATCTAACTGAATTCTCTGTTTCTGTTTTCAACTGTTTCTCATCAAGTACAGAAGCCGAGCAAAAGCCTTCAATTCCATAGTTTGTCATGTCGTTCCCTAATGTCATCGTCTTTATGATCACCATAGTAGGTGTGTTCATCCAGCTGGAGTTTCAATCAAAAGGTTCGTCTCTGTTGGAAACACACTATTGGATCATTTCCATCTTTTTTGTTGCTTTATTGGCCTTCGCCGCGGCCTGGCTGAAGAGTACTACTCAAGTCCAAGCTGCTGATAACACAAAGCACATCGGAGCAATGAGCGAGATCAGCCTCATGTCAGGGATTCTAGCCTTAGCTTTGTTGTTTCTGATCGTCCACACCGTTATTGGGTGTGCCATACTGGTCTGTTTGGCTATGTATGTGGCAAAGAGGATTTACTCTTATAAACCAGTCAGGGATAGACTTTTTTAATACCATGACAAATTGAGAAAAACAATATACGGCCAACTGGATGAGGAGATCAATGAACAGATACCACCACCCTAAGTAATTGGGGGTCAGTAACTGAGACACCGCATGCTCTTGTTCAAATTGGTGTTTTTGCTTTGTTTTATTGTTTTTTTTTTTTTTTTTTTTTTCTTTTTCAAGTTAAAAAAAAAAAAAAAAGTTATACTTGTCATGAAATGATCATCTAGATAGGTGATATTTGTAAAGGAGGGAACATGGACATGTATAAGCATTAGTATGTGATATGATTGGTAAAAGTAGATAGAAAAAGAGAATATATGTATAATATTTTGAATTGATATATTGTTCAAATATATTTGTATCAGAATGAAATATATGAGACATCCAAACGCACAATGCATTGCATTGAGATATAATATACAATGAACGTGCCTTCTAAACGCACTATAAATTTGTGGGTCAAAAATTGAGATCAAGTAAAAGAGGTATGAGTAAATAAATGGAAAAAGTGTACATATTTGTAAAGGCTTTTAATTACAAAAATGGAACCTGATCTTGTGACGTTGTGATGTTTTCGCAACGGATCTCTGACGTGCACATTTTTGTGTTGATCCTTTTACAAAATATTTGGGATCAATAGTGAATGATGCAAAAATCACAACGTGGAAGTCTAATAAATGACCAAACAAAAACGTTTCTTAGAACGTGAAATGACGGTTCTAATGAACTGGAATTTAATTTCTTCTCTGTTCGGTTAATAGCACTCTGAACACAGAGGGTTTATTCAAAAACTATCTCTTCAATGGTAGACATTATAATGTTTATTTTTGACCATTTATTTTATTTATACCCACCATATCTGCTTCCTTCATGAATTGGCTAATTGTTTAGATATCCTATTTAACTAATTTTGTTGTTTGAGTATCCTATATTGCTTCTTTCATGAATTGACTAATTGTGTACTCTGCATTACTGATTTTGTTTAAGCCCCCATTAATTCTTGAATTCTATCCACTATGTAAAATGTTTTTGGTAATCAGTGTGTAAGCCGAGTTTTAAACGCCTTCTCTCTTCTTGCCATGAAAGACTGTAAACTGAAAAATCATTTCTAATCTTAATCTTGTCTCCTCACCTCTAGGTTAGAGCTTTCTTGGATGCCAAGAAAATCTCAAGCAATGCCGAGGTAAACTCCTTTGTGCATGTTTTCCAAATGTGGATTTCGGGTGACACTTGTCATTGAGATTGTTATCTTCTACAGACTTTAACTCGTTGGAATATTGCCTGGTAAGTGGAGAAGACAGTTGACACATTTGACACTAATTAGGTTAGGCGTTTGTGACTATTATGTTTTTTTTAGCTAAATTGTACAAATCTAAACCTTTTGGAGTTGAAAATGTCGTTTTCACAATAATTGCTTATTTTAGTGTTCGTTTCTTTCATACTTATGGCTAAAGACAACTTTTGAACTAATTCATTTGTTATCATGTTTCTCATGTGAGGTTAGGCAATTCTATTTAAAAAGTGTTTGAGTCATCTTGTTAATTGACTCCGTTTAGATTCGATTTTTCCTCTTGTGAAAATAACCGTTATTATTTTGATTAATCATCAATAGGATGTATCTGTAATTTCAACAAAATATAGGCGCTTCCTTAAAAACAAAAAAGGCCACAAAAAGCAAAGAGTCAAACAATTAGGGGGGATAATTTTCCACAAACCCACCTGCCCTTCAGCACCTACTCATCGGCATCTGACGGCCAGGATTAAAGCGTGAACTTTGACCTCTGATTTCATTTCCATAGTAAACATTCCACCTCAGCATCTTTTACGGTCAGGATTAAGCAATACCTTTGCCATTGCGGACGGTCAGGATTGCAGGAACTTCGGAAATTTTGAGCACACTCTTTTCTACTGAGTACTGACCAACCAGGTTTATGGGTTTGCAACTTCGCGCTAAAATATATTTCAAATTTCCCTCCTCTTCTAATTGCCAAAAAAAAAAAAAAAAAAAAAAAAAAAAAAACCTCTCGAAAAAAAGCCCAAAGTCGCCGTCGCCGTTGCTGTCGCGATTCAGTGTTCGCTCCGTTCATCTTCTTCTACGCCGTTCAAAATCTCCGGTCATATCGTCCAAATCTTCGTCGTTCAGGTAATGCTCCGATTTTCTATGGCCTCTGTTTAATTTCTAAGACTTCGAAGAATGGCCTCTGTTCATTCCTTGATTTCGTCGCCAGACTTTCGTGAGGGTTTCGAAGTTTCCACAAGCTTCAACTCCAGGTTGGTCTACATTCGCTAATTTCGTCTTGATAATCCATTTTCGTATTAGTCTTCTTCGTCTTTATTGAATTTTTCATTGTGATTTCTTTTGAATTCTCTGTTCTAATCCCTTTTTCATTGTAGTGAAGCCATCTAACTGAGTTATCTGTTTCTGTTTTAAAATTTTTGTAGTCAAGCACGGAAGTCCAGCGAAAGCCTTTGGTTCCGTTGTTCGTGATGTCGTTTCATAAAGTCATCGTCTCTACGATCACCATACTAGGCGAGTTCATCCAGCTGGAATTTCAAACGAAAAGTTCGTCTTTGATGGAAACGCACTATTGGACAATGTCCATATTTATGGTTGCTTTATTGGCCTTTGCCGTGACATGGCTGATGAGTACTTCTCAAGTTCAAGCTGAGAATTCGAGTCACACCAAAGCTATGAACCAAATCAGCCTTGTGTCCGGAATTATTGCCATAACTTTGCTCTTTCTGATCATCCATGCCGTTATCGGGTGCGTTATTCTCATTTCATTGGCTCTGTATTTGATAAAGAGTATTTATTCATATAAACCGGTACACGATGCACTTTTTCTACTCATTGTCAAATTAAAAAGTGCAATATGCGGCCAATCGGATGAGGAGAACGAAGAGACAACACCCTGAGCAACAGGGGATCAGTAATTGATTGTGTGTTTTAATTTTGCTTTTTTGCTTGTGTTGCAATAACCTCCTTGGATATTCCTCTTTGTCTTTCCAGCCATGGATTTGGCTGCTCTTTAGCTTTCTCTCCATTCCGCTGCATCATATTCACTGTTAGATTTTTTCTTTCTTCTTTCGTGAGCTGTATTTGTTTGTTGTTCTGATTATCCTAGTTAATTATAGGTGATTCCCCTTTTGCTCGAATTCTAAATTTGTGGGTCATAGTTTTGAATTTGGTAAAAGGGGCCCAAGTTTTCTCAACACGAAGGTTACATATTGGGTTGCGGATTGAAAATTTCTCAATCCGTGTAATATATGAATCCAAACTGTATATATACATTTTCCTAATTGTTTAAAATAAAAATTCAATTACTTGTGTGGTGATGACTTGTGTTGAATTGTACTATTTGATGTTATATTATGTTTATTTTAATTTCAGAGGTTCAATCTGTAAATCTGTGAATACAATCTACAAATCTAGTGTTTTTGATTGGATAGGATTAGGAGACTAACATATTGGTAACGGATTGAGATTTTCTCAATCCGGAAATTACGGATTGGATTACGGATTGACCCCTAATCAAATTCGTGAACACCCCTATATGTAAGGGGGTGTGTAATTCCAGAAATGGAGCCTCTTGTGACGTTGTAATGTTTTTGCAACGGATGCTCTTATCTGCACGTGTTTTTGTCTATCCTTTATGAGTTATTTGGGATCATTGGTGACTGATGCAAAAATCACAACGTGCAAGACTATTTCCAATGAAATGTAAGTTAATTTCTTCTCTGATCAGGTTCCAGGTGTGAAGTATACTCATATTGTCTAATCTTAAATGAGGCTTGGTATTCTGATAGATTTTGTTAGACATTAACAACACGCTGGAGGGTGGGAATATTTTATACTGATAGTTCAATCAAGGGTGCAAATTATGAGGTTTAACTGTGACCAACTATTTCATTTACATTAGGTGTATCTGCTTCCTTCATGAATTGACTAATTATTTAAATATTCTATATTACTAATTTTTGTGGTTGAATATCATATATACTTCTTTCATGAATCGATTTAAGAGTCAATTGTCAAGTTTTTCATCGATTTAATTGTTTGTGCTCCGGATTACCAATTTTGTTAAGCCCCCATCCAGTCTTGAATTCTATCCTCTATGATTATATGTTTTTGGTGATCAGTGTGTAAGCCGAGTTTTGATTGCCTTCCCTCGTCTTTCCACAAAAGACTTTAACTGAAAAGCAATTTCTAATCTTATTTTCTCTTCTCACCTGTAGGTTAGAGCTTTCTTGGATGCCAAGAAAATCTGATTCAATGCCAAGGTAAACTCCTAAGTTCATGCTTTCCAACTAGTTATCTTACTTACATTAAGATCTTTTCTTGCCAATGCGTAAGAACTATAGCTACTTTCCTTTTCAATATGATTTGGATTTCAGGTGATACTTTTCATTGAGGTTGTTATCTTCTATGACTTAACTGATTGGAATATTGCTTGGTAAGTGGAGAAGACAGTGAACACATTAACACTAATTAGGTTAGGCATTTGTGAGTTGTATGTTTTTTTGCTAAAATTGCACAAATGTGGTTTCACCAGAACTGCTTATTCCCATATTTGTTTCTTTCATACTTCTGGTAAAGACAATTGTTCAACCAATTATTTGTTATCGTGTTTCACGTGTAAGGTTAGCCACTACCAATCCTATTGTGTACGCATTTTTAATTCGATTTTCCTCTTGGTTCACCTGTGAAGAGGAAGAAATCAATAGTTTGGTTTCCTCTAGCACACGTGTAGAAAAGCACTGCGACAGTCTAGCGTAAATATTCATCAGCTTAACAGTTATATAATCTTGCTGAACTTTTTTGTATTCTGGGGAAGGTATCCCTTATTGTTTTACCTATTTAGCTTGGAGAGTGTCTAAAGCAACTAATGATAACTGCTAACGAAGACTAAAGTGCTCCAGATATATGCATAGTTTAGTGTCACTATCTGGGGAACAGTTTGTATATTAATTCTAGCTTTTCTTTTTTTTCGCTCTGATAACTCTAACTTTTCTTATTCATACTTCTCATTCTTTATAATCTTCCCCCTCTTGGATCTACTGGTGTTCAATGTTTCTTTCATAATCTTTTCATCTAATGGTCCTTTGACTATCCTTCTTCATAGAGGTCCTCATGACCAAATTGAGTCATGCAGTTAATATTTTGTTCATCTTGCGTGTTTCAAGTACATATTGTAAAGTGTAAAATTCTCTTTGATTTCTTTCTTCTCTGAACGTTGGCTATTATTTACAGGTACCATTTGGAGATTAACAAACTATTCTGGCTTGAAAGTAACTGATCTATAAGTTCTGTTCAATTTGTTCATTGATAAAAGGCTTAGTGATGCATGTTGTGTAAATTTCTTGCAAGAATTTTCCGATCAAGGTTTTCATTGACATTGGTTACGGTTTGATATTATTGGATGGTCATTTTATCAACACCCTCTTATGCTTCCAGTAGATTTCCTTTGATTTTCCTGGAGTTTGAAATTCTATTGGTATAAACTGATCAAGAAATTCCTCAGGTATGCTTTCTCAATTTATTATTTGTAATTTATTTAATTTGGATATTTCCATTCTTGTCTTGCATGGCAACGACGATTTGATACTTGATCGTGAATATTTCACTTGTCACACATAGAAGAAAGGCTTTTCCTCAGGTTATCAAATCAAATCATGGAAGCCACCAGATGATGATCATGGTTGCTCAAGTCTTAAACATTCATGCCTGCAATCAACTTTGCAGAGAGCTCATTTCCATGGGGGCATTGGTGCGGTTTGGACATCGTGACTGCTTAGTGTTGGCTGCTATTGCAAAGAATCGGAGATAATTCAAAGGGACGCTCTCATGCACACAGAGCTGAAAGCATTGCAGTCAGGGATGGCTTGCTATATAGCTCAAGAGTTTGGTATCAAAGCAATATTTCTGTAGTGAGCAATGCAGAAAACTGTGGTGGAGGTAGTGCGGTTGGGGAAGCCTTCTCTTGTTCTCAAGTGTCTCTTCTCCGGTTAATTGGTATTAACTTGGACTGATGAGATCCCATAGTGCATTTCTTATGGCTGTACTTAACACGATTATAATGCAGAAACTAATTAATTCAGTACTTGTTTTCGTAATTGGATTTAATGATCTTATATTCTGTTTTTTCATATCTTGTGCTTCGAGATCAGAAGAATGTTCCTCGCTACTCGAAATTTATGTCCCTCCTTTAAATATTAATAGATTCATCCTCATTCTTTCTCGTTTTAAGACGAGAATAATTCTAAAAGAGAAGAACTGTGGGCACAATGTTTAAAACGCATCCCTAATCCTTTACTATCGAGTATTAAATGGAAGGAAAGTGAATAGGCAAACACATGTAAGATTTATAGTGGTTCACTTCATACACTCTAACACCCATATTTAAAAATAAAAAAAAATAAAAAAACGAAAAAACAAAACAAAACAAAAAGAAAAGAAAAGAAAAGAAAAGGAGAGTTAACAGACCATAACCCCCAACCAAGACCACCTGAAACCACCATATCCGTAGTTGTCTTCAAAGTTAACACATTATGGAACATAAACTATACAGCTTCAATTCAAAATTTTCAAATGGCTAATAAATTATAGTCATGTGAAGTAAGCATGGCATTTGAATGATCTGGAATTTTTAATGTTGTCATTAGGTCTAATAATTAAAAACCAAAATTGATCTAATCTAGTTTGATTCTTAACTGGAAAATGCTAGGAGTACTGTAATCCCAACTTTTAAGTATCAATCTATATAACATATAAGTTGTCATTTTTTTATTAGTACGTGTTTAAAGTATTGTCACAAAAATTGATTGTATCTATCAATGAAAAGATAATAGCTCACCTCTATGTGAGCTAGTACTTAAAAATTGATATTAAAGTTGGTGACCTTAATATTATTTTTTTAAATTTTTAATCCATCTAATATAAAGATTGGACTGAATTAGATTGGTCGATTTTTCAATCGCATTGAATGTTTTGTGATTTGTTTTTGAGTTATATGCAACAATGTCATAAATTTTACACCTCTTAATATTTATGCCCACCATAACATCATAATTTATAATTTAAGTGTTATAGAATGATAAAATTATTAATTTTAATATTAAAATGAACAAAATTATATAAAAGGTATTCAAGATATATAGCTCTACACCTAATTTTCACTTTGTTTCCTAATGTCTTGGAAAAGGTTTAACCAAAAATCTATGTAAAGAAGGCCAAACCCAAATGCTCTCAAAACTCAAAGGCAAAGTCTAATGTGGGCCACATTGGGCTAACATACTCGAGAAAATTTCACTGGTAATCACATTTGTGCACCAGTTTGATTTTTTTTTGCCACTGTTGGGTAATCTTGCACCTTTTCAACATTTCAGAAATTCTTTTGAGCATGTCAAAAAAGTGATTTAACAATAAACAGTGACATTAATGTCCAATAGAAATCATGGAGGAGTCATTTGTGTTCTTCTCCCAACATACTCAAGGGGAATAATCTTAAAATTCATGGGCCTAATATACTGGATTTCAGTTTAGGCCGAAGATGAAGGAGGCCCATGATTCCCCATCATCCCAGCTTTACCTTTCCTGTCTATTGGCTTGGTAACTCAGAGTGAGCTGGGACCACTTCTTTTTTTTTTTTTTTTTTTTTTTTTTTGGTATCTATCCAGCAGAGTGGGACCGACCCACGAAAAGGGCTGTGCTTAGCCAACAGGGTGTGTGTGATGTGACTGCCCCCAAAACAAAACAGCCGTGAAACCAGATAAGATTATTACCAAAAGTGTTTCACGTGGCTCTGGGTCCTACCACATGTGGGGCAAATCCCCCCCAACCCAGTATACCCCTTTCTATTTCAGGCTAATCTTATGTCTCAACAAAAAGAAAGATGCAAAATATTTATCTGCTAATCATGTTAATTTGTGATCTTCATCACAACTCATCATCTCTTTTTGATACCGTTTTTCAATTTTTTAGGTACTTAATTTGACAATTAATTATTAGTGTATCATGTGAATTAACTTTAAACATATGGTGATCATTTAATACGATAATTAATTAAGGAAGACGTGTTATGATTTAGTCATAATGTCCAATAACATTATGTTATATAAGGTGTAGTTTCTCTTTCCTTTGCCCACTACAAATTTGTTCTCATTGTCCCAAATCTATTAATGAGCTAGCTTTCATAAAGTTGGACCATGTTAGATGGGGTTGGACCTATTTTTTATCCCCTAAACCCCCCCAATTAATTAGCAAGACAATGATAACCATTTCATTACCAATAATACATTCATCTCCCTAGAAAAACATAATAGTAGGAATATATAGTCTCTGACTCTCTGTTCATCCGTCGTATCTATCCAAAAGACATAACTTTATAGTTAGTGCATATATTACTAATTGATTGGCATATAACTTTATGTGTAATATGATAATATTTAAAGTTATTAATATAAATAGCATGTAACAACAGAAATATTATAAATTAATAATGTTAATGTTACAGACGGTTAACTTAATATTATAAGCATCCTTTTTTAGCGGATATAAGGCCAAAACCTATAATAACAACTCATGGTCTATTATTATATATATCTTCCACCACAGAGCCATGCCAAAGTGTACGTGCAACGTGGTCGCTTCCTGGGCATTTCCAAAAACGACCATGCTTTTCTGCAACTCACCAAGATACTGTATGTTGTTGCCACTACCCTTGTTAGCTTTTTTTTTTATTATTATTATTTTTTATAATTATTTTTTTATTTTAATCGGTGCAGATTAGGTTGTAGATATTTTTATTTTTATTTTTTTCCAATTAATTCCATTCTTCCATGTCTGATTTTGGTCTTATTGTGATCGACAAGAATTTGTGCCTCTAGTGAGACACTACGACGACAAAGAGCATTGAACAGAGATCGAAGAATCGGCTAACTCCCAAAAAAACGTGTTGAGAGACTTTGAGACTAGGAGATTTTGCTGCCTCTGCCTTTCTGATTCTGCTTTTGTTGTTTCTTGTTGCTGCCAACCCATTTCCAGTCTGTCAAATACACACTCAAAAAGCCCCAGTCACCGATCAGTATCAGCAGTAGTTCTACCAGTACTAGAGGTAACATTTATACATATATACGTATATATATGTATATGAATTTTTGTTAACAAATGAAAATTCTCTTCTTCTTTTTTTTTTTTTCAATTATTTTTTATTGAAGAGGGTAATTAACTGGTTAGGGAAATGTGCGAGAGGCATGTGAGGTCTTAGGTGTACAGGGATGGGAAGCCAAACCACCCTCGTGGATAATCATTTAGACAATTTTCTCTCTTTCCCTATTATTTTCGTCCCTTTTTGCCCATAAAAAGTCTTTCTCTGAGTCTGATCTTCTCGTCGATTCTCTTTCTCTTTCTCTTTCTCTTGAGTTTTGCAAGCTTTGGTTTTTTATGTTATATCTCTGTCTTGCTCGTTGGAAGTTTCACTCTTCTGTTTGACAACTAGTTTGAGTTTCTGGTCAGTACAAAACAGAAGAAGCATTGTTTTTCTGCAGTTTTTTCAGCTTCACCTGAGGTACTTCTTAATTCAAGTTCTGTAAAAAAAAAAAAAAAAAAAAAAAAAAAAAGCGTCTTCTTTTTCTTGGTCCCCTTTTTTGCATGCACACCCTAAAACTTGAGTAGTCTACACATTATTTCCGTTATAGGAATTGACTTGTGTGGAAACTGCCGTTCTTTTATGTTGTTCCAAAAGTGGCAAAGATTTGCATAAACTAAATTTTGCTTTTTTTGTCAAGCCAGTGAAAGATTTAT
This sequence comes from Ficus carica, assembly GCA_009761775.1. Classification (NCBI taxonomy): domain Eukaryota; kingdom Viridiplantae; phylum Streptophyta; class Magnoliopsida; order Rosales; family Moraceae; genus Ficus; species Ficus carica. The sequence goes on along the minus strand of CM019741.1, from coordinate 14,755,535 downwards.
GATTTTTTTTTTATAATATTTGATTGTCGGGTTTATAATTCTCATTTATTATTAAGAAACAAAAAAATTCTCGAATTCTGAATTTGAGACCATTTATCTAAACTCTTTCCCTTCTTACCTACTGAGCTTCTGTTGTCTGTTTTCTATTGTTTGTTTTCTATTGAAGTGTCAAGTCCTATGTTTTATCTTTTTCTTTCAGGCATTTAATAGAACTTCTTTTTCAAGCAGCCATATTAGTTCTTCTGGTCTTACACATTGAAAATTCCCAAAAAAAAAAAAAAACTTGGCAGAAACTGAACACCAAATTTCTGAATATTGTCATACGTATAACTGTATAACACTCACTTCACTGCCTGGTTAAAAAAAAAAAAAACAAATATTACTTGCAGTACAGTTACAAGCGTAGAGTGCGGAGCTTTGTCTTGGTTTTTGCTACAAACTGAGAAGTTATTTATTAATTTATTTTTTTGTTATTACATTTATTAAAATTTTTTTGTTGTTGGTCATTATCGTATTACTTCAGTCACCTAACCTGTCACCGTCGGACAATACTATCCTCAAGGAGTGTGAGGTGATAAGAAGGTCGATGTAGTTGTCAAGCTCTTGCCACCACAATTGTGTGGCGGTGTACTCAACGTGGTCTTGAAATGTCAGAAACACCCCTGGCACTGACAAGTCATGTGCAGTTTGTCCCTCTAAGTAAAAGTGTCGAGAGAAAAATTAATCGAAACATTTGTGATTGGATTGGGCGATACACTCATTCAGGAAGAAGTCCAACCGGTTGAGGAGGAGATGGGGTGACAATTCGTGGATTGATAAGCACCTTTTCTTGCTCTCAATCCCCTTCCCCAACTTATGCCAAAACGTCACTATCCAAAGTCCCGAATCCAGTTCATAAATCTGCCCCCACCACCCTTGGCCCCACACACTATTACTACTAAAACATAGAAACTCACCGAGATTGTCCGATTGATTTTAAGAGGTTCTACTGTTGGACGCCCCTGGCTACCATACATGTTATTCATTTTCACCGTACGATTTAATTCAGATTATATCTATAAAAGTGAGTGTAATATGTATTGTACTATTTAAGTCGTGGCATTTTACAGTCGAATTTTCCGTATGTAAATATTTAGTGGTCGATTTAGGTAGTGGTTTAACTATTACGAGCTCGATTAGGATTGTTGAATCTTCAATATCCAAAAAGCTGGTTTTAATTACCGTTTTGACTAGTAGACAGCATTTTTTTCCCACTAGTGTGAATATATACCTTAGTATTCCTGCCTTCCAACTACATTTATTACAGTACAAGATCATATATATATATATATATATCACTGAGAATCTACCAAGAAATATATGTTATAATAGTATTCATGTAAAAATCGCATATTTATATAAATATCAGATTAAATTGTTGCATATCTTCTTCATGCAGAGAATATGGACAACAATTCAGATAAGTCATCTTCCAAATCGGCAGCTTCCACCATTCCTCCTCTGCCGAGAGACTCCCGGGGTTCACTTGAGGTCTTCAACCCTTCCACCTTCTCAAGCCGACCGACGAACCCGGCCTTCCGGTCCCAGCAGGCGTGGCAGAGCTGGGCTGATTCGAGTGGCAGCTCCGAACCCGACCCGAGTAAGCTGTCCTCAAAGTCAGGCCGGACCGAGGAGATAACCTCATGGATGGCCCTGAAAGACCCGGCACCGGCACCGGCACCGGCAACGCAGTCTTCGCCGCTGATGCAGCGGACGATCTCCGCCATAATCAACGACAAGTCGTCGTCGTCGTCCTCCGTGGAGGCCGCGGGAGGCGGCAACGAGAGCGGCGTGGCGGCGCAGAGAGCCGCGGAGTGGGGGTTGGTGCTGAAGACGGACGCCGAGACGGGGAAGCCGCAGGGGGTGGGGGTGAGGACGTCCGGAGACGATCAGCAGAACAATAATAATAGTAGTGGTAGTGGGGCCCACGTAAGGGGGAATTCGAGGCGGAGCTCCAACAATTCGGTTCGGAGCTCCGGGGAGATGTCGTCGGATAACGAGGGGACAGCGGCGGCGGGGAAAGAGAGAGGATTTCCGAGGGTGTCGGAGGATCTGAAAGACGCACTTTCGGCGTTCCAGCAGACATTTGTGGTGTCGGACGCTACTAAACCCGATTACCCTATTCTCTACGCCAGTGCCGGCTTCTTTAAGATGACCGGTTACACCTCCAAAGAAGTCATTGGCAGAAACTGGTACGTAACTTAACTATCATTTGTTAACTGTAATAATGGTCTAAACTTTTTTTTTTTTTTTTTTTTCGGAGTAATTCTATGATCTCAATCCTATAAACAAAAAAGATTAGTGAAAAAAAAATAATAATATTTTTTTAGTTATTTAATCTAATAAATGGCTTAATTTTTTTTAATTTAAAAAAATGATACATGGAATTAATCATTTATTAATTTATGATCAATCAATAATTGATTACAAATTAATAAATAAATAATTATAAAATTTGATAATTTATGTTATGATTACTGTAAGTTATTTATTAATGGATTATTATACGCTAAATTGCTGATTAATAATTTAAAATAATTAATTAATAATTTTAGAAAAAAAAATCTTTTAATTAATTTTTAAAAATTTCGATTATTTATTAAAAAATTTCTTAAAAAATAAATTGTTGAGTATAAATCTTCAAAAATAATAAGAGACGTGGGGTCCACTATGCAGCCGGTTTATGCAAGGGTCGGGTACGGACCCGGAGGAGTTGGCGAAGATAAGGGAGACGTTGCAGGCGGGGGAGAGTTACTGCGGGAGGTTACTGAATTACAAGAAAGATGGGACCCCCTTTTGGAATTTACTCACCATTGCTCCTATCAAGGACGAGACTGGCAAAATCCTCAAATTTATTGGGTTAGTATAAATTTTCTTATTTGATTATTTTATTTATTTCTAGAATACTTTAGAGGTTGAGAAAATATCTTATTCTTTGGTGAAAAATTATGGTTGGTTAGATTTCTTTCTCACGTGGGTTGGTGTGGAATATTGTGTAGAGACAATCATGCATCCATGTGTTCCCTGCATTTATAGCTGTGTTTTGTGTTCTCTTACGGTCGTCAAATTGGTAATATAGATAATAGACTTATTCGCATGAATGTTTCATAGATTTTTTGAATTTGGTAATTTAGTCTCTAAACTTCTTTTTCTGACAATCAACCTCTTGAACTTCTAATTTTTGACAAATACTTACACATTATAGCTCAAAAGAGACAATGTTGATTATTTTTACTTTAATGCAATAGAAATTTCTTTTAAAGTTTAGGTTTAAATTTGAGTATAATTGAATTAAGTTTCAAATTCTTAAAAGAAATTATATTGAAGTTAAGTAAAAATGATCAACAATAATCTTCTTGGACTATTATGTGCAAATTATGTGTAAAAAAACCATTCAAAATTTTTCGAATTTGAGCAAAAAGGACTTAATTACCAAAAATTATAAATTCATGAGGCTGATTGTCAAGAAAAAAAATTTAGGGACTAAATTGCTAAATTTGAAAAATTCAGGGGTATATATATACAAATAAGTCTAGATAATATCACTTAACATTGTAGTTTTTAACGATGAGATTATAATATTAAAAAAAAGTTGAGAAATATAGAATATTATATTTGCTTTCTCATCTGGATTTGTAAAGCAAATATATATTATTAGTGTAAAATGAAAGGTTGACAATAAGCTACGTGGTCGACTCTGAACTTAGCTTTTGTTAGATACTTAAAAAATTTAAGCCGTTAACTGTCCAAAATACAATTTAATGGCTACAATTTGGTACCTCTCTCTTTGTTTGAGCAAATTATTAGGAAGTTTTTGATCCTTTTCACCTCAGTACTGTATTTATTGATATGCATTCACTAAATCTTTGTTTTTCTCTTGGCCATTGCTGTTACTCATCGTCACATCTTGCTGCTGTCTGATATGGATTCTAAACAAATACTGAATGAGACATTTTTCGACACAGATCGTTACCACGAGTCCTGAGACAATAATTCATGATCGTTTTGTTCTCGAAGCCAACAATTCATAATAGATCTTAGCAAAATATGCTCAAACACCTTAGTGACTAAGCTTTTGGTTTTGGATATGTCCTACAGAGCACACCACATGGTTACTCATCTCACCAAAAGAGGAATTTGGAACAACCTTGTGCTTGTGTCCCCATGTCTCTTTAATAATTTAACCAACTTTTTTTTTTTTTTTTTTTATATATATTTTGGTTCCTCTTCCTTTTCTTCCATCTGGGCCACTTAATTTCATAAATGTCCCCGGAATTCAACAATCTGATTTTGATACCAAATGGGACCATCTTGCATAAGCTTTTCGAACTGTGCTTTGCTGTGCTGTTTTATACCGTTAGATCATATCTATCGACGGTGATGGGGGTGAGGACAAGGATAGGGAATGTTGTGCACAAGGAATTTATGGCAATAATAGAGAAAACATAGTGATACTTATTCATTATCCTTTAGCCTAACATGTTGATTCTCTGTCTATATATATATATATGTATGTATGTAAATATAAATATATAGGATGCAAGTGGAGGTGAGCAAGCACACAGAGGGATCCAAGGAAAAAATGGTCCGTCCAAATGGATTGCCTGAATCTTTGATCCGATACGATGGTATAACAAACATCCTGTTACCGCCCCCTCTCACTGTCTTTTCAGATTCTCATTGGTGCATGCATTAATTATTGAAAATGAACACACACACACACACACACACACACACACACACACATATACATATATTCGTGTAAGTCTGTATAGCATTATGGGATGATTAAATTTGGGTGGGTGCCACATTTCATATATTTCGAAAACGACAATTATATTGCATGTCATGTCACTCGTGACTGTGTTCAATATTGCTTCCATTAGAGTTAATAAGCGTGCAATAATGTCCAATAATGATACTTATTTAGTATTAATTGTAATGTGTATGGTAATTTAGAGACCAAACTAAAAACCATGTCGTTTTGTGCTTTTACACCAAAAAAAAAAAAAAAAAAAGGTTCACCTGATATATAAATTCATATCTGTCTGTAGAATCCTGTGTTTGTCGTTGATTATAAATTTAAAAGAAAGTTATACACTATTTATAAGAAACTTTATGAACATGATCAATTCTGGATATCACTTGTTTCTATCAATATTTCCTTACTGTACCATTAAGATAGAACTTATAATGCAAGACATACAAAACTATATATATATATATATATATATATAATGTTTGTTCTCAAAGTATTGTTTCTGTTTGGACAACACTTAGTATATTAAAGGAGTTAAAGCGTGAATAAAATGGGACTGAAGTTGAAAAAAAGTTGTTAAAAGATGAAACTTGAGTTAACTGAAAAGCAGTCAACTGCAGCTCGTCAGAAGGATATGGCAACCAGTTCAGTAAACGAACTAGTGCAGGCGGTGAAGAGACCCCGAGCGCTAAGCGAATCGACGAACCGTCCCTTCATCAGAAAATCAGGAGGCGGCAAGGAAGAAGAAGTTGGAACTGACCAAGCTCCGGTGAGGAGAAAGTCAGAGAGTGTAGCTCCACCAAGACGGAATTCCCATGCCGGTACTCGAACCTCAATGCAGAGAATCAGTGAAGTTCCTGAAAAGAAACCGAAAAAATCTAGCCGCCGTTCTTTAATGGGGTAACAATATCTTCAAATCAGCTCTAACAAGACCTTGCTTGATCAAAAATTTTATAAAAATCAATTATATTTGATTGTATGTGTCAGGCTTATAAGGAAGAGTCAAACATACAATGAGAATGTTGATCAAGATGAAAATATAATTGTGGTGGATGATGTGGAGAGTGATGAAGATGATGATCATGAGGGGCCAGAGGATGTTGATAGCAAAAAGAGACAAAAGGAGATGAGAAAGGGTATCGATCTCGCTACCACACTCGAACGTATAGAGAAGAACTTTGTCATTACTGATCCCAGGCTTCCTGATAATCCCATTGTAAGATTTCTACTAGTCAAAGTCGATTGTTTGTTAATATTCTCGACTAATTAATCTGTTGTTCTTGATTCGAGTTTTTGTTTCGGAGATTAACAAGACACAAGATGTGTGATACTAATGCTCTTCAACGTTTTTGTTGTTTCAGATATTTGCATCTGATAGCTTCTTGGAGCTCACGGAGTACAGTCGCGAAGAAATCTTGGGAAGAAATTGCAGGTACGTCCTTAATTTATTTAATAATTTGTTACAAGTGATTCTTAAGTAAAATTAAATCTGAATGTTAAATTGTAAGAAAAATGAAAATTGTTTTGGTTATATGTAGGTTTCTACAAGGACCTGAAACCGATCCGGCGACGGTGAGAAAAATTAGAGAGGCAATTGACAGTCAAACGGATGTCACTGTACAGTTAATTAACTACACCAAGAGTGGTATGTTCCGTTTCCTATTTCGTTATGAAAGAAAATTTTTTTACTTGTTTTCATGTTGTAGTTACTTCTTCTTTTGTATACTTAAACCAGGCAAAAAGTTCTGGAATCTGTTCCATCTCCAGCCTATGCGTGATCAGAAGGTACTACACTTTCTCTATAATCTAATGTTTTATGTTATAATAAACAGCCAAGCCAGTCATAAAAAAATAAGAAATTAATTAAATGTGGAATTTTTACTTGTTTAACAGGGAGAAGTACAGTACTTTATTGGGGTACAACTAGATGGTAGTCAGCATGTTGAGCCGCTTCGCAACTGCATTCCAGAACAAACGGCAAAAGCGGGCGAGAAATTGGTCAGAACTTTCTTTCCTCTATTTAAGTATTTGGTTTATGTTAGTTAACGAATTCCCGGGCCAACAATAGTTTTATATTCTCACTCTCCCTGACATGCGGGCTGAACAATGGACAATCGTATGGATGAATATTAGTTATAAGGCCCGAAACATGAATAGTCAATTTTAAGTTTGTAACACATTAAAGGCGCAACACGTTATGACATTTCGGTTTGTTTTAGCGGTTTGCTTTATTCTTGGATTTACAGGCAGTAAATCAGTATTCATCTCTAATGAAATTTGTTTGTTAATTAATTCCTAAACAGATCAAAGAAACTGCAGAAAACGTTGACGAGGCAGTGAGAGAGCTTCCGGATGCCAATAAGGTAATGTCACCATAGTTAATCATGCTCTTTTAATAAAGAGTTTATGTTGGGTTCGGTTCTAAGAAGTTTTCAAATCTGCAGAAACCAGAAGATCTATGGACGAACCACTCAAAGGTGGTTCATCCGAAGCCTCATAGAAAGGATAGTCCTCTATGGAAAGCCATTCAAAAGGTACTATTCTTTCAAACTCATGAACTACCACACGTAACGGCAAAGATTTACGAACACTGGTTTTTGAAGTCATATACTATTCTTTCAAAGTCATCTACAAGTAATCCTGATTTTTGCAGATTCTGGATAGTGGAGAACAGATAGGATTGAAGCATTTTAGGCCTGTAAAGCCCTTAGGATCCGGTGATACTGGCAGGTTTGTCTCTTTTCTTGTCCCGTTTTTTCACCCCGAGCTTTGCATTATCAGTAAGACGTTTACTTTGGGAACCACGGAATATTAGTTGCATCATAGTTCTGATTCAAGTCCATTAGTGGACATTAAGCTGAAAAATAAGCTTAGTGGAGTTGCTAAAGATTGAATCCACCTTTTTGTGCATTTTGTTACTCCAACCGGGCTTTGATCGTCTCTCGGAAAATTGTCTCACTTGGCAGTGTGCACTTGGTGGAACTCTGTGGAACTGGTCAGTTGTTTGCCATGAAAGCTATGGATAAAGGTGTTATGCTCAACCGTAACAAGGTATTGAAATTGATTTTTTTTTTTCCCCGTCTCTTCTCGTGAATGTAGGTTTTTAGCTTGTGAGTTGATCGGTCTTCGTGTTTTCTATACACGATCCCATTTGTTTCTGTAGGTGCACAGAGCTTGTGCAGAGAGAGAAATCCTTGACATGTTGGATCACCCTTTTCTTCCTGCATTATATGCTTCATTTCAGGTTTGTAACTTTAATGAAGTCTCGGTGTTAAAGTCAACTTATTTTTGGTATTTTTCACACATTTTGAATGTCCCATCTTAGTTATTACCCTTTTTGTGTATTTCCTGCTTCTACCAAGGGAGAATTGAAAAGAAATGTTGGTTACTTTCATACAAAATTCATAACTTTCTGGCTTTTCGTCTTTTGCAGACCAAAACGCATGTTTGTCTGATAACTGATTACTGCCCTGGTGGAGAACTCTTCATGCTTCTAGACAAACAACCCACAAAGGTCTTGAAAGAAGATGCTGTGAGGTAAGTTTAGCTAACAAACTGTTAGTAAAGAAAATTCTCGAGTCACGATCTTTAGTAGATCGACTCGGTTTTGAAAATTAATGTGGCAATGCCGTAGTTGTTTTGAGTTTCTGGCCTTGCCATTTTGAGGTCCATTCTAAGTTTCCTTACGACTTGTACGTTACGTTATTAATCTTATCTAACATATAGTTATGGATGAAACTATTTAGATTTTATGCGGCCGAGGTAGTTGTCGCTTTGGAGTACCTTCACTGCCAAGGTAAGCTTATAATTTGTGGTATTCACTTGTATTTCTACAAACAAGACATATATATTAATACAGCATATAAATATACTGTGTTTCTTTGCAGGGATAATTTACAGGGACTTGAAGCCCGAAAATGTATTACTCCAGAGCACTGGCCATGTGTCGTTGACGGATTTCGATTTGTCGTGTTTGACATCTTGCAAACCACAGGTTTCTTCTTTTTACAAATTCATCCTTGCTATACAGAAACTGCAACATATGCATTAAAACAAACAATTACTTAAGAGTTCACATCTTGACACTTCTTCTCTATTTGCTTCTGGCTTAACTAGTTACTGACAAAGGTATTTTCCTCCGTTCAGCTTCTAATTCCAGAGACAACCGACAAGAAAAAGTCACATAAAGCTCAACAGACTCCAATCTTCATGGCTGAGCCCATGAGAGCATCAAATTCCTTCGTCGGCACTGAGGAATACATAGCTCCGGTTTGACACGCTTTTATCTTTTTTTCTTTATATAATTTTCTCCCACGCAAAATTTGCATGATTTTGTACACATTTCTGGTGAAATAATTGCTAGTACTGTACTGCCATAGAAAAAGTGCTTAAAATTCTGCTACTATACTTTACTAAATTGGAGATAATACAAATTCCGTGTTAATGTTTAAGGGCTTCTTATTATTGATCTCTCTTATTTTTCCAAATAACTTTGCAGGAAATCATTACTGGGGCAGGTCATACTAGTGCAGTGGACTGGTGGGCTCTAGGTAATTTTTTTCTTTTTTTTTGGCTCATTTTAAATCTTTTACAACTTTGTTCTCCTTTCATTTTTATTTTATTTTTAAATCTCTTTAGGCATTCTTCTGTATGAAATGCTTTACGGATACACACCCTTCAGAGGAAAGACAAGGCAAAAGACATTCGCCAATATCCTTCACAAAGATCTTAAATTTCCAGGCAGCATACCGGTATGATATATCTACAAACAGGAGTACAAAAAGTATATTTTCATATGTTATCATCCACACAGATTTATGCACTATTAAAACAATGTTTGAAATGTATCTAACGGGCAATTTGAAACAAAGACTCTTTTGCTCCTTACATAGACTTCAGACTCGATGTGAAAACTCTAACGAACTTATAATATAATATAATATAATATAATATAGAGAAGTGAAAAATCCTAAAGAGACCCACCCGATTCGTGACGTGGAACATTGAAAATTTTCGTGTTGCGGTTTATGCAGGCAAGTCTTCAAGCAAAACAACTAATGTATAGGTTGCTGCATAGAGATCCCAAAAACAGATTGTGTTCAAGGGAAGGAGCTAATGAAATCAAACGACACCCGTTCTTCCGGGGCGTCAACTGGGCCTTAGTTCGCTGCAAGGTAATACCAAAGACTTCAATTTCCAACTCAAATAATTAATACTTAAGAGTTCTGTATATGTGTATACAAAAAATGTATTTGCTCACTTAAATCATCGTCATGTTCCGCAGAACCCTCCTAAGCTTCAGGCTCCTATCTTTGAGACAACTGAAGCCGAAAAGGGAGACAAAACTGTATTGGATCCTGAGTTGGAGGATCTCCAAACCAATGTCTTCTAAGAGGTATATAATTATACACACACACACATATATATTTACCATTTTGTCACGTTTTCAAATTGAGAAAATTAAATATATTTCTTCACACCAAAATTTTATTTATTTCCCTTTTTTTTTCTGCAGGTTACTATTCATGAAAATGAACTGCATTTCTTAGCAAAATCATAAGGAGATGGCGAGAGCTTAAAAATGTATCATCTTGTTAAGGAACAAAAATGTGATTTGCTGAATTTAGTGATCTTGGAAGATTAATTAATGGCAAGTTCAACAGCTAAGCTAGGATGTTTTGTTTTGTTCATTTGTATTTAGGAAGTTGAGGTTCTTGTTGGTCCTTTTTCCACGTGCAATTGTTTGTAATCTATATTTATTTTGCAACTCTGGAAGCTTCCTTGTTTTATAACAATCTGGTCTGCTTATGTTTTTTTCGATCTAGATATAATATTTATATTATATTAATTCCAGCAATACAATGTATAGTAGTTGATCACGGTAATTTTCTTTCACTAGCGGATTTGGGTTTGTGCTTTACTTCTTTTAGAGGCATTTGATTTAAAAAAATAAAAAATAAAAATGCATAGAGTTAGCTCATAAGATAATGATATTATGTTGTTGAGTCACCTTAATTTTGTTTGTTTATTTATTTATTGTCAGTTGTTGAGAATGTTTTGTCACTTCCTTTGACTAAATAAGGACATAGACTGTCCTTTTGTTTGACTTTTTTTTTTTTTCCCCAATAAATAAACATACAATTAGATAACATGTTGAAACTGTGACTTCTCCTGTGGTAGTACTCTTCTTGTTCAAGAATGATCAAGCATTGCTCCAACATATCAATCTCATGATTTTTTCGGTATTACCAATAAAAATGATGCTGCAATAAAAAGGTAAGTCAGTACAAATATTGCAAATAAACGTGTGCCCTCAGAAGTACAGTTAAGCTTAAATATGCAAGCACTATGCTGCGGACATACAATACCACAAGTAATAAATTCGTGTCTATATGACTACATTGGTGGCTGTGGTTTCACCTTCATTGTGGACTACAATATTCCTTATATATATTCATAAAGTCATATATATATATATTCACTCTTCATAAATATATATTCCTTTACATCTCTCTCATAGAGTCATAGGTCGTATGATTTGACAGCAATTTTACCATAAAATTAGGTTTGTTTTGGAATAACAGAATAAATATATTATTATTCTCATTTCAAAAAAAAAAAAAAAAAAAATCACACACGCATATTAGTTAGTCCTAGCTTGCAGCTAGGAATATCATGGGTAGGTTTGTTAGGTACGTAAGGTATAGTTGCCATGCAATACTTATGTAACTTCTAGGGTAAATGCTATAGGTTAGTAACTAGGATAACATGTTAGCATTGAAAGACATAATTGGAAGGAGATCAAATATCAATTTGGGGACCAATTCAATGCAAGATTGCCGGCCTCAGTTTGATTCTCGATTTTTAAATTGAAGTTGGTTGATTTTTTAAAATTAATTATAATTTTTATTAATTTTTTAAAAAATAAAAAATTAATATGAAAATTTTAAATTGAAAATGATGAAATAAATGTATTCTGAATTTTGGATTCAAAAAATTATCATTGATGTCGATATAAAGTGCATTTTATTTATAAAAAAGACACACACATACACACACAATGTCAATCCTCTATATTTTTGTCTTTGAAATTATATTTAAGAACTGAAATTTCCGACAAGGAAAATATGAAATGCCGACACTGACAACATCTCATCAATGCGTCAGAAATGTAATGCCAACATTTTTGTAACATTCAACAAAACCTAAAGGGCCTAGACTAGAGCCCTAGACCTGTATTTGGAGTTCAGGTAGTTGCAGCTTTTTCTTCTGTCTAATATTCCGTCCACACTCATTGGTTGCACACTCACTTGCACTTGGCATTTGCATTTGGTAATATTAAATATGGTCACTTCCCAATAACTTGCCCTACCTGTAAAGGTTTCTTTAATGGTGACTTTCGCCCTCAGCTTTTGCCCTCGGAGAAGGACAACTAATTACATAGAGTCTTGTTTGTCAAGAATATTAGTCGCCTCAATTACATATTACCAAAAGTGATTATCATGAGAAAAGTTGTTTTTAGTAATGTTCAAGTTCAATGTTAATAATTTGCACAAAATTCATGTAAAAATCAGTATTTCAATCCTAGCGTCAAAAGAATAATTAGACTCCGTAATTTAATCCAATTGTATCAATGGGAAGAAGAGTATAGAAGCTATCGAGCGACCCAACAGAGAGAGACACATGTCTTCTGCTAAACAGTTGTGAAACACTAAAACACTGTAATGAAAAGAGAGAAGAGCACAATCATTATTTTGGAAGAAGTGACTCCGATAAGACTACACATATATATATATATATATAAAACAAGTTGGTCATGATGAGATTGAGATGTGAATGAGAATTAGTTGGCTCTCTATGCCAGCAAACGACATCTATACATCCCACATGACACAAGTCTTACTATAGCTGACATTTTCTATGTTCCCACTCTGCAGTGAAAATCATTATTTTATGTTTTTATAAATAATTAATTAAGGACAAAAGTTTCTGGATCTGCTATCTTGAAGGAGTTAAACCTATTTTCCCATCACATTGATTTCCTTGCTTTGTATCCTAGTGGAGAGGAACTTCACCAAACCCTACTCTTTAACACTGCAAACTCAAAATATAAATTACAAAAAAAAAAAAAAAAAAAAAAAAACCGACCCAAGCTCTCAAAAAGGAGAAAAGAAGAAAACCAGACCCCAAAATTTTATGACGTCGTGGGACAACTAAGGGCTAAGGTAGTGTTTTGGTTGGGAGTGAGAGAATGGAAATAGGAATGGTGATAAGAATAGAATAGGAATGCAATGAAGAAGAAAAGTGAGGTTTTTGTTTAGTTAGAATTTTATAACACTATAGAATGAGAGATCTTACATCAAATGGATGTTTTTGTGAGCTGCTATAATTTTCTTTTCCAAATAGAAGTAACATATAAAGTGGTTTAACATGAGGAGGTGATGCACAAATTGGGTCCCATAATACATTACTAAGAGAAAGCACTTCTTTTTAAGGTTGTTATTCTCTTAATAAATTAGGCGGCATTTAATATGTTTCTCTCAGTAGCATTAGGTTAGTCACTTTTTAATTCTATTGATCACTTTTACTTCATATTATAAACGATGAGGATGAGAGATTAAATGACACCAATAATTTGTTAAAAAATATATGTATCTTTTATGATTGAATTTTATACCGACCTTCAATATTTATAAATCCATGTTTTTAATCATTTAATCTAATCAAAATCATATAAAAATAAAGAAAAAATTTATGCAAGATATATAGTTTTGTAATACAGATCTAACCTTCTAAAAACAAAACAGAATTCTACAGATAATGTATTTATAGATTAGAAATTTGCACTTCTAAGTTGTTACTGCTATGTGTGCTTTTGTTACAGTGTTCATGAGCACTACTAAGCAATAATTCCCCCCTATTTAAAAAAAAAAAAAAAAAAAAGCCCTCCGTTATAAAGAACCGTTTTTTTAGGTTTTCTAATCATTATTATTGAAGTTGCAAAAAACCAAAGCTGAAAGTGAAAGCTGTCAAACTAAACACTCCCTCCCTCTCAGTCCAATTTTCCCTGTTCTTTTCTTTTCTTTCTTTTTTTCTCTTCCCTTTTCTTGGATTCCCACTTTTTTTTCCCTCCTAGTCTGGCAATTTATTTTCACTTCACTCTATCACTTTCAGCTTTTTCTTTGCTTTCCCTACTTTCTCAGCAAAGTTTTTAATCCTTCTTCACTCAAAAAATTATTTTTTTTCATTTTTCAATTCAATCCCAAAAAATTCTTCAACCAAATTTCGTTTCTTTAGTTGATCTTCCCACATTACACTCCAATTTTCCCGAGAAAATTTTAGTCTTGGCCATTCTGAGCTCATTCTCCTCTAATTTTAGTACCAAAAACCTTGATTTCAGCTTCAATGGCGGCCGAGAACTCACTGAAATCAAGAGAAGTCTCGGCGATGATAAAGCAGGGCTTCATATCAGATCAAACAATGTCGTTCTCTCCCTCCAGATCCATCTCCAGGCTCTACTCGCCATTGTCGTCGCCATCCAAAACCCTCTCCTCCTCCTCTTTCTCGCCGCCGCCTCAGCAACCGTCGCAGTCGGCCTTCTCGCCGTCTCCGGCGAACTCGCACGCTCACAACCAGACGCTCTACGAGATGATGTCGGAGGAGCAGCACCGCGAGTTGAGGCTCTCCGACGACAAGCGGCGGAAGCTCCACGAGAGGGTCGCGAAGCTCCTCGACGACGCGCAGTTCCGGACGGCCTCCTCCAGCTCCTCCGGCGACGTGAGTCTGACGGTTGTCGCCAGGGACGGGTTTAGGGTTACCATGGACGTCCACAAGAGCGTGCTCTCTTCCAAGAGCCGATTCTTCGCCGAGAAGCTCCGACTGGAGCGCGGCATCTCCCACTCAGTGGAGATCAGCGATTGCGACGACGTCGAGGTGTACGTGGAGACCGTGGTGTTGATGTACTCCGAGGATTTGAAGAAGAGGTTGATCGGCGAGGAGGTCTCCAAGGTCCTAGGACTGCTCAAGGTATGCGTTTTTTGTCAGCCTTGTGTTTGGTAATCGAGAAAATTGGAAATGTAAGAACTGAGCTGTAGCTTTCTTCTGGGAATGGGTGATGGGAAAATGTCTCCATAAATAGTGGGAAATGCTTTGTTTTTATTTGTTTGGATGAATTTTAGGCTTTTCTGTTCTGCCCGTTACTTGTCGATTGCTTGAAAATTGAATAAAACCTCGGAAAATATTTAGAAGAGGACAAGACCATCATTTGGAATCTTAAGTTTGGTTTAGTATGAAAAATACATCTGAATTTGGTAATGGAACAGTTTGTTCAAGTGGTAATGCAAATGAATTCTTCTGAGTGACAATTTAGATTTGTGTAATTTGCATACATTTTGTATTGGATTCAATTGGGAGATGCAAAAGAAGGTGATGATTATGGGACTTAATCATCTCCTAATAAGAGTTTAAGCATATTTCCTTTTTCTTCACTTCGATTTTTGGAAAAAACGTAAAACGTGAAGCTTAGGAACTCTTCATTGGAATGGACATACAAATATGAATTACAGAGTTTGATTCATTAACAACAAAGAATAAATATTTTCATGTTTTTTCCTCACCAAATATTGTTCTGTTTGTAGGTATCTGCAGCTATCATGTTTGATTTGGGGATAGCATCATGCTTAGAGTTTTTGGAAGCCGTTCCGTGGTCCAAGGATGAAGAGGAGAAAGTCATTTCTAATCTTAGCCAACTACAGCTCGAGGACTCGGCGAGTGAAGTGCTGCTGAGAGTGTCATCCGAACCATCCACTTCAGCGCAAGCCGACGACATCCTATTGAGATTGCTGACTGGTGTTCTTCAGGCGAAAGATGATAAAGCTCGTCGAGAAATGAAATCTCTTATTTCTCGTCTGTTACGAGAAGACGCGCCCATCAATAGCAACACGCTGGACATCTCTAAAGACACCCTTTATTATCTTTGCCATGGGTGTATCAGTTCTCTTGTTCTATGCCTATCAGAAGCTACACGTATTGAAGAAACTCGCCGTGATCGGGGAGTTTTGATGGGTGAAATAGCTAGAGAGGCCGACAATCTTCAATGGATTGTCGACATTTTAGTGGATAAAAAGATGGCAGACGAGTTTGTGAAACTGTGGGCAGATCAGAATGAGCTTGCAATCATGCATTCGAAAATCCCCACCATGTATCGGCACGAAATCAGCAGAGTAACTGCTCAACTGTGCATAGCAATAGGCAGAGGACATATCTTGGTACCGAAAGATACCCGGTTTTCTTTGCTTTCCACATGGCTTGAAGCTCTTTATGAGGACTTTGGATGGATGAGAAGGGCTTGCAGATCAGTTGACAAGAAGTTGGTCGAAGACGGACTCGGCCAAACAATTCTCACACTGCCGTTGCCGCAGCAACAGACCATTTTGCTTAATTGGTTCGATCGGTTTCTCAATAAAGGAGACGACTGTCCCAACGTCCAGAGGGCATTTGAGGTTTGGTGGAGAAGAGCTTTCATAAGAGAACATGTGTCCGAGCACGACAATTCTCAGTTACAAATAACAATTTGCGATTATCCCAACTGAAAACCATTGTTGTAGATGGGAAAGAAAATAACAATATAATTTACTCGGAAGTATATAATAACAATTCTTTTTCGTTGGAGCTGCATGATTTATTCTGCTCAATTTCTTGCTAAAAAAATGAGAAAATTTGGATCCTAATTTGAACCTAATTATGAGATACAAATAATTGTAGAGACAATTCTGGAAGTGCACTATTTTCTCAAGTGTTCTAAGATTACAACACTTTTTCTCTATAGAACTAACTTGCTGCTATAAGGATAGATAAAGTAGGAAAGACAACATTCAAAACTAATCAAAGACGGACCTGGCGAGACTTAAACATCATGAAAGGAGTTAAGTAGCTGCTTTAGAATGCCGACCGATCTTCGCATGGAGGTACTGCAGAAAGAGGAGCTGAACAAAATCTTGATTTACAGATCATCCTGGCCAGAGAATGAGAACGATTTCTGCTTTTTAGCTGCATATTTTCTCAACACGATCGATTCCTGAACTGGGATGAATTTTGTATATTTCCGCTTTAAGTTAAGAAGAAAGAATTGGCTTTGGCCCATAAGATAGTTTAGGAGGCACGTCAACTCTGCAACAGGAAAATACAACTATTAGCTTCAAGAGGGTCCTCAATGAAAGGGGGAAAAAAGTGAGTTTGAACTGCAAAATCCAAAGAAAAGAAAAACAACTGACAATAGCAAAACCATATTTATAGTTAAGAACACAAATCATACCACGCAAACTTAGCAAACAAACTGTATATTTCGCAAGTCAAAAGGTGCACCCGACAGATTTGGTCAATTTCAAAACGGCGCTTCAAGATGGGACCGGGAGAAAGCTTTGCCGTTTAAGGTCATTAATAGGTGACAATTTTAGCAAGATGTGTGAAATCGATTTCAACTAGAGGCCAGAACTGTTCATATTATTCTAAGATCTAAAATTCTACGCGGCATCATTAACGTGTTGTTTTCCAGTCACTGAGTAAACCGGCCATAATTTGGGATGTGTTTGAGTTGCAACCTTTACTTTAGCATACACATAACTTGCAAATGCAAGTGCAACTTTGCACATTCCTTCTTACCTTTGTCGAACTTTAAGCATTCCTGTGCCGATCTGCATCGGTATACCCATGATTATGCATTCACTTACTCCTTCAATCTTGTCCTCCCTTCCATTCACAGAAGCATTGAACAGGTGATCAGCTGTCTTCTCGAATGACGCCAGCATCAAGACGCTCTTGTCCATTTTTTGAATTCCAAATCTTGTGATTCCAAGGACTTCACCCTGTTGGGATAAATCATAACAAAATCACATTGCATCATTTCCACACGTCTAAATTTTCAAAAATAAAATATTAATAAAAGAGTGGAAAAAAAATAAAAATAAAAACTCACCCTAGATGTCATCACATCTGCTAAAAGCATCATATGCCGATTGTCTATGCTCATTCCGTGACTTTTCATCGTATACTCTATTTCGTCGATGATACAGGTTCTTGCTGCTTCAATTCCAAGTGTCTGCTGCACTTCAATGATGTGATTACTTTTGGTTTTACGTCCATCCACTCCTTCAGTGCCCATAACTGCCAGAAGGCCCGTTCTAAACAACATATTAAAGACAAAATTAAATATATATATATATATATATATATATTTTTAACAAAAAACTGGAAATCAGATATCATATATGGAGCTGTTTAACATAGAATGGAAGTCAAAACGGAGAGGAAATAGTTTCCTCTACTTTCCTCTACTGCTAATATTTGGATCTTTATTTTGGGAGGTTTTAAAAAAAAACTAAAATTGAAAACTGAACTGAAAAGCTTGCTGGTTGTTGACAACTAGCAACTGCTTCCACCTGCCACAAGGGATACAATGACACTTGTGAGAAGCAAAGTGCCAAGATCTTTCATCAGCTTACTAACAGCCACAAAACAGGTGTTTTGACACCGAAACAGCCAGCAAAACAAGGTGTTTTGACACCTAAACAGCCAGCAAACCAGGTGTTCTGATGAACAGATGTTTTGACACTAAACAAGCCAACAAATCTGGTGTTTTGACACCTAAACAGCAAGAAAACACGTGTCAAATAGCTCTTTTAATCTCTGAAAGCTGTCTTGGATTCTAGGAGCTGGAGAACTCTATAAATACCACACACCTTAAACAGTTTAGAAGGATAGGCAGCAGAGAAAAATACTACGGACCAGCCTTGGTAAATCAGCCATTTTCTTACTCCTCTCATAACTACTTGGCCATTCTTTTCTTATCCCTTCTCCTAAATAACAACTCAACCTTTCTAAATTCCAAATCTGACTCCAAACACCTTCTAAAACCTTAGAACTCTCATTTTCTTTTTCTTTGCTTAGAGGAACGAGATCAAGAACCTAGTCCAAAGGCTATTGAGCTACTACAAACCCCAAATATTAGAGTTATGTTTGTGGTATAAGTTTCATTTAATAAAATTATGTATTGATTTTTATTTATCAGTTCTTTATTTACTTTTGAGCAACTTAAATTTATCGCTAGTTTCTTTCATCTCCAATTACCTGGTCCTTGTTCTATTTTCAATTATTTAGTTGATTAATCCAGTTATCTGGTCCCATTCTATTTTCTACTTCCAGTCATCTAGTCCTATTACTTATTTCTTGATTCCAGTTAGCTGGTCCTTTTCCTTTCAATTCCCTAATTTATTTTTATGCACTTATTAGTTGTTTAATGCAAGTTATCTATACTTATCTTTGTTATTGAGATATAATAAAACATTGCTCATAAATTACCACAAACAATCTTATATATATTTTTGACAATATTCTCCCCAACAAATTTTCAATTTTACTTTTTGAGGGGGAGTTTCTCCTCAACAACCATGTTGCACTGTATCAGCGAAAAAATGTTTAATCAGCAAGAAAAGACAACCTATTTGAAAAACTAAATATGAACCACAAGAGTAGCATGGAATGAAATTGATCGTATGCGAAAAAACAAATACCAGATTTGCATGAATCTGGAAATAGTTGAGGCACAATAACATGCTAATTGAGACTAATTTGATCGTGAAACATAGCATTCTTCTCAAATTGATTAAATAATTTAGAACACAGAACTTCGACAACAAACTCACCCCTCTACCAGCAATTTGTATTTGCATATCTTCGTTATTTTATCTTCTTCCTTACTAATAACAACACGCTCAGCAGTTTTTATACCCTGTAAGTCAAACAAAGGTATTAAATAAATATCTTCCACAAGTACTTCCAGCCGAAAAAGAAGTATGGATGAAATTTCTAAGGACTTTTTATGAACCATGGTTCAGTATCACCTTTACTATAATTTTCGGAAGCATTGCCCTAAGATTGTGGAGATGAAAATGAAGTTTGCTTCTATCCGATTCGTAAGGAAGGATTTCCAACTTCTTAAAATCCAAAACCCTGACATGCTGCAAAACGTACAATTGTACGTCAGTTTTTAGATATCTAATATACAAGCCATACAAATAAGTATGGAAGAAGGAGATGTTCACCTCTTGTTTCAGTTTGATTCTTGGGGTTTGTAATATTGCATCTTGGACAGCATTAGCATCTATAGACAATTGTGCATCCTGAATCCTATCCATGTCAAGTGTGATGAATACTGATGCTACTCGAGGAGTCAGTACAGCCTTAATACTCTTAGCAACCTGCAGAAGGATCATAGATTATACAACGAGAAATATTAACCTAATGACTTCTTTGATTTGTACATACCAGAACATTTTCCACAAAAGCGTTCTTCATCATTAAATATAGAAATTAAAATTTTATAAATAGAACTCGATCGGCAATAATTTTGCATTTAATACTAAAAATTAATAAATAAATGCAGTAACGAAACTATTTAGTATATTGTTACATACCTGGCCTAAACTTATTTTCTCCATCCGACCTCTAACTATCCGTGCGACATTTACGTTATTATCACACTCTAGTATTGCAGTGATGATGGGTGTGCTAATCCTTTTTGCTCCATTAATTATTTCTTTGATACGAGGTACTCCAAGTGTGACGTCTAAGAAAAAGAGTTAAAGATAATAGTTAAACCAAGCAGTTTAAATGGCGGAATGCCAAGTAAATTTATGACTATATCATCCCCGGTCACTCTAAAGAAAATATTTAAAATACTCACTCATGCTTGCAACCCCAGCAAAGTGAAAAGTTTTCAAAGTCATCTGAGTCCCAGGCTCTCCAATACTTTGAGCTCCAATTGCTCCAATAGCAGTTCCAGCTTCGATTTTTTTGGAATGATAACGCGAGATACAAGTCTCAAGAAAAACCTGAAAAAGTATGAATACATCACGCGCATATTAACAAATTTATCATTTTTCTACTAGCATAAACCCTTATGATTAAAAAAAATAAAAAATAAAATAAAATAATTGCATCAGTACAAAGTATATTCATGAAATAACACTATGCAATAAGTGAAAAATTGTTAATTTGTTCAACATACACCATCCCTGTTAACAAAACAAATGCATAGCATGGCCAATTATGTCACGGATTCTTTGCACTTCCAATCTATGTCCAACAATAAAAGAACTCAAACTGGATCCACACACACGTGAACAACTATTAACATCCTGCCAAGGCTCAACAACTGTATTTACTTGACCAAACTGTTTGCATATTCGCAACAATTTCAGGTGATACAATGAAACTTTGAGGATTAGTCACATATATTTGTTTGTGGTTTCAAATGCGTCTTCTTTGACAATGAGGAAGCAGTATCCCCCATAAAAGGAGAAAAGAGCCCAAAAAAAAAAAAAAAAAAAATACTAACAAGAAAAGGAGAATAATGCAAAAGCATCAAGAAAACAACAGCCAATACCTCTAATTGTCTAGCAGTAGCTCCAGTTATCTGCTGGACAATCTTTTCGGTAGTTGCAGAATTTTCCATCTTCACAGAATCCACAGTTGATTCACCAGTTTGCCATGTTCTTTTCAATGATTTTATATATTCGTCCAGGAAAGATTTCAGAGAGGTTTTGAACGCGGCTGAACAACCTCCCTCAGGAGTCATATCATGTTTAGAGAGCCTGCTTTCAACTAGTTCAGACACCTTTTCAGGAGACAGCTTTTCATTTCCTTCCTCAGGGCACGTGGCCTGTAAACCAACATAATAAACTCAGTATACAAATAATGACACCAAATAAGAAACTGTTGTCGAAGTTAGTGGAAGCCAGCTGGCTGATTTCTGTTAATCAGTGGAATCCAGCTGGCTGATTTGTGTTAATTAGCCAATATTATTTTGTTTCCTTATTTGTTCCCTAAGGATCAGTCGATCCTTTTTGTATATATACCCATTGTATTCTTTAAAATAAAATCATGGAAAAGTATTATATTTTCCTTCCCCAAAACTTCAACTGTAAACAATTCAAACGTTTCATACCTTGGCTTTCAAAAACAGTCGCTCAAAATTTAATGGAGCTCCATTTTTTCCTTCCATATGAGCAGGATCCATGCCGTCATCCCCATAACGGAACTGAATTATACATCCACTTGCATTCCTTACGGTGCTATCGTAATGGACAAATAAATCCTCCAAGGCTTTTATCAACCTACGGGACATGTACCCTGTGTCAGCTGTTTTCACCTGCAATGGTTCATGAAAAAATCAGTAATAAAATGTTTTAAGGTCCAAATCATGCCTTCTCATTTTGTTAATGACAATTTCCTTAAAACCATGCCTTCTCATTTGGTTAATGACAATTTGAGTACCCGTAATTAATTTATGAAGAAATTTCTTTAACAAGGTATATTGGAGTAAATCATGTAAACCTCATTATGAAATGTAAGTAATATTTAGTTAAACCATTCTTATAGAAAAAGCATGCCTTGGACAACAGAATGCAATGAGCCTTCAGACCCAAACGATGGACATATGCTTTTGAGGAAGAACCCAAATTTTCCTGTAATTACAATTTTCATTTTTTTTGGTGATTGTCAAGAGGTAACCTCAATTTATTTAAGTAGTGAACCCAGTTCCCCTTTGGCACAAATGCGGCTTAAAAGCCATGACATTCTAGAGTAACTCGGTGTGGATGGCCCCTGGGGTATCAAAACTTATAAACAATTTTATCAGACTAGTTACAATAGATGGCAGATCTACGTGCAGGTTATCAAAGCCCAAACAGTACCTACAAACTGGCATATTTTAGCTATGTCTAGATTGAAATAGGGTTTGAAAATTAGGCATTGAGAAAAAATGATAAAACTTGATCGCAATGAAGCATGATCGAAACATGTCCATATGGAATACGCACCGCAGTATCAACAAGACCTTCTCGTCCTCCCATAGTGTGGAAAAAGAACTCAGTGGCTGATAAGCCATCATAGAAGGAATGAGCAACAAATCCTTTAGCCTGCATTAACAATGGCATAATAAGTCTCAATCATAGAAATAAAATGAAATAAAATTTATTTGCCTTAGGAATTCATTTTAATCTCACTATTCTTTGATTTCTAAAATAAAGCAAGGGAGAACAAGTCATTTTAACCTGACCATTCAATGATTTCTGAACACAATGATCTCTCCATACCGGAAAGCTATTCCATTCTACGCCCAAATCCATGGGCAAAGCAAAACACAAATAAATGAAAAAAAAAAAAAAAAAGCCCACTGTTCCAAAGCCATTGAAGAATGCAGGATTGTGGCAAGAATATTAATGCATTGTATAGGTTCCTGGGGCAAGGGCAATAAAAGTGGTCTTTTGTGTTTCGGCAAATGGAATGTGTGCTTGCTTTCGATTATCAATTTAATAATATTCATAGTTATTCGTTGACCACGAATGCTGGCATGCTTAAACCATAGATCATTCGTTATAAAAATAAATAAATAAATAAATAAAAAAAACAAACAAACAAACCTGCCAAGAAGAAAACCTTATATCAGGAAATATTGGGAGGGGAGGGGGGGGGAGATGGGAGAAGAACAAAAAGCTACAGAACTTACTGCAGGGGCTTTATCCTTTCTAGGGAAGTGAGGAAGACTTCGATCTATGAACCCATTGGGTGCACGACGACCACCGACCGACTGCTGACCGACACAGGCAACCATTTGGCTGATATTAATAGGAGATCCTTTGGAACCACACTGGGACATGATCAGTGGACTATTCCTCCACTGCAGCGCTTTCATCAACTATTCAATTGAAAAAACAATAATAAGAATCAAGGAAAAATGAAATCTCACTTCAATCCAACTCTAGAAGTGCTATCGGAACAATCAGAACCATGTGGGCAGCTTCTATGGAGTTCTTTCCTCAAAGAGATGAGCTCAGACTTTTAGACGGAAAGTCATAAAGATCATCTCAAAACTTTAGACGGGAAGTCATAAATAAACAACAAGTCTATCGTATCTTATTCTTTATATGAGACGGAAACTCCATCTTCATGCATGGTTGCTTACCAAAATTAAGACAACAACCCCAGCTTATAGACATAAACAGATAAAAACAGTTGAGTGACAATAAATGCAGAATGAAAGCCCTAAGGAGATGCTTATATTTGGTCAAAATCATAACCTCAGCTGCAGTTTTCTCTCGAATATTATTCAATTTCTGACTTATCTTTGCCTCCAATGTTTGAGCAGCATCACAACCAGGTTCAGGTGGTAGTTTTCCTTCATTATGTAGCTTTATTTGCTCATCACACTCGTTAGCACCTATATTAATTATCTGATCTATCTGACCTCGCAATTTTTCATTTGGCTGGACATCATCAATCCCAATTGAGAACCCATGATTACCAATCCACCGGGCACTGTATCCAACAAGAGAGCAATATTACTTATCCGTTCACTAATGACATGGGCATATAATAATCAAATCTTATCAAACCCTTATCTAACTAGGCTTTGTACAATAAATATTATCCTTTAGCAAATATACACATGAGTGATGAAGATTAAATCAACTACTTAGGAAATGCATTCTGAATCAGAGACGATTGAATGGACATCAACTCATATACTGATATCATATCAAATAAATATATTTGTTAATTAGCCTGCACGCGTAATTCATCATCAAATGAATAAAAAAAGAAAAGAAAAAATAGGTCTGACTCGCAGATTCTGAACTCTCAAACCACTACTGGAGTGAAAGCATCCCGTCTTGCTTCCTGATTTCCAGTCTAAAAAATGTCCAACATATATATTCATATAGTGTCAAGGAAAAAAAAAAAAGTTTAAACAATTTAGAGTGATGGTTTATCCAGTTGACATTAGAAATAAGAAACCCAAAGTTGGCAGAAAAAGGAAAGAATACTAGCAAAGAAAGAATGAATATAAGGATGTTAAAATACTAGGTAAAAAGGATACCTTAATTTAGCTAGGCGATTCATGCAAGCAGCAGCAGCATGGGCTTTGTAATCTCTGAGAAGAATGGAATAAAGTCCATCCTTATTGCCATTTCCTGGATTGGCATCGTGTAATATATTGCTTAGCAAACTTCAAACAGATAAATCTTAGTGTTTTTGTTAAAAGCATTTACTTGCAAATAACGATGACGATGATGATATTTAGGGTAATCATCCTGTTTAGTCCTTGAACTATTAACATTCTGTCATTTGTCCCTGAACTTTTAATCTTGGCAAATTACTCCCTGAACTTTTGTTTTTTGGAAGTTTAGTCCAAACACTGATATTGGATGATTTTTCAAATTTAACAAAGAAATTTGTGTTTCAATTGCGTATTAACATGAAATTTTATAGAAATAGTTAAACCAAGTGTAAAATTCCACTTTATTACTATTATAAACCCTTGAGAGCAAGAATATTTTGCACGTATGTAATATAATTGTTTCAGACTTTTCACTAATTATGTGATAGTAATGTGATTATCTCCATTAGATTTCAAAGATCTTCTGTCAATTGTAGTGTCAAGTACCAAAACTGTCAAAAACAAAACAAAACAGAAGTTCAGAGAGCAATTTGTCAAAATTAAAATTCAACAACCAAGGTGACAAAATGTTAATAGCTCAGGGCTAACTAGGCGAATTACCCATATATTCTTTTCAAAAGACAAAAATTGGGTGATAAACTTAAAAAGAGTTTAGAAAAATTTACCTAAAGTTGCCTTCCCAAGTTGCCCGGATATCAATTCGCTGTTACGGAAATAGACAAACCCATCATTTGGACACATAGTTTCAAATTCTTCCTTGTCTTTGGGCTTGGTGTAGTTTTTCTCTCTAACAGTAAGATTCAAAAAGACTCTCACATTTGCATTTAAACGCACTAGGACGCTAAATAATTGTTTTCCGGTCCAAAGTTCTACTGGCTGCAAAACAACAATTTCTTCTACATCAGAAATTAGAATACATATGCAAATTTTAGGGATGATATTTCTTAACTTGTAATGATACAAATTGCAAGATGCTCAACCACATTTATATAAAAAAAAAAAAAAAAAAAAGATAGACATCCTATTCCTCCCTTGACATGATAGCAATGAAAAGATATGCCGCAAGATTTAATCAAACAAGAAATTAAAATAAATATTGTATTTTATAACAAACAAAATTTAGCAAAAGGAGAAAAAAAAGAACATGCCTATGGCTGTAAAAGGTTCGTTAAACATGTCAATTATAAACAAAGACATGAGTCTAGCAGCATAAAGAAAACAATTAGGAGCTGGACAAGGGCTGAAGGCGAAAATTCGCAAGAACAGTGGCAATGAAATAATGCCGAGGACACAGTTTTCAGTTCGTCAATCATGAGCTTAGAGGAAGCACCACTTGGAATATTATGGTTCATTCAAACTATTTTTTACCTAATTTTGGTGTGAGTGTCAGGCTCCTACTTATATATATATATATATATATATATATATTCCAAATTTCCAATTCAAATTGTTAGCAAGTGTCTAATTAAGAAATACCATAAATGATTTTCATATTCTATATAAGCTAAAATCCAAAGATTGTAGAATACTTATAGCTTATCATGAACATGAGAAAAAGCCCACCATGGCAGGAATTTAAGAATACGATAGAATTGGAAGGTCAACCTTAATCACAGCAGGTGTTGGCAAATCAACATGTTCCATGGCGTCCCCCATGTATGAACACATGAGCGAAAAGGCTGCACGGTCATAAAAGGTGTCCTTCCGTGTAATCAAAAAGGAAGATGTGAGAAAATCTTGGGTAGAAGCAACCAAAATCTCTCCATTTTTCGGCGTACAAAGATTGTTTTGGACCTATCAGAACACGAAAATATTATTTAAAAAAAAAAAACAATAGCTAGAAAAGTCAAAAGAGGCACGACCAACTTCTATGTGAAAGAAATAGGCCCAATGACCCAATCATGAAAAAGGTGCCACCCTCAACAACGATGCCTCCTTTCAACAGTCATTAGTCAAAACTCAAAAAGGATCACTTAAAGATCAAAAAAAAATTCAGCATGCATACCTTTTGTTGTTAGATAGATAATAGAGTAAAAATCCAAGAAATTAAATATAACTAACATATGATGCGACAGAATGCCCTTAGAACATGGATCGAAAAAGTGGTGAGTGTGGAAACTAGTTACCCCCATCAACAAAATTGCCTCTGTTCGAGCGTCCTCTGTCTGTGGGACGTGCATGTTCATTTCGTCACCATCAAAATCAGCATTATATGGATTGCAAACTGACTCATTAAACCTCAGTGTTCTCCAAGGCATTACTCTTGCCTGCAAGCACAAATGATCAAACTTATTGCTTGTATTTGTATGGTTATATTCAGATTGGTAAACAATGTTTCATGCACTTATCATAGGCATAGCTTAACATTTCAAAGAAACATTCGTTTCCACAGCACCATACAGAAGTGGTCCACTGGTCCTACATAGAAACTTGTTAATCTCGTTCATAGTAGTTCATTTTGAACATCTACAAACATATTTTAATCAACTTGTTGCTGAAGTTAACACGAAACAGAGTGAGGAGTACTAGTGTCTACTCCATGTTCAAACTCAAAACAGTAGTTGCGGGTTGAGCCTGGCTCCCTCCAAGTGAATTTTTCAAATGGTACAAAATCCAAGTGTCCATGGTTACGAGGTCAAATCTTCTTAAGTTGGTAATATTTCTGTTGAACGTATAAGGATATGTGCTTCACGTTACTGAGAAAAATAAATAATGAAAAGGAGCTTTCATGTGCTATGTGAAGCTCAATCAACTTTGTCAGACCTAAGTTATTAAAATAAAGCAAATATATTAACTAAAAATCAGTTATTTAAAGAGACAGCAGAAGAACATGATGTAAAACATGTTACAGAAAAGTAAATTCAAATATGCAATTACCCTATGACACATGATAGACATCCGATGCAAACTTGGTTGTCTGTTGAATAGAACAATGTCCCCATCCTCTAAGTGACGTTCCACTATATCACCATATTTCAATTCATCTGCTAAACGCTTTCTGGAAACTCTGATAGACCTACAGCACAAACAATAAATCAAACACCAAAAAATGAAGAATTGATACATTATCGCAACAGGTAAAAAACAGTATTTGATCCTTGCCATGTAGAACCATCAGCACGTCTGAGCATCCTTGCACCAGGATATTTATCAGGGCCGTTACTGACACACTGCCTCAACTTTTCTATATTGTGATGAGAAACACGTTCCGGGTAAGTTAAAATCCGAGCCATTCGTATGGGAATTGCAACCTAAACAGGAGAAGCATATTAAAACATAGAAATCAAAAAGCAATGGCAATAACAATACAAAATCAAACATTTTAAGCTTATGTTCGACTCCTAACCTCAGTAATTTTCAGATTGGGATCAGGTGATATTACTGTTCTTCCAGTATATTCAACACGTTTCCCTGATAAATTCCCACGAAATCGTCCTTGCTTCCCTTTAAGACGCTGGATAAAGCCACTCAATTGCTTTTGATTTGCATCACGTTGAATACCACGAACATCGCTATTTATATATTGCGCAACTTCAGCTTGAAGTAAATCCCAGCTATCCTAAACCACATATATTAGCATGAGTATAACCAAAACCACACTCCAGGACCACTGCAAATAGCTATTAGCTAATCTTTGTCAAATCACATTGTACACTAGGAACGTCAACAAATATTCATGTAACACATCCTCTGAGAGTTCAGTTATATGTTTTATACCAAGCATAGAGAAGTACAATGGAACACATGAAAGCAGCAGTAATATCTATACCCGAAAAACATATTTTAATACCAAAATGTATAGTCAGAACATGTGGAACAACATCTGTACTTCACATTACAAAGAAATTGCAACTTCCAATGTCAGACGAGTACCGGAGTTATTAGTTTAACAACTTAAATTCCTACACGTACCAGGAATTTAGCTGCAGCACTTCCTTCTAACAAATTCTGCCGAAGAATAGCATTCGTTTGAATTATTAGCTTCAACCTCTCAGTTAGGTCATTTTCATTGCTGCAACAGAAAATGTGCCAGAAGAAAAAAGAAAGGAAAAAAAAAAAGGAGCATTGCAAACAACTAGGTCACCATAAAGTTCAAAACACTATCAAACAGAAGAATAACAAAGCCTAACAGAACCAAAAAGAAAGGGAAAGAATTAGTTCAGTAATTCAAAAAAATGAAGGCTAAGATAACCTTTGTGACCCATCCATTATAACAGAAGGACGAATAGCTATAGGTGGCACAGCAATGTTTGTCATAATGAGATTCTCTGGTCTAACAGAAAGATAAAGCAACTCGCAGTCCTGCCAAAGAAAAAAATCTGCAATTATACTGATAGGAAAACTAATACAAGAAAATGTCTTGTTCACACTTTCCTTTGTTAACTTGGTATAAAATATAAGGCAACTTGAAAAGGGAAAGATAAAGCAACTCAATCCTGAAACATTTCCAATCCCAAAAGATTATACTTTTGAATTTGAAACTCGAGAGTTGGATCCATCCAAATTAGAAGAAGGCAATTTACCACCAAAGAAAAGGTACAAATTCTCATACAACAAAATACCAGGGATTAAACGGCTTAAAAATTGAAAGGTTTATCAGTATATAGGTCTAAAAGTATACCCCATCAAGCATCCTTTTAAAAAGGGAAAAAACTCTAGCAGGATTAAGCATATGACTGGCCATATTAATGGATGCTCTAGATTCTTTCGTGTGAGAAATTGCTGTTCTGAAGTCGTCCAAACCACCAAGTAGTTTTGACCGATCATGAACAATGCCCAGGATAGACACAGCTTTCTTCACTGAACCTGTAATACATGCATGAAAATATTTTAAACCTTTCAACTTCCTATAACTTTTATGCCCTAGAAAAAAATCAACAAGTAATTGCTTCCCTCTCATAAATATAAAGGCGTCTTTCTCTAACGTCTATAAAATATGCATACACTAGGGAAGAGAGGGCAAAAGAGAGCACGGTAATGACAGAATGGGGGAGTCTTTTTCCTTGTTGACCTTTAGATTTAAATCAACATGAAATTGCCGCTAGGAACAAAGTAATGGAAAAGTATAACTAGTGAACGTTCTCGTTCAGTGACGATAGAATCATCAAGAGAAAAGATAGAAGCAAAACCATTCATATATCCACACTTGGAACACTTCACTGCTTTACTGTTACACTTCTTCACTATCTTCTTCATTAGCTCAGCCTTCTTCAAGGGCTCCATTTTAGAACTTCTCATCTTTTTCAAATAGTCTTTACGTAGTGTTTCCTCTAGAAGAATACGAGAACAAGACTGTGAAAGATCAAAAGGCATTCAGAACGGAAGTGGTATAAATGAAGTAACAATTAACCTATATGTTGGTTTTATTTATTTATTTTTTGAGAATAGAGTAGTGATCTGTTAGGCACCTTGCAAATGCACTTTAAAATATCCAATATGGTACTCAAATATCCAACGTTGTACACAGGGAGAGCGAGATTCAAGTATCCGTAGTGCCCCGGACAATCCGAAAATCGCCCATGACATGTCGAACATTCGGAAAACTTATTTGCAGGGCCCTGATAATCACAACCACGAAAAAGGGAAAAGATTCCATCACAATCACACTATTATATAATTCCATCTATGAGGAGTGAACAATCCAGAAATCAAAACACAAAGAGAGAATTTTTTCCTCTGAAAAACCTCAAATCAAAAATTTGTCAACCAAAAAAAAAAAAAGAATAAAAAGTTATGAAAAAGAAAGTTGGGGAATACCATGCGGGGATCCAATAAGCCGTCCTCGATAGGTTTGCGATTGGAATCATAGTACTGGCCTTTCCAGACTTGAACTTCGGCCATTTTGCTGATTTCCGACGCGGATTGAATAGTGAACTGCATACTTTTACTGCAAATTCCCAAGAAAATCAAACAAATAACCAAAAATCAAAATCTAGATATGCTTTTTTTTTTTTGTTTTTTTGTTTTTTTGTTTTTTTTTTGTGTTATTTCATTTCTTACATTCTGCGAGGGCCAACATCTTCGACGAAGGGCTGTTTGGTGAAGACGATGTTCTGGGCTTGGTCTCTGGTCGTCGCCATGGCCGACGGCGGAGAGAGATGGAAAGCGACAGAGTGGGATCAATCGGGAGGCATAAAAGGAGGGGGAGGGGGGGTGGGATTGGTTTGGAGGGGTGTGGGAAAAAGGCGGGAGCTTTGGACAGGTCGTGTGAAGATGGTGGCAGTTGAGCAAATGTAAGTTTTGAAAAAAATTACCCAAAAAAAAAATAAAAGCCCTAAGATTTGGTTGGCCTTCTGGTTCGAACCCTGGAACTGAGATTGCAAAAAGCTTAGAGGCAATTCCCACTGAGCTAGTAGTTGGAATTTGGAGTCCGTGAGCACAAATTTTATTTATTGTAATTATTAGCAAGTTGAAAACGCTCTCGCAACGTTGAAGTTAATACGGTCCATTTAGCACTCTATTTTGCATCCATTTTTTAATACTTTTTTTTTTTATAATTATTTAAATTATGGATTTGAATCAATAATCTTAAAAGATTTTAGATTTTCGCGTAACACAGAAAGTTGATTAAACATCTGCTTAATGTTGGGATGTGTGCCTATAAATAAATGAGATGTATTATTTTACTGATTTAATTTGAGGAATTTTTTCAATATTATTTTTGCATGCATGTTTAGATACTTTATAAATATCGAAAACCCTAAATTATTTAAATGTGACTTTAAATATTGTATATAAGTGTTATATACAGAAGGATAATATTTAAAGTAAAATAATCTAAATCTGTCCGTAATTAAAAATTAAAGTTGGGATCTTTAATTTAAAATTACTAGCGCGGTTCATTACATTCTGAATGAAATGATCTTATCCGGATTATTAATAATGAGATTATTGGAATGAAAGCGCTTTATATAATTTGATTATATAGGACTGGAACACAATTAATTATGAATCTCTAATAATTTCCGTTGTCATATAGAGCATTCAAAATTAATCAATGATGGTCATATATGAATCGATCTTAATTCTGAGTAATTAATAGACTCTTATTTATTGTATTATGTTTTTTGACATATCGAGTAATGACACAAATGAGAAGTATCAAATTATTGGTATATTGGAAATATAATATAATAAGTAGCCGGGAATATTAATTTACAAGATGAAATCCATTCCTTCGTGAAGAAGTTAGATGGACGGTTCCCTTAAGTGTTGATTCGGGACTTGAATAATAAGAGCGCTCAATTTATGATTAGATCATAATTATATTATTCATTAGAGAATCAATGGTACTTAAGGAGAAAGATATAATTAAAGAGGTTAACGGAATATACCTAGCTTTAATTATGAACCGTTTATGGAGGATTGATTTATATGTAGTGACTATATCAATGGGCAATTCAAATCTTTGAATATAATTAGTTTTATAATTTTAAGAGTGCAATTCCAAATTTTTAGTGGAATAATTTGGAATTAATAATTTTGATATTTTAATTAAGGTGTTAATTAATTGTCAAAATTATTGGAGCTTAAAATTATAAAGTCCATAGTTCCTCTCAACGGCTCCATTAAATCATGTGAACATTATTTTATGTTGGGTTAATTTATTAATTTAGAATTGAGAATTATATATTAATATTCACACAACAAATTAATTGGATTAATTTTTATTTTAAATAATATGATTATTTAAAATTAATTTAAAATAGTTTTAAATTAAAGATTATACAGTGTGGTAAGGACCACACCGTAGTTGTGTACCACAGGGTGGTTCACGTTATATCCACAGATTGTATGTGGAATATTGAATTTTGAATTTTGAATTTTGATACATGTGGAAGAGAAAAGATCGGTTATTTTATTTTGAATAGTTCAAAATAAATTTTTAATTAAAAAAAAAAAAAGGATAACTGATTATATGATGGGAGAGAGATTTTCTCTCTTCCATATCCATCATACACGCCCACTATGGGGAGATAGTGGGCGTGCATGTTATTGTTCCACAAGGAGTTGAATTAATTAATTAATTAATTAATTAAAAATAGAAAAAAGAGGAGTGTCAGTTAATTCTCTGTAATCTAAAAAGAAGGGTACATACGATGTATCTAAAAATATGGTAGATATATTTAATTCCTTTTTGACAGAGAAAAATACGATACGTAACTTTTTCTTCAGAGAGTTTCTTCTCCTCTTCTCCTTCACTTTGTCTCATGAGTTGAGAACGCAAAGTGAATCAAAATTCAAGTGTGTGATCAAACCCAAATTCAGAAACGCCCACTCGTTTCCTGTTCACCGTGATCTGGAGAACGCTGAGAAAGAACCGTTGGTGTTTCGAAGGATTTGGAGTTCTCAAGAAGATTGGTGTTTCGAAAGATTTAGAGTACTCAAGAAGATTCTTGAAGGAGTTCAAGAATTTCGACTTAATCGGACAACGATCAATCTCTAAACTTTCTTCTTAATTTATTTTGTTAAATTAATATAAGTATTGTCGCCGGAAAAATTTTGAGAAAATTTTTATATGTGCGATTTGATCCGTACCACGCTTCCGCAAATTTTTTTTTAAAATCTGATTTTCGAAACCAACACTTAATATGTTATATCAAAATTACCCCATCATTAAAAGAAATAACTCTATTCGATCTTATAAAATAGGATAAAAAAAGATAATTTAATAATTTCGAAGGTGATCAACATGGTCCCAAAAATTCATAGCATAATTATCAAACACATAAAAATTATTGCATGACACCTTATTTTCCCAATTTGATATTTTCAGTAATGGTTTAGCTCACTTTAATCTCAATCCACTAGTTCTATCGACTCCACATTATTTCCTATTGTAACTTGCATTAGATCAACTATTATACCTTTTTTTTTTTTTTAGTTTTTTATATATATAAATTGTCTAATTATAGTATTGTCTGATAATGACCACCAAAAAGAAGGCAAAATATACTTTAAAATAAAAATTGTTAAAAATACATGCGTGTAATATCCAAAATTTTTACGAACTCATGATTTTCTTGTATATAAGAAATCTAAAGCTCGTATTATGTGTTTATGGGTAATTTTATGAAAATTATGAATATTATTACAAGATTCATGATTTTATCAGTATGAGGTTGAGTTCTTGGTAAATTAATTATGAGACTCCGTAACAGGCCTTTTTTATGGAAAAAGGTATGACGGAATTTCGTAAACTCATGTTGGTCAAGTTTGATCAAAAAGTCAAAAGTTGACCAGAATAGTCAGAGGTTGACTAGAGTAAGACGGTACTGTGATATGATTAGCAGTATGGAAAAAATATTGCAAAAACCGTCTTCATGATAGAGATAGCATGATTAGGTTTTACAAACCACCTTAGAAAATCAAGCACCCGAGTAGGAATTAGAGACGAAAAAGGGCTCAGGAAAATAAGAAAAATTTTGTACTATTCGTTTTCTTTTTAGCAAATAAATTTTAGTTAAATAAATACTGTGTTTGAGTGAACACAATATTAGAAATATCTGTATTGGCTTATATGAATTTCTTGTTGGAGGAAGTAGCCAAACAAGGCATAAGGTGAATGACATCACCTTATCCTTAATTATGACATCATGATTAAGATAAGATAAGCTTAGGAAAAATTCAAAACTTGGCCACCAAGTTCTCCTCTAATGGGCAGCCACATGGAGGGTTTTTGTGCAATTTTTTGTGCAATTAGTTTTGCATCAAGGACTTAAGAGCAAAGGAGAATCAAATATTTGCAAAAAAGCCCAAAATTCCACCTATAAATAGGCTGCCATAGGGGGCGGTTTTGGCTTCAAAAAAAATTCTGAAAAACAGCCAAACTCTTGCCATTTTATCCCTCAAAAATCCGGACTTCCAAGGGTGAGCAAGAACGGAAGAAAATTTTGCAAAACCGAGAGCAATCGGAGGGTAGGGTGGTCGGATTTCTAGTGAGAAACCAACAAAGTTTTGAAAAAATTTTGGGACCCATTTTGACCATTAGGGCCGGTTCTAGGAGCAGCCAAAGGGAAAGGAGAAGAATCCCAAAAGCCAAGCCAAAACTCTTGATTCAAATCAAGGTAATCTCTTTAGACTTTAAACTTCTCAATTTAAGTTGCAATTGAGAGATTTAAATGTATTTTCCAAGGGTTTGTAAGAGCGTAAGCTCGATTTAAGTTTTTGCCTAAGTTGGATTTAGGGTTGTGCTTGATTTAGATTAAGGGTGGTTTGATTTATGAGTTTAAATTATGAGCTTGCATGGTTGTATGCTTATGCTTGATTGATTTTGTTGAATTGCATGCTAGGTATTGATAAGTTGTATGTCCCCAATTGAGTTTAAGAATGATGGTTTGGAACGTTAGAAAACCGCTGCATGTGTGTATTAGAGCTCCCGCGGTGGCTGGTTGAGCTAGGTTCCACGTCTAGGACGTAAAACGAACCCTAAACCGAAAACTGCCATTTTCGGGTAAACCTGACCAGTTTCGGGAAAAGTGAAATTTGAGGCCTTTAGAGGCCAAATTTGGAAAAACTTAAAATACGAAAGTTGTTTGGAACGATTTTTCCTAGAGGACAACGTGGGCCGTTTCCCAAAATAAGGCTCCAATGGCCTCCGTTTACCCCAAAACCCGTGGCTGATCCCCAGACCCAGTTTTCACTCAGTTTTTCGGGGTCAGCCAGTTTCAAACAAAAACTGGGATGAATCTAGGCCGAATTGGAATTTTTACAAAACACAAAAGTTTTAGTATTTTTCGAGAGCTACAACTTTAATGAAGACAACTTTTTCAGATTACGAACCGATTTTTTAAATTAGAATCGTTTTTCAAAGGGTGCGCAAGGAATCCGAAATTCCTGCACCCCTAGTTTTATAAATGTTTTTAGAAAACTGTTTTTCTACTACAAACTATCGTTTTGATTATGGAAAACTGTTCCAAGGGCAGTTTTCAACCTCAAATGATTTTATAAAACATTAATCCAAGAGTTTGAATTTTTACGATTTAAGTAAAGGATTTCTATAAGTTAAAAATGAAGTTTTGGGATTAATTTCCCTAAATTTTCCAAGTAAGGGAAATTAATTTTTCAAGTTAGAATATAGCAAGCGACTAGTTTACGAAAGGTAACCGGGAGATATACCCGAGTTACTGGGCTTAGCCTCAAAGCCCAAGGTTGACCATAGTTGACCAAGGGTTGACCATGAGTTGATCAGATATCGATTTTAACCCAACAGTTAATTAAGGGTTACCCAATGTAATCCTATAGGATACCAAGGCATGTGTGGGGGGACATATAACTAGAATGTTGGATAGGTTACCAACTTTTATAGGATTCTTATCCTATGTTCTTTTAATAGCAGGAAGGAACCTGCAGTTACAATCCGAGTTAGGACAGCGAAACCCGGAATCTAGCAAATCAGGCAAGTATCAAACCTCACCTACAGTATGAAAATAGTAAAGACTATTTTCAAGTATACTTGCTATGTTGTGCCATGATGTGTGATGCAGTGCTATGTTAATAAAAGTGCTATGTTATAAAGTGCTATATTTACAAAAGTGCTATGTTTATAAAAGTGTTATGTTTATAAAAGTGCTATGTTATAAAAGTGCTATGTTTACAAAAGTACTATGTTTATAAAAGTACTATGTTTACAAAAGTGTTATATTTACAAAAATGTTATGTTTATAAAAGTGCTATGTTTAAAAAAAGTGATATGTTCACAAAAGTGCTATGTTTACAAAAGTGCCATGTTTACAAAAATGTCATGGTTTCAGAAATGCCATGTTTTCAAAAATGCCATGGTTCCAGAAGTGACATGTTTTCAAGAATGCCATATTATGGCAAATGTTAGTATGATATGACATAGTGACATCATGAAATATGTTCACTAATGTTAAATCACATGGTAAGATAATCAAGTAAGGTGTCGTACCAACCTCCCCTAATCAAGGAGGCTACATTTAGTATTACCTTCCGTGATCGAAATTCGTGATCGTGAAGGGTCCAGTTAGAATTCCCAGAACTGTTAGGGCCTTGCAAACCCTAGCTTTATCTGGAGGCTGCGCGCTTTTGGTACGAACACTACGGGCCCACAGTTAGGACAAGATAATAAAGATTGAGTCTATAATGAAACATAAGACATTCAATCAATCATAAATGGTTCATGCATGAGTTAGTGTTGTTTGCCATGTTCTCAAGATGCTTATAATGTTTTGTGAGATTATGTTTGAACTTGCTGGGCGAAAGCTCACCTTTATATTTCATACTGTAGGTAAGAAGCCTGCAATTTAATTGGTGGGCTATGCGGACGATGCAGCGGGTGAAGGGCGGTGTGGGATACCACTACGCATAAATTTTCCGCATTTCATTTTTAGTAGTATGTTAATATTTCAAAAATAAATTATGTTTTGTTATTTGTAAGTAGTTTAAAAACACAAAAAGTTATTATCAGTATAGTCTGTTATATAACAAGCTTTTCTTTATAAGATAACTTATGTGTATATGTTTAAAAAAAAAAAAAAAAAATTTATCTCAAATTTTCAAGTAAAGAACAAGTATGTATGGTGTCGACCTGGCTTGGGAAGTCGGGGCGTCACACATGCGTATATACTTGAAAAGGCAGAACCACTTGTGTATAGTTTTCTTTGCTGGAACAACGTATGTATATAACATAATATGCATTCCATGTCATTGTTGGAA
This sequence comes from Ficus carica, assembly GCA_009761775.1. Classification (NCBI taxonomy): domain Eukaryota; kingdom Viridiplantae; phylum Streptophyta; class Magnoliopsida; order Rosales; family Moraceae; genus Ficus; species Ficus carica. The sequence continues at coordinate 14,718,045 of CM019741.1, read as the reverse complement.
AGCAGTTTACATGTGAAATAGGCACGCCTGTTCAGTATGATAGAAAGACAATGCCTAATAAGATCTTAAAAATATATAACATAAATATTGTTTTAGAAAATAAATTTTCTGATAGCAAGCGTTAACAAAATTAGAAAAAATGTACAGAAATTCCAAATTTTTTTTTTCGATTTTTGGAACATATAATAATCCACTTCTTCAACAAACTAATTAGACAATTCATAGCAAGAAAGCAAATAGATAATTTAGAAGGAAGTTAAGCAAAGGAGAGTTTGGTATCCGATACTGTCTAGCAGAGTAGTTGGTTGAAAGCTACTATTTATAAACGTTTTTTGCTTGAGAGAAAATTGCTTCCGTTGAGGTTTTACGTAATATAAATTCATATAAATAAATATATAAGGTTGATCTCCTATCCGGTACCGGATGATATCCGGCAATGTGAATTTTAGCTACTGTGAATATGAATTTTAGTTAATAAAAATATGAATTCATGCAGAAGGAAATTTAGCTAAAGTAAACGTGAATTCCTCTTATTTTATATTTTTCTCTACATGAATTTATCTTCTTAATAACTGAAGTTCATATTACCGGATACCATACAATACTTAATACGAGACTTTACGTAAATATATATATATATATATTTATAGATATATGAATGTGCATGTATTAATATGGCATACATATATAATTAGAAATCTTGAATCAATGTGCAAATCATCCTGGAATGGCCATATGATGAGAGGGGTCTCTACTTTTTACCTGCATCTATTTGTCAACATAATATCAATTCCAGAACTGGAATGAATTCACAGATTTCCACTTCAAGTTAAGAAGATAGAATTGGCTTTGGCCCATAAGATAGTTTGGGAGGCACGTCAACTCTGCAAGACGAAAATACAATTATTAGCTTCAAGTGAGTCCCCAAAGAAGGTGGGTTAAAAAGTCGGTATTTGAGCTGCAAAGTCCATAAACAAGTGTGACGTTAATAATTCGACAAAAATCTACACAAACAAACACGGAAAAATCATATCATACATAAGAACACAAAGTTAAAAGGTGAACCCGACAGTTTTGGCCAATTTCAGAACGACACTTCCCGATCGGGCCAGGAGAAACCTTTGCGGTTACTATTGTTGTCATGCTATTAGCTGACGATTTTAGGACGTGTGAATTCGGTTTCAACGAAAGGCCAGAACTACTCATTCTAAGATCTAAAATTCTACACTGCCTCAATATCATGTTAATTATTTTCCTGTTACTGAGTAATCAGTAAATCCTGGACATGTGCTTAACCTTACTTTAGCATACAAACAACTTGCACATTCCTTCTTACCTTTGTCGAACTTTGAGCATTCCCGTGCCAATCTGCATCGGTATACCCATGATTATGCTCTCAGTTACTCCTTCGATCCTGTCCTCTTTTCCGATTACAGAAGCATTGAATAAATGATCTGCTGTCTTCTCGAAAGAAGCCAGCATCAATGTACTCCTGTCCATCTTTTGAATTCCAAACCTTGTGATTCCTAGTACTTCGCCCTGTTACAATAAATCGTTAAACAAAATAGCATCGCATCATTTCCACGTATACATGTCTAAAAAGTTACAAGAAAAATATATATGCATATATACAGAAGGGAAAAGTAGTTACCCTAGAAGTCATTACATCAGCTAAAAGCATCATATGCCGCTTGTCTATGCTCATTCCATGACTGTTCATTGTATACTCTATTTCATCGATAATACAGGCCCTTGCTGCTTCAATTCCAAGTGTCTGCTGCACTTCAATGATGTGATTACTTTTGGTTTTACGTCCATCTACTCCTTCCGTGCCCATAACTGCTAGAAGGCCCGTTCTAAACGATATACAGAAGATAAATTTTCATTAATCTATTTAATAAAAAAACTAAAAAAGTGAAATCATCAAGAATAAATCATCTTTCTAAAAACTAACCGAACTAAATGTGAAAAACAAGTGAGATGGAAATTGTTTAAGAAAAAGCATTGACCAGGTGTGAATGAATCTGGAAAGAGTTGAGACACAATAAATGCTTATTGAGATTTTTTTTATTTTTTTATTTTTATTTTTTGCTCAGAAAGGCTTTTGCCTTATTGAGACTACTTTGATCACAAAAAATAAAATTTGTCTTGAATTAATTAATTAATTAGAATTAGAGAACTGTGACGACAAACTCACCCTTCTACGAACAATTTGTATTTGCTTGTTTCTGGTTTTTCTTTTTCTTTACTTATGACAACACGGTCAACAGTTTTTATACCCTGTCATTATCAAACAAAGGGATTAAATAAAAAAAAATATGCAAAAGCATTCCAACCAAAAAGTAGGAAGAAATTGCTATGGACTTTTTATTAACTACAGATTGAGCCTGTCGACCTTTACTATAATTCTCGGAAGCATTCTCTCAAGATTGTTGAGATTAAAAAGAATTTCGCTTCTATCTGACTTGTGAGGAAGGATTTCCAACTTCTTAAAATCCAAAACCCTGACATGCTGCAAACGTACAAACGTACATCAGTTTTAGATATCTAATATACAAGCCATATAAATAACTATGGAAGAAGTAGATGTTCACCTCTTGTTTCAGTTTGATTCTTGGTGTTCGCAATATCGCATCTTTAACAACATTAGCATCTATAGACAATTGTGCCTCCTGAATCCTGTCCATGTCAAGTGTCACGAATACTGATGCTACTCGAGAAGTCAGTACAGCCTTAATACTCTTAGCAATCTGCAGAAGGAACGTAGATTATACAATGAGAAATATTTTAACCTAATGACTCCTTTGATTTGTACGTACCAGAACGTTTTCCACAAAAGCATTCTTCAACATTAAGTATAGAAACGAAAGTTTTATAAATAGAACTCATTCGGCAACAATTTCAAGTAAAACATTTAAAATAACAAAATAAATGCAGTAACAAAATTATTTACTACATTGTTACATACCTGGCCTAATCTTATTTTCTCCATCCGACCTCTCACTATCCGTGCGACATTTACATTATTGTCACACTCTAGCATTGCAGTGATAATGGGCGTGCTAATTTTTTTTGACCCATTAATTATTTCTTTGATACGAGGAACTCCAAGTGTGATGTCTAAGAAAAAGAGTTAAAGATAATAGTTAAACCAAGCAGTTAAATGGCAGAATGCCCAATAAATTTATGACTATATCATCCCCGGTCACTCTAAGTAAAATAGTAAAAAGACTCACTCATGCTTGCAACCCCAGCAAAATGAAAAGTTTTCAAGGTCATCTGAGTCCCGGGCTCTCCAATACTTTGAGCTCCAATTGCTCCAATTGCAGTTCCAGGTTCGATTTTTTTGGAATGATAACGCGAGATACAAGTATCAAGAAAAACCTGCACAATTATGAATAAACATCACACGCATATATAATCATTTACCATTTTTCAATTAGGAAGTGATCAAATGTAAACCATCATCTTTAATCTGTATAGATTGGACTGTTACCAAGTTCGGTCGCCAACCATTTGCATTGAGGTAGCAGTCTCCCCCATAAATGGAGAAAAGGATACAAAAAAAAAAAAAAAAAAGGAAGAATATTAAGTAAAGCGTCGAGAAACAACGGCCAATACCTCTAGTTGTCTAGCAGTAGCTCCAGATATCTGCTGGACAATCTGTTTCACAATTGCAAAATTTTCCTTCTTCACACGATCTTTGGTTGAATCGCATGTTTCCCATGTTCTTTTCAACGATTTTACATATTCATCCAGGAAATTTTTCAGAGAGGTTTTGAACGCAGCTGAACAACCTCCCTCCGGAGTCATGTCATGTTTAGAGAGCCTGCTTTCAACTAGTTCAGGCACCTTTTCAGGAGACAGCTTTTCAACTCCTTCAGCGGGGCATGTTACCTGTAAACCAACATTATAAACTCGGATATCCAAAAAAGAACACCAACGGGAAACTATAAACAACGCCGACGTTTCAAACCTTGGCTTTTAAAAACAGTCGCTCAAAATTTAATGGAGCTCCATTTTTTCCTTCCATTTGAGATGGATCCATGCCATCATCCCCATAACAGAACTGAATTGTACTTCCACTTGCATTCCGTACCGTGTTATCATAATGGACAAACAAGTCCTCCAAAGCTTTTATCAATCTACGGGACATGTACCCTGTGTCAGCCGTTTTCACCTGCAACAGTTCCCGAAAAAATCAGCAATAAAATGATTTTGAGGTCCAAATTATGCCATCTGATTTGGTTGATGACAATTTGAGGCCCCACACTGTTATTTATAAGGAAATTTCTTTACTGAGATGTGTTGGAATAAATCATGTGAACCTCATTATGAGGTGTAAAAATATTTTGTTAATGAGCCTTCAGATCCGAAACATTTTACCAAAATACAGACGGACAAATGCTTTTAAGGAAGAGCCCAAATTTTACTGTTATTACAATGTTTTTTGGTGATTTTCAAGAGCCCGGTTCCCCGGGCACAAATGCGGCTTCTAAGCCAAGACAGCCATTGAAAGGTCTAGAGTAGCTTGGTGTGGGTGGGCCATGGGGGGATTAAAACTTAGACCTCCCTCATTGGTACATGGCCAAATGAGCTAACTCTTGGGGTTCTTATGTAGCAACAATATTTGTATTTTCAAAATCAATGACTTCTAAACCAAACAAGTTTAATATATCAACAATAGATGGCAGATACACGTGCCTACACCAAATTGAAACAGATTTTGACACTTGTGCAGTCAGATAATGGGTAAAATTTAGATCCTAATGAAGTTTGATAAAAATATGAACATAAACAGTACACACCGCAGTGTCAACAAGACCTTCTCTTCCTCCCATAGTGTGGAAAAAGAACTCTGTGGGTGATAAGCCATCATAGAAGGAATGAGCAACAAATCCTTTAGCCTGCATTAACGACATCATAATTAGAAAAAAAAATGAAAAAAAAAATATATGCCTTAGGAATTCATTTTAAGCCGAGTATTCTCTGATTTCTGAACCCAATTGAGTTCTTCATACTGGACTAGTCAATAAGCAAAGCAAATCATAAATAAATAAAATACAAAAGCCCACTGTTCCAAAGAAGAATGTAGGAGCAGATACAAATGGGATTTTACGTAGACAACCCTCCTTTATTTTATTTTATTGGCAACCCCCCCTTAAATTGTATCAAGAATATTATTGCATTTTATGGGTTCCCGAGGCATGGGCAAACAGTGGTCTGTTGTGGTTCTGCAAAATGAAATGTGTGCTTGCTTTCAATTATCACTTTAACAATATTCGTAGTGTTTCCTTGACCATAAATGTTGGCATGCTTAAACCATAGATTAAGCAAAATAAACTGTCAGGAAGAGAACGTATATCAGAAAATATTGAGAGGGGTAGCGAAAAACAAAACAGCTACAGAACTTACTGCGGGGGTTTTATCTTTTCTGGGGAAGTGAGGAAGACTTCGGTCTATGAATCCGTTGGGTGCACGACGACCACCGACAGATTGCTGACCGACACAGGCAACCATCTGGCTGATGTTAATAGGAGATCCTTTGGAACCACACTGGGACATGATCAGTGGACTATTTCTCCAATGCAGTTCTTTCATCAACTATTCAATTGAAAAAAATAATAATACTAATTCAGATGAAGGAAAAATGTAATCTCATGTCAGTCCAACTCTAGAAATTCTGTAAGAACAATCAGAACCATTTGGGCAACTTTTTTGGAGTTCTTTCCTCAAAGAGATGAGCTCTTTTAGACGGAAAATTATAAATATCATCTCAAAACTTTAGATGGAAATTCATGACTAAACAACAAGTTTATTGTATCTTATTCTTTATATGAGACGGAAACTCCATCTTCATGCATGTTTGCTTACCAAAATAAAGACCACAACCACCCCCGCTTACAGACATAAACAGATAAAAACAGTTGCGTGACAATACGTGCGGAATGAAAACCCTTCAGAGATGCTTATATTTAGTCAAAATCATAACCTGCTTTGCAGTTTTCTCTCGAATATCATTCAATTTCTGAGTTATCTTTGCCTCCAATGATTGAGCAGCATCACAACCAGGTTCAGGTGGTAGTTTTCCTTCATTATATAACTTTATTTGCTCATCGCACTCGTTAGCACCTTTATTAATTATAAGATTTATCTGACCTCGCAATTTTTCATTTGGCTGAACATCATCAATCCCAATTGAGAATCCATGATCACCAATCCACCGTGCACTGCATCCGACAAAAAAAATATGTTAATTGACATGTAGGTATAATTAATCACCAAATGAAAAGAAAAGAAAAGAAAAGGCAGGTCTCAGAGTTTGAACTCTCAAATCACGACAGTGAAAGCACTCTATTTTGCTTCCTAATTTCTGGTTTAAAAAATGTCCACCATATATTTTTGTATAGAGGAAAGAGAGGGGGGAAAAAAAAGTTTTAACGATCTAGAGTGATGGTTAATGCTGTTGACAGTAGAAATAAGAAATCCAAAGTTGGCGGAACAAGGGAAGAACACTAGAAAAGAAAGAACTAATACTAGGATGTTCAAATACTATGTAAAAAGGATACCTTAATTTAGCTAGGCGATTCATGCAAGCAGCAGCAGCATGGGCTTTGTAATCTCTTAGAAGAATGGAATAAAGTCCATCCTTATTGCCATTTCCTAGATTGACATTGTGGAAAATATTGCTTAATTTGCAAACTTCTAACAGGAGATAAATCTTTAGTTTTTTTATGTGTTTTTTTGTTTTTATCGAAAGCATTAACTTGCAAAATAATTATGATAACAACAATAACAATATTAAAAAAATGAGAAGAAAGAAAAGACAAAAATTGGGCAATAAACTTAAAAGACAGAAAAGTTATACCCAAAGTAGCCTTCCCAAGTTGCCCAGATATCAATTCACTGTTGTGGAAATATACAAACCCATCTTTCGAGCACATTGTTTCAATTTCTCTTCCATTCACTAGGAGATCTTTGCAGTAGTTTTTCTCTCGAACTGTAAGATTCAGAAAGACTCTCACATTTGCATTTGGACGCAGGAACACGCTAAATAATTGTTTTCCGGTCCAAAGTTCTACTGGCTGCAAAACATCCATTGTTTCTAAATTAGAAATTTGATTTAGGAATAGTACTCCTTAACAATGAATGACAATTTTCAAATTGCATGATGCTAAACCACATTTATACCAAGAAAACAATGATGCCAGATAGGCATCCTTCCTTATCATAATTGCGATGTGTTTCAACTATAAAAGAAAAGAAGATGTCACGAGTTTTTATGAAAAACAAAATTAAATAAAATAAAAAATACATTCTATAAGAAGCAAAATCTTGCAAAAGGGAAAAAGATGAAAACTTGTCCACTGTCGTACTCAAAGGTTGTTATAACATGTCAGCTATAAACAGAAACAAGTCTAGTAGTATAGAGAAAACAATTAGGTGTTGACAAGTGTCGAAGGCAAAGAATGGTGACAACGAATTAACGTCTAGGACACAGTTTTCAGTTCGTCATTCACGAGCTTGGAGTAAGCACCTCCTGGAAAATAATGCTCGGTTCGAACTGATAATAACACAACGTTGGTGTGATAGTCATGAACATGATAAAACATTAAACATGGCATGAGGTCAATAGAACGGAATTGGAATGTCAACCTTAAGCACAGCCGGTGTTGGCAAATCAATATGTTCCATAGCATCGCCCATGTAGGAACACATGAGAGAAAAAGCCGCACGGTCGTAAAATGTATCCTTCCGCGTAATCAAAAAAGAAGATGTGAGAAAATCTTGGGTAGAAGCAACCAAAATCTCTCCATTTTTGGGCGTACATAGATTGTTTTGGACCTGTCAAAACACTAGAATATTATAGATGAAAGAATATGCTACAAGAGTCCAAAGAGGCATAAGCAACTTCTATATGATCAAACAAAATTTCATCATGCATAACTTTTGTTCTTACATATATAATAGCGTAAAAATTCAAGAACATAAACATAACATGACTGAACGAATCCTCTTAGAACGGTTCCAAAATTAGAATAGCAGGATATATGGAAACATTAACAAACAGTGAGTGGAAACTAATTACCTCCATCAACAAAATTGCCTCTGTTCGAGCCTCCTCTGTTTGTGGGACGTGCAGATTCATTTCATCACCATCAAAATCAGCATTATACGGATTGCAAACAGATTCATTAAACCTCAATGTTCTCCAAGGCATAATTCTTGCCTGCGCACACAAACGAACAAACTTATTGCTAGTGCTTGTATTGTTGTATTCGGGTTGATGGACATTGTTTCATGCACTTCTTACAGCTTAATGTTTCAAAGAAGCGTTAGATTTTACAGCATCATACCATGGTTAACAAAAGTGGTCTCACATAGAAACCTGTTAACCTCGTTTTCGCAGTTGCTTATTTTGAACATCTAAAGCATATTTCAGTCAAATTCTTGTCGAGGTTACACATAAAAGAGCGAAGAGTACTATTGTCTGCTGCATGTTCAAGTCGATGTACATTACAGTGGCCCATTTATTTTCAGCTAAAGTTACAATTACCAACAATTTAGCCGGTTCTGGGATTAATAAACATAGTTGGGGTTTTGCTCCTTTCAAGTAAACATCTCAAGAATCAGTAACTTCAATGGGCACAAATCCCAAGTGTCTAATTAGTTACCAGGTCAAATATGCTTAAGTTTGTAATATCTCTATTGCACATGAAAGGATCTTATGTGCTTCACGTTAGTGAGAAAGCTTATTTATGAAAAGAAGCTTCTGTGTGCTATGTTAAGCTCAATTAACTGTGTTGGACCTAACTCCTTAGTTATTTAAAAAAAAAAAAGATGGGAAATATTTTAACAATTTTTAAAATTTAAATTTAAATTAAAAAAAAAAAAAAAAAAAGCAGAAGAAATTAGCGTAAAATGTGTTACAGAAAAGTCAATTCAAATATGCAATTACCCTATGACACATGAAAGACATCCGATGCAAGCTTGGTTGTCTGTTGAACAGAACAACGTCCCCATCCTCTATGTGGCGTTCCACTATATCACCATACTTCAATTCATCTGCTAAGCGCTTTCTAGAAATTCTGATAGACCTACAGCACAAACAATGAATCAAACCACTAAAAAATTGAAGAATCCTTGCACGCTCACTGAAGTGAGAGCAGTATTTGATCCTTACCATGTAGAACCATCAGCACGTCTGAGCATCCTTGCACCGGGATATTTATCAGGGCCATTACTGACACGTTGCCTCAACTTCTCTATATTGTGAGCAGAAACGCGTTCAGGATAAGTTAATATCCGAGCCATTTGTATGGGAATTGCAACCTAAACAACGTTAACATATTGAATCATAGAAACAAAAAGGTAATGACAAAAACAGCACAAAATCAAACACATTAAGCTTATGTTGAATGCCTAACCTCGGTAACTTTCATATTAGGATCAGGAGATATAACTGTTCTGCCTGTGTATTCAACACGTTTCCCTGATAAATTTCCACGAAATCGTCCATGCTTCCCACTAAGACGCTGGATAAAACCAGTCAAATTCTTTCGATTTTGTTGCATGTGACGGCGTGTGATATGAGGAGGAATACCACGAACATCGCTATTTATATACTGTGCAACTTCAACTTGAAGTTCATCCCAGTTATCCTGAACCACAAATATTAGCATGAGTATAACCACATGACGCTCCAAGACTGCGAGTAACTATTAACTCATCTTCGTCAAACATATCGTTATAGCAAGAGATTAGATTACGATTGTCAGCAAAAATGTCGATTTGATATACATGCTTTGAGAGTGTCAATCATGCTATGATCTTTATTAGTATAGAGAAGTACAATGATACACATGAAAGCAACATTAATATCTATACCAGAAAACATATTATAATACCAAAGTAATTGACATTATGAGAACACGTGGAACAACATTTGTACTTTACATTACAAAGAAATTACAGCCTCTAATGTCAGACAAGTACCGGAGTTGTTTATTAATAATTTGATTTCCATCACATACCAGAAATGCAGCAGCAGAACTTCCTTCTGCTAAATTCACCCGAAGATGAGCATTCGCTCGAATTATCTGCTTCAGCCTCTCAGTTAGATCATTTTCATTGCTGCAACAGAAAATGTGCAAGAAAACAGATAAGCATTGTGAACATCTAGGTCACAAACGCTATCAAACAGAAAAATAAGGAAGCCAAATAGGACCAAAAAGAAAGGGAAAGAAATAGCTTGATAGTCCAGCAAAAGCTGAGATGACCTTTGTGATCCATCCATGATAACAGAAGGACGAATAGCAATAGGCGGCACAGCAATGTTTGTCATGATGAGATTCTCTGGTCTAACAGAGAGATAAAACAACTCGCAGTCCTGCCAAAAAAAAAAATAAATAAATAAAATTATACCGATAGGAAAACTAATGCAAGAAAATATTTTCCTTTGTTATCTTGGTTTAAAATATAAGGCAACTTGAAAAGGGAAAGATAAAGCAACTCAACCTCTTAACATTTCCAATTCCAAAAAATTATACTTTTGAATTCAAAAATTGCTGGATCGGATTCTTTCAATATAGACAGACAAGGCAACATTTTCCACCAAAAACAAACGCATTCTCATAGAACAAATTACCGGAGATTAGACAGCTTAGGAACTGAAGGTTAATCACATATATAGGTCTGAAAGTATACCTCATCAAGCATCCTTTTAAAAAGGGAAAAAACTCTAGCAGGATTAAGAACATGACTATCCACATAAATGGATGCGCTAGACTCGTTTTTGTGAGAAATTGCTGATCTGCAGTCCTCCAAACCACCAAGTAGCTTTGACCGATCGTGAATGATGCCTATGTTAGACACGGCTTTCTTCACTGAACCTGTGACACATGACATGTTTTAGCAACACCCCTCTTGGAATGCATTTTCTATTGAAGCCATAAATCCTAAAGCTAGGCATTAAAATATTTAAAAACTTTCAAATTCCTATACCCTTTAGACCCTAGAAAAAAAGAAAGTAATTGCTTCCCACTCCTAAGTATTAAGGCCTCTTTCTATTTAAAATAATCAAAATATACTACCCAAGGTTTGCAAGGAGTCTATTTTATAGGTGATTTATTCTGATTTATTTTAGAGATAATGGAAGCATCAAGAGAAAAGATAGAAGCCAAACCGTTCATGTATCCACACTTGGAACACCTCACTGGTTTACCAATACACTTCTTTACCATTTTCTTCATTAGCTCACGCTTCTTGAGAGGATCCAGTTTAGAACTTCTCATCTTCTTCATATAGTCTTTACGAAGTTTATCCTCTAGAAGTATACGAGAACAAGACTGCGGAAGATCAAAAGGCCTTATGAAGTGATTCTAATGGAGTGAAAAAGCAAGTCTTCAAGCTCAGATCATTGACATTACATGGCATTATGAAACACTGGAACGAATTCGAGTTTCCAGAAAGATAAAATACAATAAAAGGACACATAGCAGAACCTTTAGACTAGTTTCCTTTAGGATGAAAGACAAAAACTTGTTATGAAAATACTACATTTGATACCTTGCAAATGCACTTCAAAATATCCAATATGATACTTAAAAATCCAACATTGTACACGGGGACAGCGAGCTTCAAGTATCCGTAGTGCCCCGGGCAATCCGAAAATCGCCCATGGCATGTAGCACATTCCAAAAACTTATTTGCCGGGCCCTGGGAATCACAACCACACCGGTAATTGACGATCGTACTATTTCACCACCACACTATACAATTTCATCTAAGAATTAACGGAAATAAAGTAATGCGTGATAAACATTCTCTCAAACTCAAAAAACACACCAAAAATTAAAAATTTATGCCAGAAAATTCGGGATTACCATACGAGGATCCAATAAACCGTCCTCGATAGGTTTGCGATTGTGATCGTAGTACTGGCCTTTCCAGACCTGAACTTCTGCCATTTTGCTGATTTCAGACGCGGATTGAACAGTGAACTGCATACTTTTACTGCAAATCCACAAAAAAAAAAAAAATTTAAATAAATAAAACAAAAAACCAATAATCAAAAGAAATGAACAAGATTTTGTTTTTTGTTTTTGTTTTTTGATATATATATATATTTTTTTAATTACATTCTCCGAGGTCCAACATCTTCGACGAAGGGCTGTTTGGTGAAGGCGATGTTCTGGAGTCGGTCTCTGGTAGTAGCCATGGCCAAAAGCGGAGAGAGATTTACAGTTACGGAGTTTGGATCAGTTTTCTGGGAAAAAAGGCGGGAGCTTTTGCGTGCTGGTCAAGAAAGCGGCAGTCAAGAAAAAGTTTTTGAGGAAAAAGTAAAAACCCTAAGAAATTTTGCCCTTGTGGCTCGAACCCAGGAACTCTGACACAGTATACCTAGCACCTACCACCGAGCTATTAACGGGTCTTGTTAAGATCGGCGTATTTAATATTTTATATTATATTAGTTGTTTCAATAAAGTTTTATTTTTAAGGTAGAGGGCACCTCTAGAATTTCTCATTAAAAAAAAGAAAGTCGACTAACTAATCATGAGCAGTTTCCTATGGAATTGATAATTTCTAAGAAAAGAAAAACTTTGGTTTTCAAAAGAATAATGATGCTATGATGTATAACCCCAATCCACTAGTTCTATTGCCTACTCCGTATTGTCTGCCTTTATTATCTAAGGCTACTTTATTTATGATCGAGTGAGGATTCTGTCTATAATAAATTTTATTATTATTTTTAATTAATTTTACTTATAAAAACTTTATATTTTTATAAATTTATCCCCCTAAAAATTAATTATTCTTATAAGTTCTTTTAAAAACTTAGGTCTTGTTTGGTAAAAAATTCTGTTTAAACTAAACTGTACTTTTTTCATCATGTTTTTTATCTTTTTCTTCAAAAAGTTGTTTGTCTTTTCTGAAAATTCAAAAAAATTCAAAAAAATTTACTATTTAAACTTATAAATCTTAACTCAAACTTACACACCAAACTCACCCTTAATCCTTCAATGTACACCCATCATAATGAAACAATAACGATGGGTTCCCTTGCTACTTATTACTTATATTATTTATAAGATTATTTTATGGATGCTTCTAATAAAATAATAGACTAACTTCATCATTGTTTATTACTTACATTAACTATAAAAGTTTTTTTTTTTTTGGCTTTTTTTAGTGTCAATTGTTTAATATTCAGTGTTATTTAAGTATGGTAGTTGTGATCATGTTAGGTAAATAAAATTAAAAAAAAAAGTATGGCAATGTGGTTGTCTAACAATGACAAAAAAATAATAATAATAATAATAAATAAATAAGTTAACCTTTTATTTTCTAGAAACAAATACAATAATAGACTTGAAAAGACAACAACCACGTGTGTGTGTATATATATAGTTATAGTAATTATCATAATGATCATCAAGTTGTATATATATAATTAATTACAGTAATTATCATAATGATCATCAAATTGGTGTGCAAGCCACAATTATTGTTGGGTCGCAGTTTACATTGGAGAATAGGCACGGCCTGCCGCTGCATCATAAGTTCCCAACCCCTCTCCAATTGATATTAATCAACAAGATAAATGTTAGAAATACTAACTATTATCATAATTTTTTAATAATAATTTATATTGTCATTTTATTTTATTTATAAGTATTTCAATATTATCATATCAATTGATTGTATCTACTGATAAAAATATATCACTTTAATTTACTCAAAACATTAAGATTAGAATTAGTCCCTAACATTATTTATATAAAAAAAACACATTTATTAGCCAAACACATTTAAAGTAAATTAAAAAAACACATTTATTAGCCAAACACATTTAAAGTAAATTAAAAAAACACATTTATTATCTATCATATATAATTTTTTTTACCGAATTATTTCTTTTTTCATTTTTTGAACTTCACGACATGAGTTGGGAGGAAAATTGACAGTACACCTATACCGTTTACCAACAATATGATACATTCAAATAAGCACTTTCCTTCTCCTAATTATTTTTATATATTTTGTATACTCATCCAAACAACGTACACACAAACATTGATCTATTATTTTTTTTTTAGTAGGGTTACATTAATATGCCGGTTTTATTTTTATTTTATTTTTTGATAGGCATTAATATGCCGAATACACACTACGTGTGTGTACGAAACTGAGATTTGTTAGAATTTTATTATTTCCTATTATAGACTTACATATTAAATAACAATTATACTATAGGCTATCTAATTTAATAGGTCAAATAAGTTATCTATTAATTGGGCTCTAGAGATATTTTAATGGGTATGGGCTTTAATGTGTAAAACTCAATACTAATTAAATTAGGGTTGATGGGAACTTAATTTTGAGTTAATATATAAAGGTCATTATAAGACTTGTGGTCGTCAAGTCAAATCATAATACGTAATATTTTCTCTCCTCCTCCTTCTAAGAGAGAGAATCCATAGAACACCTTAGGAAACTAAAGAGATTTGACTGTGGAATACTCCATCATTCTCTAATTTATCTTCATGGATTCAGGTACGCTTCCGATTAATTTTTCTTGATGATTTAACATGAGATCTTGGATTTGGTGATAGCTTTCATCAATTAAAGATTTCCCCAACAAGATTATCTCAAAGACTGCATAGGAAACATAATGTTCTAATAATAATTCATATTCAAATTAGAAAGACGTTCAGAAATTCCAATTTACGTACTTGTTTATGTGTATATATATATATAACAAGCCACTTCTCCAATAAACGAATTCAAAATTAATAACAAGAAAATATAGATATTATTTATAGGGAACGATACAGGAATCATGAGAACTTTAAATGAGATTTATAGTTATCTTTGAATTTATGTCTAATTTTTAATCCTTCCAGAAATATATCTTTTATTTATGCAATATTCATGTACTATGACTAGTTTAGGTTCGTATTTATAGTAACTCAAGATTATATTTGAATTTGATGACTTTGATAATTATAAAATAAAAAAAAAATAAAAAAACAATGTATCTATAAACTAAGCGAGCATTTGTATTTTTCAAAAGATTTTGATGATTGATTGAATACAAATATTTTTTTCGTTTTTTGTTTTCTTTTTCTTTCTAAATTCTTCTTCTGCCTTAATTTTTCTCCTATTCTCTCCTTTTTCAATCTGTCCTGGTTCAGCATCAAATTTATTAAATGGAACGAAGCGAAGCAAAGGAGTTTGGTATGAGACACAATCAGTTTCCATCTGCAAAAAGAGTACTTTGCGAAGTAAGCTATCTAGCAGCAGAGTTGTTGGTGGACAGCTACAATAAATTCATACGATTATTTTAATCTTGTGAAAAAAAAAAAAAAAAAAAAAGGTTGGTGGCTCACGATTTGGAAGATTGTATAATGAATTTCTCCCACACTCTACACGTTTTTTGCTTGAGACAAAATTACTTATGTTGAGGTTTTCCTACTATATTCAATCTGATCATCCCATGATCTGTTACACATGAATGTATATTATATACATAAAATATATATTTATATATGAGTGTGTGTGTGTGTGTGTGTATAGATGTATAGCATATGTAACTCTAGCAAACTATACATCGCACCCATTTGACGTTAAAACGACCGAGAGATAGCAACCTTTGGATTTGCTTTCCCACAAAGGATTTACGTTTGGAAATTCTGCATGCAGATAGCGTAATTTGGTCGATTAACCTTGCATTATGGACTTATTTCTAGAATTATTAATGTTGAAAAATGCAGAACAAATTGTTCGTCTCAATTTTTATTTTTATTTTTAAAATAAGCTTAGAGAGGAGATAACTAATATGAGAGAATTCAGGAAAATCCCAATTAAGTACGCATCCGCTTGAAGAAAACCCAAGAAAATTTTAATTTTTGTTGCCCTACTGGTTCGAAACCCTACATCCAATTTACACACACTCTCTCTTTTTTCTCGATTAGGATATTTATATATGTATATATGAATGTATATATCTTAACAATTAAAGAAAGTGTTATTTACTCAGTTCTTACTTAGACATAATGCAAATAATTAGGAGGGTGTTTATTTTCGTCTCTCCGCTTTTAGCCACTTACATTGTTGAAGTAGGTCAAAAAAATAACGTACCTAAACTACTTCATGGGGCATATGGAACATTATAGAAAAAAGAGAGATATGATTTTGCACAAAACGGAAAGCTTTTTTCTTGAATAGAAAGTTGGAGCTGGGGTTTTGAAAATTTTATTTGAATGTCTTTGACACCACTCTAAAGTAGTTCAAACTAATATATTTCTATAATAATATTACCATTCAAACTCTGTCATTTTCCATTAACAATACTTAACATCTCTTGCACCTAATGAACCAAAAGACACAAGACTACCTTTTTGTCACCTCTATAAATATGCAGTGCCTCAAAGCTTCGAACAACACACAGTCAAGCATTACAGAGGAACATAGAGAGATTTAACAACAAAATGGGTGCTTCCGATCTTTTTTCATCGCCGGCGTTTCTCCGAGTATTTCTCTTCTGTTTCGTTGCTTTTGCTGCCATTCCTCACCATGCATTTGCAGGCATAACCAGGCACTACAAGTTTGACGTACGTCTCTTCACACACACACACACACACACACACACACACACACACACACACACACATATAGTCTCAACAGTTAGACTTCTTTTCTTCAGTGTCTTGTTTAGTAACAGATTTTGATTTTTTTTTTTTTTTTCTTCAGATTAAACTGCAAAATGTGACAAGACTTTGCCACACAAAGAGCATTGTGACGGTAAACGGGCAATTCCCCGGACCTCGCATTGTAGCCAGGGAAGGTGATCAAGTCCTCATCAAAGTGGTCAACCACGTCAAGAACAACATTTCCATCCATTGGTAATATTAACTAGAAATTTCCATAAATGATTATTTTAAAGTATTCAATTAAACTATCTTAAACTGTTGGTTAACATTTATTTAATTTCTTTGAAACAGGCATGGAATCCGACAACTTCAGACGGGGTGGGCGGACGGACCTGCATATGTGACTCAATGCCCCATGCAAACAGGCCAGAGCTATGTGTACAATTTTACCATCACTGGCCAAAGAGGCACCCTCTTCTGGCATGCCCACATATCATGGCTAAGAGCCACTCTCTACGGTCCCTTGGTCATTCTTCCGAAGCACGGAGTTCCTTATCCATTCACGAAGCCTTATAAAGAAGTTCCCATCATCTTTGGTAATAAGAAAATCACAAGCTAATCATCAGTAAACATTCTTTCACTCTATTAGTCCATTAGCTCATGACAAGAGTTGAAACATGTAAAAATATGCAGGAGAGTGGTTTAATGCTGATACTGAGGCAATCATTAGCCAAGCATTGCAAACTGGTGGAGGCCCAAATGTCTCAGATGCCTACACCATCAATGGTCTGCCTGGCCCTTTGTATAACTGCTCTGCTAAAGGTACTTTTATATATATATATATATATATATATATATAATCATGACTAGCCATATAGAAAATTAACATAAAAACATAACATGATGAGTATAATCGGATTTTTGCAGATACATTTAAGCTGAAGGTGAAGCCAGGGAAGACTTACCTTCTCCGCCTGATCAACGCAGCACTCAATGACGAGCTCTTTTTCAGCATTGCAAACCACACTCTCAAAGTCGTTGAAGCCGATGCTGTTTATGTCAAACCTTTCGATACCGACACTATTCTAATAGCCCCTGGACAGACCACAAATGTTCTGTTGAAGACCAAACCAAATTTCCCGAATGCGAACTTTTTCATGACTGCTAGGCCATACGCAACAGGTCTTGGCACTTTTGACAACTCCACTGTTGCAGGAATCGTAGAATACGAATTTCCATCCAAAACTCCTCATTCAACTCTCCCAATCAAGAAACTTCAGCTTTTCAAACCAATCTTGCCCGCTCTAAACGATACTTCTTTCGCAACAAAATTCTCAAAGAAACTCCGTAGCTTAGCCAATTCTCAATTCCCCGCCAATATCCCTCAAAAGGTCGATAAGCGGCTTTTCTTCACAATAAGCCTCGGAACAAATCCCTGCACGCATAACACAACATGCCAAGGGCCTAATGGCTCAATGTTTGCTGCTTCAGTTAACAACATTTCCTTTGCACTTCCAACAACTTCCCTTCTCCAAGCCCACTTCTTTGGACAATCAAACGGGGTTTACACTTCCAACTTTCCGATTAGTCCCCTGATTCCATTTAATTACACAGGCACCCCACCAAACAACACAAATGTGGGCAACGGCACAAAAGTTGTGGTTCTTCCATTTAACACTAGTGTTGAGCTGATCATGCAGGACACAAGCATTCTTGGTGTTGAAAGTCACCCTCTTCATTTGCATGGATTCAATTTCTTTGTTGTTGGCCAAGGCTTTGGCAACTTTGATCCTAACAAGGACCCCGCAAACTTCAATCTAGTCGACCCCGTCGAGAGAAACACCATTGGCGTTCCTTCTGGTGGATGGGTTGCAATGAGATTTTTAGCTGATAATCCTGGTGAGTTAAGCCTATAATTGAGTTTAAATTTTTTTTTTTTTTTTTTTTGAACAATTTACTAAGAAAGTGTAAATGTAGGTGTCTGGTTCATGCATTGTCACCTTGAGATTCACACAAGTTGGGGCTTGAAAATGGCTTGGCTGGTCTTAGATGGAAAGTTGCCGAATCAAAAGTTGTTTCCTCCGCCGGCAGATCTTCCAAATGTTGATCATCGTTGACTCGCTTCAAAATTTTCTCTAACTATAAAATTTATCCTAATAGAGCTTTTGTAATCACATTTTTAATTTATTCTTTGCATTATTTGCTTTTCCCCGGATTTGGTGTTGTAATTAGTTCGATTTCAATAATTTGTAGTCCTTTATCCATATGGTGTTGAGGAGAGAAAAAGAGTGATGAGAATTTTTGTTTTGTAACGTCTGAAGTACCTTAATGGAAAAGGGCTCGAAATTCTGTTGTCAACTTTCAATTACTGTGTTTTTAGTAAGTTTACCATTTTAATTTTAGGAAATTTTCCTATATTTTTATTTGCTTGGAATCTTAAAAACGATCTAGATATTGCTATGCATGACATTTTTTCTTTCTCTCTTTAGTGACACATTATTTCATGGGAGTTAGAGGTAAATAACGTTCTTTTGAAAATGTTTGTGACAAATAGTACTACATGAGTTAGAGGAAAAGAACGTTCTTTTGAAAATGTTTGTGACAAATGGTACTACATTTTAAAAATATTTAAGTTAAATAGCATATTTATAACAAATAATGATTTATGAAGCATTTCACTACAAAATTATCTCATAAATATTATCGGAAATCAATTATAAATGATAAAAATGATGTTTACCTTAAATATTTTGAAATATGTTAATTTCCATAAATGTTTTTGAAAAATGATCTACTTATTGCAATTTTCACTTAATTCTCATTGATCTTCTACTTTTTCCAAAAAAAAAAAAAAAAAAAAATCTAAATTGTTTACCCACTTACCTTAATATTAAAGGTATAGAGTCTCTCGTTAAATTCCAAAATAATTACGCATCTTACTAGTGAGGTTAAGATATAACAAAAATAGAGAGAGAGAATATTTACAAATAACACACTTCACACTATTATAATAATTATTAAGTAATTTTGTAACATTAAACGTAAAAATCTCACAAAATTTCAACAACAAAAAAAAAAAAAAAAAAAAAAAAAGAGAGAGAGAGAGAGAGGGAGGGAGAGGGAGAGATTATTGCCTCTCAGCAAAAAAAAAAAAAAAAAAAGGCTGGGCCAGGCCCATTTCATGGCAAACTCGGCCTTTTTTCACCAGCCCACCAACTAAACAACTCAGTTGTCTTCTCTCTCTCTCTCAAGTTCACAGCACCGATCTCCGAACAACTAAACGACAAAACGACCATTATCATCTACTCTCCAGCGCTATTCATGGCGATCCAATGTCGCTGTTTCTAAGACGACCCACGAAGCCATCTCTCTTCCTCCGCCGCTTTCCGCTCTCCCAACCGGCCTCATCCTCCTCAGATGGCCAACTCCTCCGGTTCTCCTCCGCCGAGCTATGCTCTGCCCCTCGGGGACGGCGACAAGAACGACGCAGCGTCGAAGGGCAAGTCCGAATTCCTCGTGGTAGCTCTCTGCCCCTGTCTGGTCTGCTTCATTCTTCTCTTCATCGTGATTTCCATTGTTCTTGCTGTCAAATTCAAGTTATTTTGTCACACTCCGCTTCATTCTCTGATCTACAAGAACAAATGCCACTAAAGTTTCGAATTTTATCAACGAACCATAATAATTCGCGGGAAAATACGGTCAATTTTGATAGTTTGATTCATTATAGACGGTTTTCTAGTCATAGTACTGATTCTGATTCTGGAACTGATGTTGAGAGTTACAATGGTGACGAGAATGAAATGGGTTATGTTGGTTCTGGTGTGGATCTGAAGGAAGTTGAAAATGTCTGCAAGGTGCTCGACGAAATGTCTGTGTTGGATCGGAACATGGAAGCGGTTCTTGACGAATGTGGGATTCGTTTGTCGCATGATTTGGTTGTGGAGGTGTTGGAACGGTTCAAACATGCGAGGAAGCCGGCTTTTCGGTTCTTTTGTTGGGCTGGTGAGAAACCGGAGTTTGCCCATGATTCAAAGACTTATAATTCAATGATGAGTATACTAGGGAAGACTAGACAGTTTGAGACTATGGTGTCTATGCTGGAAGAGATGGGAGAGAAAGGAGTTTTGACAATGGAGACTTTTGTGATTGCAATCAAGGCTTTCGCTGCTGCTAAAGAGAGGAAAAAGGCTGTCGGGATGTTTGAGTTGATGAAGGAGTACAAGTTTGAAGTAGGTGCCGACACTGTTAATTGCTTGCTCGATGCTCTTGGGAGGGCCAAGCTTGGAAAAGAAGGACAAGTGCTTTTCGAGAAGTTGAAAGGGAGGTTCACGCCGGATTTACAGACTTATACTGTACTGCTCAATGGCTGGTGCAGGCTGAAGAATTTGATGGAGGCCGGGAAGTTGTGGAATGAGATGATTGATCTGGGGTTTAAGCCTGATGTTGTTGCGCATAATGTTATGCTTGACGGGTTGTTGAGGAGTAAGAAGAGGTCTGATGCGATCAAGTTGTTTGAGGTCATGAAGGCCAAGGGTCCACAGCCTAATATTAGAAGCTATATGATTTTGATCCGGGAATTTTGCAAGCAAGGAAAAATGAAGGAGGCGGTCGAGTGCTTTGATGATTTGCTTGAATCTGGAGGCCAGCCTGATGCTGCGGTTTACACTTGCTTGATCACAGGGTTTGGCAATCAGAGAAACATGGACACGGTGTTTGAATTGTTGGAAGAGATGAAGGAAAAAGGGCACACTCCCGATGGACGGCTGTACAATGCCTTGATCAAATTGATGACCAGCCGGAAAATGCCTGATGATGCAACAAGGATATACAAGAGGATGATAAAATGCGGTATTAAACCAACAATCCACACTTATAACATGATTATGAAGTCCTACTTCCAAACAAGAAATTTCAAAATGGGTCATGCTGCATGGGACGAGATGATTCAGAAGGGGTGTAGTCCTGATGATAATTCGTATACCGTCTTCATTGGAGCGCTTATAAGGCAGGGAAAATCAGGAGAGGCATGCAAATATATAGAGGAAATGTTAGAGAAAGGAATGAAAGCTCCTCAGCTTGATTACAGCAAGTTTGCAGCTGATTTTTCTAGAGCCGGGAAACCCAACATACTTGAAGAGTTAGCTCAGAAGATGAAGGTCGCCGGCAAGTTTGAAGTTTTCAATGTGTTTTCAAGGCAGGCTGAGATGATGAAGAAAAGGGTTAAGAGAAGAGATCCTATTAGAACCAATGGCAAGTGTAACTAAGACTTTGCTTACCGAGGGCCAATGAACGTCGTTTGAACCATCCAAGTATCTGAGCGGAATGTTGTAGCTCATCGGTTATCATCTTGTTACTGAATAGCCATGGATTTGTGCTCTGAACCACTCAAACTTATTACATTCCTGGAGTTTGGTGCTTTATCTGACTGGTTCAAAGTTGTATTCCTTAGTAAGAAATGTAGGGCCTGTTTGGCAACGGGTTTGGTTCAAACTTTTTTTTGTCTTTTTCCTCAAAAGTTTTTGTCTTTTTCCCAAAAAGTTTTTTGTCTTTTCTGAAAAGTCAACAAAATTTACTATTTAAACTTATAAATCTTAACTCAAACTTACACACCAAACATGCCAGTAATATTACTTCACCTTTCTTGTCGTGAAATTGTGAAAATTTTTTAGTCAAGTTTCGCAGATTTCTTTCAGTCTAGCTTCGCATATTCTGTGTATTGATTTCTTTTGTGCTTCAACCTCCCTAGTCCCTTTCTTATTTAAACCTTAGTTTACATTTTTTGTTTCAAAGGATAAACTCATTGTGCTTCTTGATGGAACTGAAGCTTGAATGAGAAATAATGTTATGAATGTGGAAAGTTATAAAACAATAATAATAATCTTCGGAGATATTTCATCACTAGTTCCATACATTTTTGCAGGAACCAGACAAAAGACTCTCTCTGATTCCTAATGAAACAGAGTAAACATTAGCAACCAGTTATCAATAAAAGCATCTAAACTGAGATATTCTCGAATAAGAGACTAATAATAGAGTAAATATTGTAAGCACAAGCAGTAAAGGAACAACTAACTTTGAATACCAAAAACATTAATGATATCCTTTCATCAACCACAAAAAAAAAAAAAAAAAACATTAATGCTATGTTTGGTACGGATGAAAAGTGGAGGGAATGTAGAAGGTAAATTTAGATGGAAATTCAAAAATTACGGTTTTTGGTTGGAGTGATTTTTGAAGGAAAGTGAAAGTAGAAGAGATTAAAAACTGTGTGATTTACATTTTTTAATTTAAAGTAGTGAGAAAACTTTACAAAATGTAAAAACTAATAACGTTAGTAACTAATTATCCTTGTGTAATATGGATTAATAAAAATACTTGAAGACAAAATAAAGTATGAGTAAAATAGTAATTGTTTGGTAAAATTTCTTCTAGAGAGGCCAGAGCTTTTCTCAAGAAAAAAGGTAAAAAGAAAAGGTACAAAAGAGGAAAAGATAGCCCAAAAAAAAAAAAAACTATTATATATTACACTTTTTTTGTCGATTTCTTCTACTTCTTTTTTTTTTCTTTTTTTGTCCTTTATTATCTGGCTAAATTACGTCAATAAGTTGGTTGTTCCGTTTCAAAAAAAAAAAAAAAAAAAAAAAAAAAAAGAAGAAGAAGAAGAAGAAGTTGGTTGTTCTCCATTCCAGTCGCCACCTCGGCAAAATGACCGAAGATGACAAATCATCCCCCGACCGCCACCGCCGACATGCCGCGCCGTCTGCACTTGTCTAGCCGTCTCGCTCCTACTCGCCGGCGTCACCGAACTCGACATCTGGCTCGTCTCCGCCCCCACAAGCCGTAGTTTGCGGTTGCCATGCACACAGCTTCAATGTCTCGCCGCCGCTGCGGCCGCTCATCTCCGCCACCGTGCAGTTCACTGTGGTGACGCGCAACCTCAACCGGCGGGTCTCCATCTACTACGATCGGATCGCAGCGTTCGTGGTCGTGGCATACCAGAACCAGGTGATAACGCCGCAGGTGACGCCGCCGCCGCTGTTCCACGGGCTTCTACGGTCTTTATCTCAGTACACCGACGTCTACAGTCTTTATCTCGCAACACCGCCGTTCACTTTTTTCTCCTCGTGCTCATAAGCGTTCGACGTTGAAACTACTATGGCGGAGAAGCTCCATTTCACCAAAGATAGCTTCCGGAACGAGATTCATAATCCAAGAATGTAAATATCCAAAACTCTTTACTCTTGTTCAACATTTGTTTATGTTTATTACAGTGGGTTTAGATATTAATATCTAATTCTCATCTCTAATTTTCTCAATGCAGAGAGATTATCCATCACTCTTTAGTGAAATCTGAAGAGGTGAGAAAAATGGCTGTGACACAGATAATCACGAGCCAATGCTTCTCAGAGGATGGATCGCCAGTTGAAGGAGGATTAATGGATCCTCGTTTGGTACGTTTTTTCTGTTTTTGTTTTTCCATGTATTTATTTATTTACTTAGGCAATAGAACTTTGATCTTTTTTTTTTCTTTTTTTTTTTAGGGACCCATGGACGAGGATCATTTTCTACATGTCCTGGACATTTTGGCTACGTTCAACTTGCCTTCCCGGTTTATAATCCGGGTCATTTTGACACGCTTCTCGATTTCATTTCGTGCATTTGCAAGGTACATATGAGGTCTTTTAGGGTGAGCCAAGAGTAAAACCGTAAGGGCACGAGACTCAAAAAGGATAATATCGTACCAAAGAAAGGTATGGGTCCTTATACAAGGACTGTTGTGATTGTTAACATACCAAAATTGCCAACTGCTTATAGTTCTATAAGCTAGTGGCTTTAATTGTTTCATTTTCGTTTTTTTTATATAGTGGAACGTCACTTGGTAGATGGTGACATTGTTCTTTTCAACAGACAACCAAGCTTGCACCGGCTATCAATGATATGTCATAGGGTAATTATATATATATTTTAACTGAGCCAGCACTGATTTCTCTTGCTGTTAGTTATATCATTTTTTAAACTGTTGGCTTTCCT
Organism: Ficus carica; assembly: GCA_009761775.1. Lineage (NCBI taxonomy): Eukaryota > Viridiplantae > Streptophyta > Magnoliopsida > Rosales > Moraceae > Ficus > Ficus carica. The sequence continues at coordinate 14,693,359 of CM019741.1, read as the reverse complement.
AAAAATTCATATTGATTGGATGGACCCAACACAAGTGATTTGGCTTTAACACAACAGTTCTAACGGTTCTGCTTGAGAAACAAAGAGATGATCAAACACAAGAAATACACATGACTTCTGAAATATGTATCATAGATTATTACTTTTTCATCATTGTCGTCGTTGCTTTTCATTAGTTGGTCAAATGATGGAGGTTATTATCAGATTTAAATCAGTAAGATTCAACTGTATGGCTAATTTCACCACCCCCAGAGAAATCATCAAGCACCCACATTTCAAGGGGTAATGTATTCCGGTGTCGCAAATTAAACATCAAGAAAGCAAAGTGACTTTTCCCGTCAGACAAGTGCCCAGCCAAATAATGGGTTAGCATCTCGGTAGTAATGTTGAACAAGCAACGATATGGTCTGAAATTTCTCGTTGTGAAAATCAAATGAACGGATCATCTCCTTGACGTCTCTTATTCTTGGATTGTATAAAAATATTTTTCCAGTATGTTCGACATCTGGTAAGCAAATGATTCCATTACAGTGAGAGCCCATAAAAGTCTTGCACCTTTCGATAAGTGTTTGTTTTACGGGAAAGTCACTTGCTCTCTTGATGTTTAATATACGACAACACCGGAAAACATTACCCTTTGAAACGTGGGTACTTGATGATTTCTCTGGGCGTGGCGATAAGAGTTACAGTTGGGTTGAACATCAAACACTTTATTTGGAAGGAGACTTTAGGTCCCCTGTAACATTTTGGAAGAGTGATGAGCTTCTTGTTCGAAATCAGATTGATGGAAGAGTGGCTTCATACAATATACTTACTAAAAAGTTAAGGGTTCTTCCCAATATCCAGCTGCCTTTGCCCGTTAATGCTCTTACATATATAGAGAGTTGGGTTCCGATCAAATTGAATAGATGAGCTTTCATACAAGAACTATATTGGTAATTTATCTTGGTAATGTATGCAACTCTTATGTGGAGGTCCTATCCCAATTTTATGTGGATTTTTTTTTTTCTTTTCTGAAATTTACGTGGAGGTATTTTGGTTACCAATTAAATGATTACAGAAATATTTACAAGTTATGAAAATATTATTGTGATTTTTTATGGTTTCTATATCCTAGTTATTTTCTGAAATACAATTTGTCAAGTTTTTGGTTGACATTTATGGCAACAATATTCAAGAAAGTCAAAAACAGATTGTACCTTTACAACACTGCGAACAGGTGTGCTCGTGCAACATAATTTGAAGTTTGACATTTTTTAAGAGTGTAATACTAAATCATAGTATTATATTTTAAACATAGTAATAATATAATTAAATTTATTATCACATAATACTTAAAACCCTCCTCTTTCCTCTTTTTTTTTTCTCTAACATAAAATTATTCACATAAATTAATTGTAAATCTAAAATTTTAGAAAATCCGAGGAAATCAAACGATTTACAACATATATTATTTTCATCATCTTTTAAAAAAAGAATTTGCTATAAACTTAAAGATGTGCATCATTGAAGACAAAGCTAACTGATATAAATAAGAAGATCGTGAGTCTTTAACTTGTTTAAGTCCATTAGCGCTTGTAATTTATTGTCCATTATAGTGGATTGTTAATAGCACTTGGGAGTGGGGAAATTCAAATTCTAGATTTTATAGTGGAGTCAGATATGAAATTACCATAAGATTATTTATTTATGCTTTCAAAAATTTAATTAATTTGATACTTATTTAAATTGGATAAATTACTAAAAACAGATATTTTACAATTAAAAAATTATAACAAAAACGATCAAATTAAAAAATTATAACAAAACGATCAATTCTATGTTTATTGATCAAAGGCGAAATTATTATTGAAATTTAATATATCAGTTTTTTTGTAAACAAAAAATAACATCTATTCTGATCCAAGTCTTTTAACGAAATCTTTTGTTCACTCTATATATATTACCCTCTGAAGGCGCTGAAAAGATGTTAATAATACGATGAAGAGATTATTAGTGACAAATAAATATGCCATCTTTAATAGACTTTTTCTTTTTTGGTGAATTCGATCTTAATAGAAATTGATGAAGCACAGGCGATCTTTTCTGAAAGAAAAAGAAAAAGTAACCGTATGAAAAGTGCAAGCAAATTCTAGAACTTCATTGACGAAAATGCAGATTCATGAGAATTCCATACAACATGAATATAATACTACTTCTTGTTTTCTTTTTTCTTTTCTTGTTTTTTTCCCTTCTTTTTTTCCTGCTGATAAAAGGGATTAAGATTAGATAGAAAGTAGTAACCTACAACCTAATGAACTTGATCGAGCTATTAGAACATATATGGAACCGTACATATATAAGAGCAAGAGCTCGTGTGTGTATATATATATTAGCAAACCCCATTAAAAAGAAGAGAAGAGAAAGCATAACATCGCACACACACATTAATATATATATATATATATATATATAGTGAGAGAGAGAGACATGCAGCTCAGAAGAAGCCTGGACACCAGAATATGAGAGAATTTTCTAATCATCATCAATCTCTATTGGTTCTGTCGCCGAATTCTTGGAACTACTAGTTGAAGCGTTGTTAGAACTAGTGGATGGCTGTTTCTGATCTATACGCTGTGCCTTTCCTCCCACAAAATGCAACATCTCCTCCCTATTCATGTTTTTTCATAAAAACCCAAAGCAAGAAAATAAACAAGCACATTTAAACAATATGAAATAAAAAATAAATAAATAAACGACTAATAATCAGTTTGTCAGTCCATTATAGTACATCCAAATTTCTCAAGTGATTAATGGAGTTTAATTATAAACTGTTACAATTCTTTTCCCTAGATCTTGGCCGCATCTTTTGCAAGTAATATATGCGCTTGTAGTGCCAGCATAACTGATGAGGCGACCAGTATTGACGTTGATACTACATTATTTTAAACAAGAGTTTACCAATTTAGAAACAAAAGGAGATGAAAGTGTTGGTTTCGAAAACCAGTTTTTAAAAATTTTTGTGGAAGCGTGGTACGGATCAAATCGCACATATAAAAATTTTCTCAAAATTTTTCGGCGACAATACTTATATTAATTTAACAAAATAAATTAAGAAGAAAGTTTAGAGATTGACCGTTGTCCGATTAGGTCGAAATTCTTGAATTCCTTCAAGAACCTTCTTGATTACTCCAAATCCTTCGGAAACTCCAATCTTCTTGAGAACTCCAAATCCTTCGAAACACCAACGGTTCTTTCTCAGCGTTCTCCAGATCACGATGAACAGGAAACGAGTGGGCGTTTCTGAATTTGGGTTTGATCACACACTTGAATTTTGATTCACTTTGCGTTCTCAACTCATGAGACAAAGTGAAGGAGAAAAGGAGAAAAAACACTCTGAGGAAAAAGTTACGTATTTTCTTTTTCTCTCTGTCAAAAGGAATTAAATATATCTTCCATATATCTAGATACATCGAATGTACCCTCCTTTTTGGTATTACAGAGAAATAACTAACACTCCTCTTTTTTCTAATTTTAAATTAATTAATTAATTAATTAATTAATTAACTCATGCCTTTCTGGAACAACAACATGCACGCCCACTATGGGAGTGGGCGTGTATGATGGATATGGGAGAGAGAAAATCTCTTTCCCATCATATAATCAGTTATCCATTTTTTTTTTAAATTTATTTTGAACTATTCAAAATATGATAACTGATATTTTCTCTTCCACATGTTTCAAAATTCAAAATTCAATATTCCACATACACTCTGTGGATATAACGTGAACCACCCTGTGGTACACAACTACGGTGTGGTCCTTACCACACTGTATAATATTTAATTTAAAACTATTTTAAATTAATTTTAAATAATCATATTATTTAAAATACAAATTAATCAAATTAATTTGTTTTGTGAATATTAATATAGAATTCTCAATTCTAAATTAATAAATTAACCCAACATAAAATAATGTTCACATGATTTAATGGAGCCGTTGAGAGGAACGATGAACTTTATAATTATAAGCTCCAATAATTTTGACAATTAATTAACACCTTAATTAAAATATCAAAATTATTAATTCCAAATTATTCCACTAAAAATTTGGAATTGCACTCTTAAAATTATAAAACTAATTATATTCAAAGATTTGAATTGTCCATTGATATAGTCACTACATATAAATCAATCCTCCATAAACGGTTCATAATTAAAGCTAGGTATATTCCGTTGACCTCTTTAATTATATCTTTCTCCTTAAGTACCATTGATTCTCTAATAAATAGTATATTTATGATCTAATCATAAATTGAGCGCTCTTATTATTCAAGTCCCGAATCAACACTTAAGGGAACCGTCCATCTAACTTCTTTACGAAGGAATGGATTTCATCTTGTATATTAATATTCCCGGCTACTTATTATATTATATTTCCAATATACCAAGAATTTGACACTACTCATTTGTGTCATTACTCGATACGTCAAAAAACATAATACAATAAATATGAGTCTATTAATTACTCAGAATTAAGATCAATTCATATATGACCATCATTGATTAATTTTGAATGCTCTGTATGACAACGGAAATTATTAGAGATTCATAATTAATCATGTTCCAGTCGTATATAATCAAATTATATAAAACGCTTTCATTCCAATAATCTCATTATTAATAATCCGGATAAGATCATTTCATTCAGAATGTAATGAACCGCGCTAGTAATTTTAAATTAAAGATCCCAACTTTAATTTTTTAATTACGGACAGATTTAGATTATTTTACTTTAAATATTATCCTCCTATATATAACACTTATATACAATATTTAAAGTCACATTTAAATAATCTAGGGTTTTCGATATTTATAAAGCATCTAAACATGCATGCAAAAATATTATTAAAAAAATTTCTCAAATTAAATCAGCAAAATAATACATCTCATTTGTTTATGGTCACACATCCCAACAGAAAGACCATATTAATTATAAGGAACAGTACTGGTTTGAAGTTTGAACAAGCATATATTTACACATTCTTGAAGATGCCCAAGTTCGGTTGAGGATGGCCCTGCAGACTAAGCGCGCGCGCGTGTGTGTGTGTGTGTATGTATCAATTTTAATTTCGCTCGAATTTAACAAAAAACACACCAGAAATTAATTATATTTTACTAAATTTATCATTTGTTTTTCTTCCAATATAAAGAATCATGATGTGAACACAATATCCATTGCCAAGTAAACAACAAGTAACAGAGAACATTACAGGAGGAAATCGGCGACAAGAACTATTTGTGTTCGGCGGTTGTTGCTGGTGTAGCATTTGAGACATATGTATTACGGTGACAGGGATTGATCATCTAAACCCGGCATTGGATTCCAGAAGTTTCAAATGGGAACAACTGCTAGCTAGCTTTCTTCCATATGATCATAAAAAATTTATAAAAAAAAAAAAGTTAGAAACAAAGGACTTCACATAACAGAAGAAGCAGGGACTTCTCAAGCCAAATGTTAATTAATGGAGATTGATAAAGAAAAATAGAAAGAACCTTTGATCAAAGGGAATGATTTCAAAGAAATGCACGTAACATGGGATGAAAGGTATTTTGCCATTTATAGAAATTTAAACTTCCAAAAAACGCGTGCAGAGAAGAGAAAAGGTAGTCCCTCGTACAATCAGCGTGGCAGAGCAGAGAATTGGTACTATTTTACAAGAGAAATAATCTGGAGGTTAATTAATTATTAGTTCTGAGTTACTGAGTTAAGATATTTCCAACCATTACGAAGAGTATAACTATATCTTAATTTGTAAGTACATGGGTAATTTGTATTAATTATCTGTCTAAGTATCATAATGCTGAACAGACTATGACGTTCCATTTCTGAATAGCATCAGTATGAGTACTGTTCCTTTGGACCAGTCTACCAATCGTAGCAAAAAGAGCCCAGACTCGAAAATTGCATGTTTTACTCATACTATACCTTCCAACCAGTCTACCAGTCACAACAAAAAGGTTTTCAGACTCTAAAAAAAGGACATTTTTTTACTAGTTTCATAAAAATTTCTCTGAGACAAAGGAGGTTAGGGCTGAAAGGGTAGTGGGTTTATTTTATTTGGCAAATAACCTCTTGATGTTAGTTACTTTTTATTTTATTTTTTTCAAAAGAAAATTTTACTTTTTAGTTTGTTTTACGTAACTACGTGGAGATAATAATGTTTTAACGCGTGTAGTGCTTTTTATTTATTTACTTTTGCTGACTTTTTAAAATATTATTTAGTTTTAATGAATTATGACTTTATTACAAATTTTTTAAGGGATTTGAATTTTGCATAATGAAGCTTGATGTGAAATTATCAATTATGTTATATTTGTAATCACGGTTTTACTGTAATTTAAATTTTTTTTTTTCTGAATTCCAATTTAAAAAGGGTACAATTTCGAAAGGACGACGACAAAGAAAGGTTTCATGCAAAATGTAGCATCTAAATTATGATTAAAACTTCAAGCTATTAGTAATTTAGTCCGCCAAGCTGATATTTAAAGAACTCATGCATTTATGCAAGCTACACCAAAAAAACGTTGTTTTCTACCTCCAAAAAAATTCGGCTCATGTGTCTTTTATTTAGGTCCACTTTCGAGTCATTCTAGTAACATTATGAAATAAAGTGTTTACTAACATGATTATTTAATATATGGTTTTTATTTTTTTATTTTTTTTATTTTAAGGATGGTGTGATATCATAATTAAGACTTTTTAAATTTAATTATCACGGTTTATTGGAGAGATATGAATGAGAAATGAATAAGAAGATATAAGAGTTGAATCTTCAACAAGATATATATCTATCTTACAGAAAATATTTTCTTACAATCTTTTTCTTTCCTTTCGATCATCTTTTTCATCGTTTGATCCCCCAATCAAATTTCATTTTCGTTTTTTGGACCTAGAGATTGTGGAGCATGGCACTTTCCACAAGAGCAAGTGATTTTAGTTTGCACTGAAGTACTGGGGACATATAATATTCGTTTGAGATGTTAGATTAAAAAAAAAAACTCGTCTTATAACCTGCATTTGAAGCTGTTTACAGATATCAATCAGAAAGAGCTGGAGATCATGGAAACTATTAAAGAGGATCGTATTTGGCCTCTTTAAAAAGGTAGGACTAGGTATAGACCTTTTAAGATTAAAACCCATATTTCTTTAGAAGTCTCAAATTCAACACTCCAGTCATTGTGCTTTCTTTTCACGTAAAAAAAAGAGCTTAATTTGTGCACTTTCCTAAATTGATTATGGCATGATGTTAGATGTCTAGAAGGTTGCAGAAAGAGTGATGGTTTTTCAAGTGGGTATCTATATACAGAGGAGTTACAATGTAATTGTATATTCTCCTACAATATCTTAATCTTGATTAGGAATAATGAAAAGGAAACATTTCTAAAGATTGTGTTTTCAATTATTACATTTATGAATATATGTCGCAAGTGACCTTTATCGGTCGTCAATAGATCGTGGTGGGATGGCGGTAACCAGATATTTTTATTTTGGATTTCAACAATTAATCTGATAGATTATGAACGGTATTCTCTAACATTACTCTCCGGTGTTGGCAACGGGTGTGTTGAGGGGAAAATAATTTGGTAGAACATAAAACATAATCTATTAACTTACTCAAAATAATATGGTCTACATTCTCTCTAGCTATTGAAGTCGGAGATGATAAACTATTTGTGTTAGAAGTGAATAATATTTAGGTTGATTATCGAAAGTAATATATCATAATACTCTCCAGTGATCATCGCCGAAGATGACATATTATTTTGTGATAGAAATGACAAATATTCTGGTATAGATTACAGAAACTAATCTATCAAATTACTTACTGGCAGTCAAAGTTAGAGATGGCTGACCATTTAATGTTTGAAATGAGTAATATCCTAGTAGTTTACCAAGAGTAATCTACCAGAAAACTCTTTGACGATCGAAGTTGAAGACAGCTGACCATTTTGTATTCTGGTAGGTTACCAAAAGTAATTTACCATAATACTGTCATGCAATCAGGAGACATCCAACTATTTTGTGTTTGAAATGGGAAATAGGTAGAATACTTTCAATAATATACCAGAATACCCTCCAACATTAGAGTTCGAGACGACCAACTATTTTGTGAATGAAATGAGAAATATTTTGGGATAATCTCTCTCCAGCGATCAAAGCTAGAGAGCCGACAAACAATTTTGCATTAAAAATGAAAGATTACTCTACCAACAATTTAGTACTCCATTATATTACTCTTTAGTGACCAGTTATTGGCCTCAACAATCAGAGACCATCGGTGACCTGTATTATGATAGAATTTTATTTATGTAATTAAGTGTACTATTGTTGTCCTTTTATGTCTTTTTGTTTGAGGGTTTTTTTGAAATAAAGAATTTAATTAATAGGAGGGTGTGGAGAGTCAAAAGGTATGTGTTAATATAACTACACATATAGATTAAAAGTACAATAACTAAGGGAATAAATGAGCTACAATAACAAGGGAAATTGCATCAAGTAGTCCATTTTTCAAAAAATGCATAAAATAAATAACTTATTTTGAAAATGTATGAGGTAAATAGCATATTTATGATAAATTGTTTATTTACAAGAATTTTTTGAGATAATTTCTTTCATAAATGTGCATGATAATAATAAATTACTTATCATAGATTTGATCTTTTTCTTAAACATTTTATATACAATAATACTTTTAGGATAATTTTGTCACAAATAATGCTTTGTAAATACTATACTTATCATGAATATGTTATTTATCATCATTCAAAAATTTTTATGCTATTTATTTTTATTATTATATATATATATATATATATTTTTTTTTTTTGCCTATTTCCCTCCTTCTCCCCTATAACAAATCATCTATTCTTTTAAGCAAAAATTTGAGAAATGCCTAAAAAGAGTACATATATGGAATATTGTCCTATGGTTCGGATTTTTGGCCCCTTACAATGTCAAATAAAAAGTGATTTCAGAACAAAAATCCGAATTATGATGTAAAAAACCCAAACATATACACTAAAAAGGCTATTTTCACAATCAACATTAATACTTATCCCAGAAAAGTAACTCAAGCCTCTACAAATTGAACCTTAAAAGAAAAGAAAAGAAAAAAAAAAAAAAAAACCACACGTATAAAGAAGAACGACAAGATAACGCCGGATAAATTATATAAACGGTTAATTATGGCAACGGTTTTTTAAAAAAAAAAGTTCTAAAATATGTTTATTTACAAAATTGAACAACCAAAAAAAAAAGTTCATTGAGTGATGATAATAATACCATTTTTTTTATTTTAAGAAAAAAAAATCCCTAAAATCCTTGATAATCTGGAAATAATTTCTTCCTCGAAAATTTGGAGAGGGGGGGGTGGGGGTGGAACCATATATATCTTTAGAATCACAGCCCATCTTACTCACCGTTGTCCCTTTTCCCATTATCCACATCTCTAATATGCCTTTTCATACCTGAGGAAGAAACCATTGGCGAACAAATCACCAAAAAAAAAAAAAAAAAAAAAAAAACCCGACCCACGACGCCAACAATGTATCGTTGACCATCACTACAGAGATCTCCACGAATCTTCAGCACGAAGAAAGAACCGCTACTAATCCATCATATTCTGATTGTACATGTTTTTCTTGCTCCGTATATATCGTAATAATGATTTTGTTACTAAATGTGGCATTAGCGATTTTTTGGTTTTAAGAATTTATTCAGGGGATTTCCGTCATTTTGGTGTTGATTATGAAATTTGGGATTTTTGGTTTTAAATACAGTCATTATGTTAATGTTGTTTATTGAACTAAGATTGAAGATTTGCAAGTAGATGTTTGGATTAGATCTTTTAGGTATTTACACATGATACTTTTTTTTTTCTTTTGTTCTCTTTTTCTTTTCTGTTGTGTTGAAAATTTATTGTTCAGGTTGCATTTGGTGGAATTTAGGGTTTGTCATTATTTTTGATAGGTCAATTGAGAACTGACTCGCTCAATTTTTGATAAAGACAAGTTAATTTTCCTTTCAAAAAACGAAATTAAAAAAACCAAAAAAGGAAAGAAAAAAAATATGTAACAACACATAAAATAGGATTACTTTCCTTTCAAAAAAAAAATAAAAGAAAATAAAAGAAATCAAAATTTAAAACGAATTTGTGTAGTTGCAGGCATAACTTAGCGATGATACCATATCTGACTGTACTTAAAGGTGTAGAGTTCGAATCCTCCGTCTCTAAATTTTAAAAAAAAATAATTGTTTGACATCCTTAAAAAAAAGTCAACAAAACACGTAAGGAAAAAAAAAAGCTTCAAAATGCTTCAAAAATCACACAAAAAGCATTAAATAAACACTTTCCATCTAGAAAGCAAAATCCGAAAGAAAAAAAAAAAAAAAAGTTAGTTCAGATCTTCTATTTCATTTTCATGTCTCAATGGCTATCTCATCAACAGTATTTTGACAACTTATCAATCTATTCAAGAAATTTTAGTATTTAGCTTTTTTATGTGGTTAATTTTTTAAATTCAGATGATATATCATAATATTATTAGGGAGATAGTCAATGAGATAGGTAATCCATAATAACAAATCTTGATTAAAAAAAAAAGTAGATTTACAAAAACGCTACAAATGGTAATACACACACATATATAGGGATTTGGAGCTAAATATTTTTTTTTCTAAGAAGTTTTTTAACAAATGATCGAAGTTTTTAAAAATTAATTAATTAAAACATTTTTTTTTCCTTTAAAATGATCAATCAAGAATTAACCATATAATATTATTAATTTTACCAATCAATGATCGGAAGTAGTGTGTTTGGAAGGAATTTAAAATTAAAATTAAAAAAAAAAGTGGTGTTTTCTTTTTCAACTCTATGAGAAGCGGTAGTTTTATGATTAACCCATTATTTGAAGTGGGAGCAAATGCAATTCTCTTATACAAAGGGCAGAACAATCAATAGTACCGCAATGCCTAACGCAAATTGAATTCTAATCAGTACAACAAAAAGTGTCAAATTGGTTACATATATATCACCTAGGAAATTACATTCTTAGACATCACTTTGGATACTTACCGAACAATACAAGAAAAATATGTAAATTAGCTAATATACATTTGAGGCACATAATAATAATATATATATATATATATACACACACGGTATATATATATATATATATATTATGCTGATCCGCATCAAAAGAAAACATAAAATATTTTCAAAATACTGATCCATAGGAACGTAAGAATAAGTGATGGAATATAGCTTTAACTTTGAAAGATGTAAAGAGGGATTGTAGTATAGGACTAATTCTTTGCTGTAATAAGGGGATGGGAGATTTAATCTCTCACATTAAAAAGGCCAAGGGTATAAGTAAATGTCACGGAACCTTCAAAAAGAACATTTTACAAACAATATATATATATATATATAGAGAGAGAGAGAGAGAGAGAGAGCACAAGTGCAAATACTTGACATTCAAGTTTGTTTAGGGATATATGTCTATATACACTTTTTGAACATGCCAAGAAAAGAATCAGCTCGCACGCTGAATTTCTATAAAATGTAAGGGATATAGTAATTATCAAGAGATTGGGACGATTTGGGGCACTTTTTGTTTTCCTTGTGTTCTAGCTAGCTAGGAAGCTTGTTTGAAAGAGAAATGGAGAAATTGAAGGGATTGTTCTTCAGTTGTTACTGTGTGCTTTTGATTTCAAATTCAGTCGTTGTAGGTGCAAGAATCACCCCTAGAAAGAAGGTACACAATATTTTATCATCCTTTTGTTAACAAGTCAATATCGGAAATCTTGAAAAAAAAAAAAATAGGAAACAATTATATGAAATTGCGTGATCAAAACAATGATGTTCTCATAAGCGTCCTACTAAATAATAAAACTATCGACATGATAATGTCACCCGTATAAACTTCTTAATATGATCAAAGATAATTGTTTACCCATACATGTACACAAATTTTTTTTTTATTATTATTATTTTTTTTTTTTTTTTTTTTTTTGTCAATAGTATGTGAGTTTAGTGATTATGTTAGTCCACATAAATATTTCTATTACTTCACAACATAAGCAAAATGGAAGCATAAATTAAGATTTCAAATAATAATTAGTATGGATAATCTCGTACTGTAATATTAATGTGTGTTTGTATGTATCATACATTTATTTATAGATTATTTATTGGGATGAATCCCAATTCGAATAATCGGAGAGGATTTCTTCATTATAAGCTTAGGCTTACTAGTAATCAGTCTATAAAATTGAAAATATACATTACTAGCTAGACAGACAATTGTAACATCATTCTATCCATGATCCTTTTTTTCTTTTTTCTTTTTTTTTTTTTCCCTTTTTCTCCTTTTGGTTTAAGTTGCTGGAAAATTGTACCTACACCGTTACCGTTGGAACAACATGCACCAAAGGAGCTGAAACCTCAAACTGCATCAGCCTGAGATTCGGTGACGCAAATTCTAACGACATTTTGGTAAAGCGTCTGAACTCGAAGCATGTAAGGAAATTGGATTCTCTGGAGCCTGAGGTCCTTGATGATGTGCCAAGAAAACCATTTCAAGCTTGCATGGTGGACTTATTCCAAGTCGAGGGTCAGTGTGTTGACTCGCCGATTTGCTTTTTGTATCTGAAATCGATCGGAAATGATGATTGGAGACCTGGTTTTGCGCGAGTTGGAGTTTTGGAGGGGTCTCATCTCAGCTCCGATTTCTTTTATTTTCGGAGGTACCTTTCTCGTAACGTTTGGCATGGACCAGACGTATGTGACAAAGATGTCACTCCTTTTGGTGTAAAGCACAAGAGGAAAGTGTTTGCTGGGAAAAGCCACTAAAATTTACCATATATCAGTTTCATGTAATATCTTAAGAATTAGTCATCATATGTATTGATTTTTATGGTTTGCTTTTTTTTTTTTTTTTTTTTTTTTTTTAATGAAACTTAATTAAGCAACTAATTCGTTTTATAATGCTGAATCTGATCACTTTCTAAACTTAATTTGTTGAATATTGATTATGGTCAGAATTGTAACTTTGTTTGAAATATATATATATATATATATATATGTACCATTATTCATTAGAAAAATGTATATTGGACGATATTTGTATGCTCCTAACCTACACTCGTAGACCGTGGGTTTAGGACCTTTTTACAGGCAGTTTATACATATGTATTATGGCTATATAAGTAGTACAATATAGGGACATTTTTTATTCTAATTTATATTATAATGACTTATCATCTTTTCATTGGTAGTTATTATATCGCAGTGTTAATATTACAATTAAAGGAAAACATTTTATAATTGTAAATTTAGTCTAATAATAATTTTACTAACATATAGTTTTATTATAAGATGTATAGTTTAAATCATAACTTAAATTATTTATATTTATACATTAAATATGATCGTCATACTATACATATATAATCTAACGCGGCATTGATAGCATATGATCACGTCACTTATGTTTATCACTCACACTTGATTGCGCGTTTTTTTTTTTTTTTTTTAATTGATTAGAAATTAGTTTACTTTCATTTAACTTTTTTTTTTTTTTTTAGTTGGGTTCTCTCGTGCCATTACATCCTTTCTTTATTTGAAAATGCTCCTAAATTAAATATACTAGAAGCTGTGAAATCTTGTACAAGTAAAAAAGAAAGAACGAACGAATGAATGAATGAATAAAGCCGAATGAAAAAAGTTGGTCCCCTCAACATGTATATGTATATCAAATATGCGACATAAATCAGACGTCTCTAATCAATAGATATAATAATATAGTTTGATTCTGACCTATTAGAAAAAAATAAAGGTCCTACAGAGACTCATGTACCAGAAAATTCTGTTACAACAAACGTATTTACTCAAAAGTTGTAAGAATTAGAGATCAGCAACGGTAAACGACAGTAAAAAGGTAAGCAATTTTTTTTTTTTTTTTTCAAATTACTTAACAAGCTAGTATTAAATAGAAGCCTTAGAACTTTATTGACACTTTCGGACGACAAAGAAGCAATATCTTAAACACCATGAATAGATCTTAACTGTGTTAAAAAAAATTTAAAAAATCAAAAGAAAGAAAAGCAGAGTATGAATGGTGGGGTTTGTAGCCTGTACGATTAAAAAGTAATTAGTCAGTGAGTTATTAGACACAAATTAATGATCACTTAACGAGTTTTCTTTTCCAAACACAACTAAATATACGCCCTGTGACATATTATGTTAGAGTCTTTTTAATTAATTGCAAAATTCTTTTTTAAAAGTATTTTCCCAATATTTAATTCCATTCGTGTGAACCAAAAACAAAGAGATAAATAAGAGGTAAAAAAGGGAACTACGTATTGTCCTTTTCCGTTGGGGAAAAACAACATAAGTACTCTTTTCCAACAATTAATTAAGAATGGGGTTACTATTTTTTATAATACTCTGAAAGAAAAGGTATTATTAAAAAAATGATTAGTTTTGATTATATTATTTTATATTTTATTATATCACATCGTATTTTTCTACAGCGGAGAGTACCGCAAAACCTAACTAAAGGAATTTACCCCCTAAGCTCGCATCAAGTTTATTACCATATATAGATCTCATATCTCGTTCAGTTGATATAAGTGATTCAAAACTTGATTTTACTTAATTTGGTCATGAAATTAACCTCTCTAAGAAGTTTTTATAGGGTACTTTCTATCTTTGATTTGATCTGAGATGAGAAGTGATATTAGTTACGGTTACAAATTATGAAAGTTTAGGGAAGAATATATATAGTTATATTCATAATTTTCAAGAAGAAACCTAGTAAATTACCGAAATACTTCTCAAATGGAAATATTCATCAAGTATTTAGTATATTATTGTTACTTTATACGAAGGGAGAACAACCCAAGTATATACATGTATATACACACACACACACAATATGAGCATTTCGATGTGTGGAAATCTCATCCATCAAGCACTTTTTTTTAACTTAAAAAAAAAAAAAAAACTGAGAAACAGACAAATGTCAACATAAAAATAATAGATTTGGAATAAGGATGAAATTACATAACTTTTTTTTTTTTTTTTACTTTATTAAAATTTTAACTTATTCCTATTTTAACCACGCTAAAAGATTGATCATCATTGTATAAGCCTCATTTAAATTTTAACTCTTTAATATTTACTCAATTACTTTAAGAACTTATTAGTGTACGCCTTCGTTAAAGTAAAAGACTGGTTATGCAGCGAGCGAAAAGTATATATAATAATTACTCACAGGTACATAAAGTAAATGGCTAACATATATCCTATTCCTACCTATAGTACTCATGACAATGAAATGTCGTTTTACCTTGAAGCCCAACTAAAATGAAAAGCTGCAGTACTTGAGAATTGGACAAACTGTTTAAACTAGCTAGCTTTTACTTTTTTTTTTTTTTTTTGGGTAAATAGCTGCTACATATATATACGTATATATATATATATATATTATATACACTACAGTAAGTGCATTCAAATTCAATTCCCCATTTTGCTCTAGGAAAATCATTTGGATCCATATGAGTAAATCATACTATAAGACTGTACCTCAAATCTTTGTTCAATGTCCCAACAAATCATGGATCTGTTTAGAACGGTTCCATAGTCTTCTATTTATTAAAGTGACATGGACTAGTCACTAACTAGGCCACTGTTGACTGTTTGCCTTCATTCATGCATGCATGTATATATATATATATATGTATTATCTATATATATCATATTATAAATATATATAATAAAAAAAAGGCCTTTGTTTCGCAATATAAAAGGGCTGCCTTGTCCCCTTACGATGTTGCATTGCCCTTTTTCAATATCTCACGTGGCAGGCATTTGCTGAAACCCCTTTTCTTCTCTATGACAAATAAAAAACTAAAAAAAAAACAAAAACAAAATCAAAAAACAAAAACCAAAAAAAAAAAAAAAAAAGCTACAAAGAGAACGGAGTCCTTCACGATGAAGTGAGAGCTTTCATGCCAAGTGAATTTTTTTTAATAATTTTTTCTTTAACAACTTTATATGTTTCTCATTTTATCTCCTTAAATTAAATTGATTATATATCTCGATATTTAAAAATTTTATATACATTTTTATTAAAAACTATTATTGACTCTGCTGGTGGCTACCTACACCATATAGACCAAATGGACACTGTAGGAATGTATCAATATTTTTATCCGGTGATTTCCGTGACCAAAATTATGAAGAAATGATAGCGAAATTTTGGGGCGGGGGAGAGTACAGATCAGAAAAATGGCCACCAACAAATGTCACAAAAAGACAGAAAAATAGTGTCCAATCAGTACTATTCTATCACTGAACCATGCATCATGAAAAACGTTATAATAAGAAGCACTCCATTATTTGGATCCTATCCATAATTATTTATAAAAAAAAAAAAACCATCTCCATCTCGTTTGATTAGATGGGTCTTGTCGGTTTTTATTTTTATTTTTATTTTTATTTTTATTTTTTATTTTTTTGGGTGGATCACTTGTCTGTTTTTTGGGAGGGACGTCGTTAGAAGATATATGGAGTTCTGAAGAGAGTGACTACTAAATGTTGACGTGACAGTTATGTTAAACTTGCAGGTATCGAGAATCCTATTGATGATGATATGTGCATATGTGTGTGGTATGGTAAAGGGCGATTATATATGCACTAGTACAGCGACCAATGTTAACATACTTTTTTTCTGAACCTTAATAAGAAAGCTCCCTAGATATCAAAAAGAATATTCGTTAAAGATCCAGTCAAATTTTATCTTCGACGAAAAATATATTATCTCAATTCATTTATTAAATGTGTTAATGATAAAAATATATAGGGTGTGATCCAAAATACTCTTCATCGAATATTAAACTAGAAAGCGTTAAAGATACTCATCATCCAATATTAGATTGGATTTGGAAATAGATATATATATATATATATGTATATATATGAGTGTTGTGTCGTGTGTGTGACCTTTCACTCCAGGGCGTACATGGGATGGTAGCCTCCCTCACGCCACATTTATTAGTAATTTCATCTGTTTTCTCAGTTGTTGCCATCGCCAACCCCACCTCCGAATAGTATTTAAAGTTACTGCAAGGCTACTGCTATATGTGTAATATCTATATATTTATATATGATGATATATATAATCCATTCTCCTTAATGTGTGCTTCTGAGTGCAAGCATGATATTGGTTTCTGTGCCTTGATCTTAATCATTCATTTTGTTGGTCTTTGTTTACCGGTGAACAGAAATCTTCTTCTCTCTCCCAAAAAAAAAGAAAGAAAAGAGAAATATTTGACAGAAAAAATTACGTTGTGTGCGCAATATATAATGTCAAGAAATGTATTGGTATTGCAGATATATTTAAAAGATTATATTCTTTTAAGCATTATTTAATAAATATTTTGAATTTTGTTAAATTAAATTTTTTTTCTTAAAAATATTAATTGATATCAGTGTTTAACTCAATTAAAGATTTAATAGTCACTGATTGATGTTCAATTATTAAAAAAAAAATTTTTGATATTTATGAGGGAAAAAAAAAAAGTGGCCAAAACTGGTAACTTCACATAATTCTAAAGTAAACATACAATATGCAAATTTAATGAGACCTTAAACTAATGAACATTCATTACCAAGTCTTTATTTATTAATTAATTTTAACTCTGCAGTGAAATTGCCTGAAAGAGAGATCAAAAAATTTGTCTAAATTTGTCTGCAGCGAAAACCAGAGGAACTCGCCGGAGCAGTAGCTGAGAACGGCGGGACAGGTAGATGACTCTTGATGTTGTGAAATACACACCAACAGTTTTCTTCTAATTTGTTGGGTTGTTTTTATCTTTAGAGAAGGAGATATATATATATATATATATATATATCTATATGCACTGTACATCCAAATGCTATAAACTTGTGAACTTTGGTAAAGATAATAAGATTTGACATCATATAAACCGGTGGTCAATAGCTAGGTATTATCTGAATTTCTTCAAAATTTGGATACGGTCCACAGTACTTGGGATGATATATTTTTTCAAAATTTTTTTTAATTATATATCTGGTGGTGGGGTTGGGGACAATCTGTTGACATACTAAATGAACGGTAGAGATGATAACTAAGGAATTTATAGAGAGGGACATGGCTCCATATAAATATATATATATATATGGCCCATCGGAATTCCTCGAGAAAAGGCTAGGCCATATGGGGAGAAAAAATGGACATAGCATTCCCATTATTCCACGCCTGCATGCATTTATGACTATGTAAGAGTCTGCATGTGGAAAGCTTACGTTTTTCATAGTCAATTTAGAGAGAGAAAGAGAGAGGAGAGCTGGCAGCCTAACTTGCCCTACGCGCTTTAGAGGCTTCTTCATTTCTCATTATGTGTAATACTACGATATTGTTTATAGAAACTTGTAATTATCTGAAAGCGAAAGCTTAATGTTTAAGACATATAGTACTGACCACGAGTATGGTGGTTTAGCAATAATAAATTATCATAATAGGTCAATAGTTAAGTGTTTAAGTATTGGGTGACATTTTTAAGGTTTTAAATATAAATATTTATTTATTATCATTTTAATACTCGATAAAGAGTATCTAAAACCATATCTTATGTATTATTATTGTTAATACATTCGGTATAGGGCTGGAATACTCCATAGGGTGGGGTCCGCCAGTAAGAATTTTAATAACATTCATGAAGCATATGCTAATACTAATCTTTCTAGACTTTCATGTTATATATATATATATATATATATTATTATATTATACAAGATATGGTACTGAAAAGGTGATTTGTAGGGGCCGGGCCTATCATAATGTAAACAGTTTTAGGAGAAAAAGCATGGACTGATGTTTGAGGTTACGACAAGGCCTCAACTTGGAAAGGTACAAAACAAATAAACAAATCTGATGTTCATGAAAAAGGTGCGTGTGTGTGTATGGTAATTGCCTCTTGAGATGTGACAGAAAGAATCAAAGATATATATATATATATATATCAGTTGTTATGGTATATATGTTGAAAATGAGCGTGTCCCTCACGTACTCTGAAGTGAAAGTTGGGTAAATTTAGAAAGCCCAACATACACAAGAGGAAGAGAGGGCAATGCGTACCTTTTCTGCTTCTCTGAATCCCCGTCTTACTTGGTGTCTTATTCATTCTGTATATGTATGTGTGTGTGCATATATATAGAATTTTGAATGGAAAAATAATAATAATAATAATGTGGTGATGATGACATAATAATTCAAGCGCAGTACCTCAGTAGTACTACGTGACTCGGTCTTCCCCTCATTCAATTCTCACTCTCGTTCCACAGATTCTCTCTCTCTCTCTCTCTCTCTCTCTCTCTCTCTACATATATATATTGGTAAAATATATATGTGTGTGTGTTTGTGTGCATGGCAAATTGGCAAAGGACTGAAAACACACACCATTACTTGAATGCCCCTTTCAGGGAGACATCAGCATGACAACCCTGCACTTGTACTTTTTTCTCCTCTCTTTTAACCCCTCTCTCTCTCTCTCTCTCTTTGTCTCTCTTAACTCTTCTTTCTGTCTCTCCTCTTCACTCTCTCTCTTCATATACACAAATCCACTACTGTAACTTTCTTTCTGTACCCATCTCTTTATATATACACCTAATAATTCCCCCTTTTCAACCCCACCCCAAGAAGAGAAATTAGCCAAAAGTTGAATCTCATCTTTTCCCAAATTGAGTTTTTGAGTCTATCATTCCAACAATATCCAATCTATATATTTATATAATCATATATATATATATATATCATCAACATCATCGTCATGTGTCCAGCAGCTAATTCATCAAGATGGTGCCCAACGCCCGAGCAGCTGATGATACTGGAAGAGATGTACAGAGCCGGGACGAGAACTCCGAACGCATCTCAAATCCAGCAGATCACAGCCCATCTCTCCTTCTACGGCAAGATAGAAGGCAAGAATGTGTTCTACTGGTTTCAGAATCACAAGGCCAGGGACAGACAGAAGCTCAGGAGGAAGCTCTATAAGCAGCTTCAGCAACAACAACAACAACAACTCTATCATCTTCATCAACAGCAACAGCAACAGTATCAGCATCAGCATCAGCAGCTCATGATCAATAAAATTCAGCAGAACCACCATAACCATTTTCTTGGCTACATTGACTCTTCTGCTTCTTCTTCTTTCCATCATCAGCAACTTTCTTGTTTTAACTCGTCATCACCACCAGCTGGCTCTCTACCCCAGGTCCAGGTAATCTTGACCCCAACACATGTGTATATATATAAATATAAATATATATATATATATATATATGTTGTACTTTCTTTTTGTTTGACATATATTGATGTGCTTTGTTTCTTTTTATGGAAAGATAATATTCCCCTTTTCTCACTTAAACTATAAGTTTGCCTCTTCTATAGATATTGATACATAAAGCTCTAAATGAAGTCATATAGTTGCTTCATGTCTTTTGCCTCTTGTCTTTTTTATATTACTCATCAAAGGTAAATATTATGTACCTTGCTACGGAAAAAAAAAAAACCCCCGGAAATGAATGATGAACTTTTCTTCTAAAATCAACTGTGTTTATTCTACTAACCCTACTCCTTTGACCATAGATATCATTTTAGAGCTCGCTTTGCTTGTTATTAGCTCTTAGGTTTTCATGAAAGCTACCACTAAAATAAAGTGCTTTGAGATGCTCTTTTAGCTTGTGTTTGGAACATATATGTTGGAGTTCAGTTTTTGAGGTCAGAATTTTTGACTTTTTAAAAATTAGTTAAAATTTTTATTGATTTTTTAGAAAGAAAAAAAAAAAAAAGGAAAAAAATGAGTTGAATTTTTGGATTGGAGTTGTTGTTCCAAACACTCTCTTAATCTCATGGCTGACCATTTAGAAATCAAGTTAGTTTGCGATCTTAGGTTTCCATGGAAGCTACTGTACTAAAATAGTTTCATTATTGTAACTTTAACCTAAACCATGCTCTTTCTCATGGTAACGTGAATTAGACATTGTGAATTTTGCTTAAAAAGAGAAGTAATTTTCATAAACGAAATACCTAGCCAGAATAAATGAAGGAAAATATTATAAAACCAAAAAAATTAGAAATTTTGTGACGAAAGGAAATGGCAGAGAAAGAATTGAGAAGATGTTGCTGGTCAGATCATGCAATTAAGTAAATTAAATACGTAATCCATGTAGTTGGTTATATTTCAAAAATAATAATAATAACTGAAAAGGTTATCCACTTAATAAAACTTGCTTTTCAGACTTTAACTTGAATTGTCTTTAATTTGGAATGTGATATATCTATATCTATATATATATGTGTGTGTGTAGGGTGGAATTGAAGAAGATCATCATGATGCATCGATTCGTGATCATCATCATCATCATCAAGTGATGAGCTACACGTGGAAGATGGAAATCCCGGTGGAGAAGGAGAACTGCTCCATGATGAGCATGTACGATCGTGATTGGGCGATGATGGTGGAAGTGGGCCCACCAAATTCCCCATGTTGCAGCAATAATAATAATAATAATAATAATAATAATAATAACCACAACAACAACAAAGAGCCACTCAAGACCCTTGAGCTCTTCCCCATCACAGCTACTAATCTCAAAGAAGAGTGTACGACATCCAAGCAGGTCCCTCATTCCACCTCAACGATCACCAGATAAAAAAAGACTACTCTAAATTCCTATCTGCATGCCTCTCTCTCTCTCTCTAGATCTCTCTCTCTCTCTCTCTCTATATATATATATATATCTATATATCTATCTTTCCCTTTCTCAGTCTACATAGCTAGATGCTATAAGTGTAGGTTTAAATGTGTCTGTGTCTTGTTTATTTTCTTGGTTTCTGTTATTTGTCTAGAGCTCGCTCTAGGTAGAGAAAGTTCTCAATTGTCTAGCGAGTAATGAGTTACTGGTCCTACTGTCTTGTTACTACACCTACTCAATGAAATGCCATGTTTACCTTCAAGAAGACAAATTAGTGCCTATGTTCATATACATATATATTCGCTGTGCATGACTTCACACACACACACACACACACATATATATAGCTAGAATCTGCATTGATTTGGGGTCGGAAAAGGTGTTGGAATTTCTTTTGTATTTCTTCTGAGCTTTGTCTCTTTTGCATGTTAAAGCTGCCATATATGTATATATATATGTTTGCAAACCTCCAGTACTTGATGGACATATGCGGATGTAGCACTACTCACTAAGATCAGTTTCAGCTTTTTTTTACTTGCCCTTTGGACCTTTCAGACAAGTCAATGCTATTATTAGCAGCATTATTGGACAGGAACATATAGATTCTGAACACCACCACCCCCCCCAAAAAAAAAAATTAATAATTAATTAAGAGTGAGGAGGGTACTCGTGAGTAATTTTTTTTTTTAAATTTAATCTCTTAGAGGATTTTTAGTAATTGGAAAAGATTAATATTACATCAGTAGCGGAAAATCTAAAAATAAAAGAAAAAGAAAACAGAAAAACATTAATCGCTGATCTTATATCTTGCAAAAATCGAAATATCTTAACCATGTTCTCCAAGAACAAAACTAGAAGCCTTATATCACCAAGTATAATGACGCGAGGCAACACCAAAATTCTAATCCTAAACTCGAGTAGATAAACTTCATTTATTTATTTATTTTTAAGGATGATTGGCGCTAATTTTTCCATTTGAAATGACAGGAAAAAAAAATGCTCTGTATGCAAAACTATAATTCTAGCTTTATTCATATTACAGATTCATTTTAAGTGAACTTTTTGTCTGTGAGTTCTATTATTTCTAATAAGGGGAAAAAAAACAAACTTATGCATATATATACACTAAAATAAGACACATCTAAATGGATTTAAAATCCCGTGAAAACGAAATAGGAGTGTGAGTAGATCAAAAACACTCAGAGGAAATTTATGAATCTTAATGGAACATGCCATTGATAGCGCCAATTGACATGTCACGTGTTTGGGACCACAAAAATTCATTGTTATTTGGCTTTTAAAGGCTAAATCGGTGTTGTTAACTTTTACGTGCAAGATGTAGAATTACCAATGGTGTTAAAGTATTATATGCTTATAAAAGGCGGGTCTAAAGATATAATTATAATGAGATCTATGTTTTTTTTTGTGATAGTGTTTAGTAAAAGTGATATCTCAAATATATATATTTTTTTATAACTTTTCCACTAAACCCTGAACAAGGAATCGTGTTTTATATATATATATATATATTTTTTTTTTTTTTTTCTTTGAATAATCAAATAAGCTTCCAATGCAATTATTTCACATTACATGACATTGATATAAATATCACCATATACACGTCACATTTTACATAGATATGTTACATATACATCGTTTGTCATACACGTATATCATATCAAATGTATGTGTAGAATTTCGTATCATATCATTGGCAATACAAGGGTAGAGTTAGCGTGCGATCAACCTACGCGATAAGATCGATATAGGGTTGGAAGAGGGTGGTAAGCCCTTCTCCGAAGGGGTGCTGGATCCAAGCCTCCACAACCAAATTTTAATAAGGCTAATGAATTTCACACTTGTACTTTCGATTATGTCCGAGTTTTACTTATAAATTTATAGTAGGGTCGCCAATGTTGGAATTATGGTTTGAGAGATAAACACAGAGTTTGAGGCCATGAGATGTGTGCATATTTCTCCCGTAATCTTTTTCATCTAATTAAATTTTGCGACGCGGGGTAAATATCTACAAATCTTTTGTGTTTTGGAATTGTTGATTCTTATATGTAGTTGTGAAAATGGATATAAGTTGGCGATAAGAGTGCAATTCAAATCTCAGCGAGGATCTACTTGGCAGTATTTTTTTCATTGAGGAAAGCAGAACCAAATAAAGAGGTAAAAATAAAAAATAAAAAGGACTTGAAGTTGAAAACTTATAATACTGTTTTTCAACAGTATATCTTACTGTCCGTTTTGCAGTATTGCTTTTGGTTTTCCATGCTTGTCCTTTTTGGTGAAACGTAGAACCTGTAGTTATCACATCAATGAGTTCTTGTTGAGTAGTTGAGACATATTACAAAAGCGGCCGACTAGCTGGGAGGTGTTGGAGTCGGAAATTTTTTCTAATTTGGGCCATTTTTGTAAATGTTTCATTTCCTGCGGGGCTAAATTGGAAGGGATTAAAGGAGAACCAAAGGTGTGCCTAAAAATACATTACATGTAATTTACCGCTCCCCTTGGTACAGTTCCAGAGTATGCTTCACTATTCTGTTCAGCTATGTCTACAATATCTGTCGTTTTTCTTACTTCTTGTCGTGTGCAATTCATTCTACTTTGTTTCTTTCTCGTCGTTTGGCTCTTGCTGTTGAGTTTTTTTAATTTTATCTTTGAATTGTCGTTTGTCCCTTAGTTCTCGTTTTCTTTTGTTATCGCTTGATTTTTTCTTGTCGTTTTTCATTTTTGGTTGCTGTTTCTTCTCTCTTGTTGCTTATTTATTTTGTGCCGTCTTTTTTTTTTTTTTGGTTTCTTTGTTAAAAATTTGTTTCTTGTTGTCGTTTTACACGCAACTGTCGTTTATCTCTTCCTGTCGTTTCGTCTCATGTTTTGAAATTTTGTTTGTTGTCGTTTATTGTTTTCCTTTTGCTGACCCTTCGTTTCCTAGTTACTTGTCGCTTGCCCATTTATTGTTTTTCCCCGCTATATTTCCTTCTTGTCGTTTCTCCATTTATGATCTTTTTTTTCTTTTCTTTTTTTTTTGCCGGGGGGGGGGGGGGGGGGGGGGGGACGGGATTAGTAGACCTTTTCATTTTACTGTCATCTTTTTTACCTGATCATTTTATTGTCGTTTTTCAGTTGTTGTACTTTGTCTTCTTCATGTTGTTTTCATTTTTCTTTTGCTTTGCTCTGTTTTAGAGTCATTTTCTAGGTGAGGGATTTGCACTCAAAATCTTATAGTTAAATTTGTTAGACTATGTCTATAACTACATCTCTGTCTTTTTATTTTCCTTTTTGTCGTTTTTGTTTCTTCTCGTTTTTAATCCCTTTGATGTCCAGTCGGTTTACCTATGTTTCTTCTTTTTGCTTTTGCCTTTGTCATCTTGTTCCCTTTATTGTCGTTTATTCTATCTCGTCGTTTTCCTTTTTTTGGTATATTTATTGGTGACAGGTTTTTGTTTTTTGTTTTTTTGTTTTTGGTAAATCATCGTTGACAGGTTTATTCATTCTTGTTGCAATATTGCCCCGTCACTTTGGTGTCGTTTTGTTTTCTACTTGTTATTCAAAAGTCATTTGATTGGTCTACTCGAACTAGAGAATTAGAATTGAGTTAAGTTTTATAATTATACGTTTGGTTTGGTTGAAAATAAGTTGTTAAAGTTAGAAAGTGTAAAAATTTAAAATGTATTCAGGAAAAAAAATATTAATATGGATTTTGTTTCATTCCTCTCAAAATTTATACAATAATAATAATAATAATAATAAAGGTTTCATCTCATTTTAACTTGAAGAAAAAGACAAAAATCAATTAGAATTTTTTAGTTAGAGAGAACCAAACAAAATCCATCTTATATTTTTATTTATTTATTTTTGTTATTGCTTGCTCATTAATTGTGGTTCATCCGGCATTTCCATGTCGTTTTTCTCTTTGTCGTCGTTTTTCTTTCTCCATGTCGGTTTCCATTAACAGTCGTTTCTTTTCATCCTGTCGTTTTTGCGTTTTTTTTTTTAATCTATTTACTGTCGTCGTCGCTTTCATTTAGTTGTTTGTTTTCCTTTTTGTTGAATTGTTTGACTAATAGCGCCTCTTTTTTTTTTTTTTTTTTTTTTTTGGGCCTTTGGTTCTTATGATGATTTCCTGATATGAAAATGGTGATTATAACTCATGACGAATGACCTTTGGTTTCTACCGAAAAATAATAAAAATACTTCTCTTAATGAAACCGTCTCTTTATTTGGACTCGGTACTTTCACACGTCTACATGTACTTTTCACCATATTAATGTGCGATAACATACACCAAGAAAAATAAATGCGAGTTTCAAACATTTAAACTTATTTATTTTTATTTTTTTTTCTCCTTACACAAAGTTCCCAAAGTGTGGGATAACTAGTCTAGAAGTTCTCCTTGTGGAAGTGGAACTTAGTTGAATCTGTGCTAGATTCTTGGCAGAGCTTCTTCAATTGTTTGGCGACCGTAGGCAATCCACAGTAGAAAACACCTGCAAATTAATCGAATCCACGACTAATCGTAAATGATCAAATCAACAACAGTAACGATCCTATAATGTCTGTTACTTGAAGGAATTTTTTACCATTTTTTTTTTTTTTTTTTTTACCTATTTGGGAGGATTTATGAGTACTTGCGATCCGAGAAAGCACATCCGACCAATCGGGTTTTCCAAAATGTGTTACTATCTGTTGCAAGTTTACATGTTAGAAAATATTCATAACACATGATGGTTAGTGATTAATGGATTCTAAATGCCAAGACTTTGTGCTTAATGAATGTTACGTACCCGGCTTTCTGAGACAACGTCAACCCCGCACTTCTCATGTTGTAGCTTCTGGATCATGGCAATGAGTGCGGTTGTTGCATCACCTTCTTCATGCATACAAGACAAGTGGCTGTGCATTTCTATTACATGCTGCGAAAGGTTGAAGAACCACCAGAAGATGTTAAAGTTGTTAGTTTAGTTCATGTTATAGCTCGGGTAAGAGCGACTAGAGAGTGTTCTGAGTTCTGAAACGTACGTCGCGGTCGTAGTCTGCAATGTCATCCATGACACCTCTGAACCATTCAAAGGATTCTTGTTCCTTCGTAACCCAATAGAAGTATACTCTTTCAGGACCTATTTTGTTTGATCCCTGCACAAAGTTCCCTTTTTTCGAGTAAATACCACGAGTAACTATAACACTTTTTCGACAAAAAAAAAAATGTATCTAATTCATTTTGTAATTTGTCTCACTCGTTCGAGGTCATTTGCTTTGATGTTGTTCAGAACATCCTTTGTAATGCTGACAAATGGAGTTGCCCCAATTCCCAGACCTATGAGCAAGAGGATGTCGTATTTGTTGAAATCCTGAGATGGAGCTCCGAACGGTCCTTTGATCAGGATTTCTGGATATCTGCCATTAAAAATGGAATACACATTTAGTATATAATACCGATGAGTGAAAGTTAGCAGCTAATCTAAGATTCTGCTTACCCTGCATTTTGCTGTTCGTATTTGGAATAGGCTTTTGTTTCCGTTCGAACGAGGTTCCCTCGCCTTGTTTGCAAATTTTCCTCCGGGCATGCCTGCATTTCTTGTACTTAGTACGAGGCAAGTTATATAAAGACGCCCTCAACGAGGCAGAGTTACAAGCATTTCACCTTCTCAAATATTTCTCTGAGCTTTTTAGTCCAATCCCCTAAGGATTTTATGTGGACACTCAAGTAATTGTCTCCGGGTGCAGAAGTGATCGAGAAGGGATGCCTGAAGCATATAAAACCTCCGATCATGTTAGTTAAGACTGCGGTAAGATCGAGTTTCTAGTCATAGGCAGTAAACAAGTGGTTCGTACCATTCAAAACTAGATATATTCGGACATTTGACAAAAAGGTACATTCCGCTTTTGTACTCGAATCCTTGGGGTTTGCTCATGTATAGTGCTACTGCTGCACCCTTCCCTTTATATACTACAGCCTGCAGTGTTCAATATATACGATGAGATAAAGATTCATTCAACTTTTCAAGACCTTTTGGGAAAATAAAAAATGTTCATACAGAAAATAGCTGCTTCTACTGACGTTTTCAATATTGACAGGGTGATCACTTTCATTGAAGTGTGAATAAATCCTTTCAGTTGCATAGATCAAGACCGGGACAATGATATACATCCATGTCTGCACAAAGATAGACATGTCACCATTAAATTTCAGCATCACTGTCGGTTGAGAACTGGCACAAAAGAACGATTAGAGATTAGCTACGTACCGTTTTTTGGGTCCAGTCTTTGGTGAGAAATATAAAGTAGCCGTGTATGACAAGGAGGATATACACCAAAATCAGCAAATGATGTGCAAACCAGAAGGAAATAAAGCTTCCCAAATGGTGGAAAGGCTTTGGAAACTTGAGGGCTCTTTTCCGAAACGACTGAAGTGCCAGAGTGAAGACGAAAGCCATTACAAGAATCATCGCAATCCCGGTTATGCCCGGGACACTTCCTAGCAAGTCCAGGTAACTCGGCTGCTTGTCGTCAAATTTGGACCCCAAAATTCTCAAGAACTTCTCATTCGGACACGAAACCAGTTTTGGAAAATCACAAGTTAGGTGCATCAGGACGTGTACAAGAGTCCCGATCACTATTCCGATGGCTATTAACTTGTGGAACTCCAAGTTATCATCAAAAGGGATTATGTTGCTGAGAAATGATGACCGGAGTTTTGTGAGAGTTCTCCGACAAACCGGGAAGAGAATGAGGGCCATGTTGAGCTTGAGCGTCTCGGCAGCGCCCTTTGCGAAGCAGAGGCAGTGACCCATG
The DNA here is from genome assembly GCA_009761775.1 of Ficus carica. NCBI lineage: Eukaryota > Viridiplantae > Streptophyta > Magnoliopsida > Rosales > Moraceae > Ficus > Ficus carica. The sequence continues at coordinate 14,664,726 of CM019741.1, read as the reverse complement.
ATTTGGTATGCTCCTTTATTCTTGTATTGATAGTACTTCCAAAGAAAGAGGCCCAAGTTTATGGTCAGCCAAAGGGTGATAATCCATATTCTCTTCCAGTTTTCATGGATGAGCTTCTCAGCTGTGGAGAAGAAATTGGCCAAAGTTGTACTTCGCCTTCCATGAGTCTTGGTCTTTTTTTCTTCACAATCAACCATTCCCTTTAGTAGAGTTGCTAGCTGCGACATCTGCGAAAAGAGGGGGGAAAAAAAAAAGGAAACAAATAAATAAATAGATAAACAAGATGAAGATAAAGATGAATAAGAAGAAAAGGAAACCAGCAAAAACTCACCTTTATACCCCGACGTTGAGGATCAAGCTCGTTGAAGATCGTTTCTGCGTGCGAAGCGGCTTGCTTTTTAAGATTGGCCAACTTGTTTGCCGAGGCACTTAGAACTATGGCCTTTTTTTTTTTTTTTTTTTCCAAGGAAAAAAAGGAAAAATTCATTCATAAGAAACAGAACAAGAAGATAAATAAGAAAATTGATTTTGGATGATTTCCCTAGTTATCTCACCTCCTTGACCTCTTCCTCTGAGAGCAGCCCATCTCCATTCTTGTCACACCTAAAAAAAAAATTTAAAAAAAAAAAATCAACTAAATTCACTTCTGTCATAACCATTTCCTACTTGTAACAAAACAAGAAAATGAAGAGAGTTTTTTGAATTTTGCCTACATGTCAAAGAAAAGCCGGAGACGGGAGTCAACGTCTTCAGTGGTGATGTCCTGCCAAAACATCCTCAGTTGCTCCAAAGTTATCCCTTCTTCAGCCACCGCAGAGATGCTATTCCGCCTCGCCAAAGCGTCATACAAACCTCCTGCAAAGCCCTGATCAGACTCATCTTTCTTTCCTGCAAACACACAAAGTCTCTCAATTAACCTTCCACCAAAAAAATAAAATAAAATAAAATAAAAAGTTGATGGGCAATATATATATATATATATATTAACATACCAATGCAGGGTCCAAAGTTTTTCCTAGAGAGTTTGCCATTGACTGCAAGCTCATTGAATTTCTCCTTAGTGGATTCCCAGGCTTCAGCTTCCTTCCCCTTGGGAGTGTTACGGAGAAAATGTAAACTCATTTTTGCAAAGCAATATTCAGTATGTTTTTTCAAGAACTAATTGCTCAAGTACAGCTATATAAACATATATATGTATACATATATAATCTCCTTGTCAATGGTAGCCACTAACTCAGGACATAATTTAGTTGGTATCAGCAGCCATTGTTATATAGCATAGTTGGCTAGAGTCAGTCGTCTCTTTCTTTCTTTATATTTTTTTTTTCCTTCTTAAATTTTTTTTTTTTTTGGTGGAAATGAATGACTATAGTTAGTCTTTCTTTACCATAGAAGATAGGACTAAAATTATTAAAAGGAATCGGACCAAACTTGCAATTGATTAATCAAACAAATTATATCATTAAATTTTTAACCACTATAAAATCATGTTTTGTTCTTCACTTTATTACAGCCACAATTGTTATTACCTGATTGTCGTTTGTCCTTTTTTATTTGGTTTTCACGTTTCTGTCCCGCCTTATGGTCTTTTTTTTAGCTTGCATTTGGTTCGCTAGTTAGAGATGAAATATTTAAGTTAAAGTTGGTTGACGTTTAAAAAATTAGTTATAATTTTTGTTGACTTTCTAGAAAAAGACAAAAACTGATATGAAAAAATACAATTTAGTTAGAGTTAAATTTAAACGTCAAATAAAGCCTTGGTCAATTACTTTTTAGTTGTGTCAAACTACCTCATATTTTTTAATATTAATATTAAACTGCCCCATTTATTTTATTTTAATTATCTAATATTGTATAATTACCTAATAATTATTAACTTTTTAGAACATGTAAAAATATATATTTTTATTATAATAAAGTGATATGCATCTTTTAACACATTTTTTTCTTCTTCTTATTTTACTTATTTTAATTCAGGTATATTTGGATTATGGGTTTACTTATGCGTAACCATAGTTGATAGAACTCAGATGTAAGATTTGGATTTCAATTATGCTGTTACTTAGCCTACATAAATTGAAATCAAAATCATAAAGAATTTTATTCATGTGTTTGCTTAAACCCATTATGAGAATAATTATTGTAAATTTACTCTGTCACACATTCTTAGATATATTTTTTAATTTAAAAAATGATTAGTTTGCATATTTTGATACAGTATTGTCAATCGTAATTAAACTAAAGATTATAATATTAGGACAGTAAAATAATGAACATAAGTTGTGTAGTTATTTTTGTTTAAGAAAATCAAAACGTATGAAAATTTTAATTAAAAAAAAAGGTGAAAAAAAGATACATTTTCTTTTAGCAGAAAAAATATTTTTTTTTTTTGCCTATTCTAAAAAATTTAGGTAATTATACAATGATAGATAAATAAAAATAAGATAGATATGGTAGTTTGACACAAATATTAAAGATCAGTGAGTTATTTAACACAAATATTAAAGATCATAAGTGTGTTGACACAAATGCAAAAATCGGGGGACATTCTGACACAAAAGCAAAATTCATGAAATATTTTGACATTAAAGATAATGAAAAAACTAACGATAACTAATTAAGATGGCAAATTAATATAAATATTAAAATTCAGGGAATATAATAAGTATATTTCATAGTTCATATGACATATTGATATTAATAATAAAATTCAAGAGGAATTTATCATATTTTTTCAAAGAAAAATTGAGACGTAAATAAGAGAAATTCTATTTGAGTTCAGTTCACATCCTGGCCACAAACATGGTGGGCGTATCTTTTCCCTTCGATTTTAATCATTTTTTTTTTTTTATAAACGATGATAATCTTGAGGAATATATATATATATATATATTTTTCATTCATTAATATTAGGGATTTGCTAAGTTATATCTCCATATAATTATGTTTTTCTAACGATGATACGTCATCATGATGATCTTCAATGACCTAGGCTAGGACATGATGATCTTTAATATCTTTTAACAAATTTTTAAGCATGTGTTATGCATGGTGGGAGGGAACATCACCCAACACACTGCTTCCAAAACCGAAAAAGAAAGAAGTGCGATCCACGTGTAGGTTGACGATTTGTGGAGCCATTTTTAGAATGCTAAACAAATCTTTTTACTGTTTATATGAACTGTGAAGCACTAATTTATAACAATATCTTATCCAAGGGTAATCATTTTCAAGGTTGCTTCTTCTATCTACCTAACACTTTGAGGTCACAAAATTTAAAGAGAGGGCTTTAATATCCTAAAGTTTATGCATTCTCACTTTCATGGTATTTTCTTCATCTAAAAAATTGAAACCCGAAAAAAAAAAAAAAAAAAAAAAAAAAAAACTTGAAACGAGGTCCTTGGCTTAGAAAACGTTGGGTTATTACACTTCATGATTAAAGGGGTAACTACAAATAAACCCATAGTATTATAACCAGAATTTGATGTATTTTTCTAGTAGAAGTTTAATTATTCAGTCCGTCTAATTGAGGCATGCGGTATTGAGGGTGAGTTAATAACATGTGGGAATTTATGAAACATCGAGCTAATAAAAAGATGAAAATATCCTAATTCCCTTTTTCTATGAATTTTATTAACAAAAGTCTGAAATAATGTAAAATTAAAAAAATAATCGTTTTATAAAATTGATCAATCAATTGATTGATCTAATTGACTGGTTGACTATTATCAATCAATATCAATATTAATATATGTTTTTAACTAATTGTTTGTAGGTCACCGATAATTTTTCAAAATAAAAACAAAATATTTGTTTTAATTAAGTATTTAAGAACGACTTATTTACTTAATTTTTCTTAAAACAAAAGACAAAATCATCTTTTTAGCATTTGAAGAAATATTAACTTTAAAACTATTTGCAATTGTTGAACTTCATAGTTGTTATTGGGTCGGATTTATGCGTAATATTGTTAATTAGGCAATCACTTGAATAAGAGTGGGGGCGGTGTTTTTAAACTCAAATTAAAAAAAAAAAAAAAATTGATACTCCTTATATATAGAGGTATGATATTCTTGTTTTTGCCCATATTGAAATTCGATTTTTGTGGTACGTCTCCACTAAACTTTATACGTATTTATTTTTGTTTTTATTATTATCAAAAATAAATGTAATGTATGCTAGCACTATTATAGAAGTCTGGCTCCGCTTTTGATTATAACCCCTTCGAGTGTAGCTAATAAACTATTAAAAAATAATCACTCAATTACACTATTTCCCGTTAATTGACAAATTATAATTAAACTATTAGAAACCGGCTCTATAATGTGAACGTAAAAATAAGGATGGATAAAATATTTCCTTAATTAGTGGTTGTTGTCCATCATTTTAATATATATATAATTTTTCCTTGGTTTCCACAAGCAAAGATTATATATTAGCAAAATCAATATCTCAAGATCTTTGTTGACTTTAAATCATTTAATTTATGTATTGTGGTAATATGTATGTGAAGGAAAACATGTGCTTCCAGATATTTTGCCAGTTATGAATGGAAACAGCACTCTCAAACAAATTTTTTTTTTAAATGACAACGTTATTTTGTAATCATTACTCTGTTTTTTTTTTGCTGAATGTAATCATTACTGTGTTGTTATATATTAATAATTATCATTATTATTATACAAGATTTAAATAAACATGCAAGTGCTTGATAGGAATAATGGGCAACGTGTATGTTCACATCTTAAAATCCTTTGACAATGTGAACTCCATGACCTAGCTTGTCGGAATTAACAATGAAACTTACAATTTTTTTTTTCTTTTCCAATTAAACTACATACATACGTCGTTTTCAGTTTGAGATAAACATCCCCATGCAAAAAAAAATTTCTCTGGTTGTTGGGTTCAAAGAACAATCATAATTACAAAAAAAAAAAAAAAAAAAAAAAAAAAAAAAAGAACAATCATAATTTTGAGCGAAATTGCTTGATGACCAAATTATAATTTCGAGTATATATGGTTTGGATCCACCAAAAAAATGTTTCTCTAGTACAATAAATTTATGGGAGAATAAAGTACAGTAAATAATTGAAATTAATGATATATTTTAGAAATATTTAAAGTATCTAGCCGTAAATAATAAATTTGCTAAGTAAACGATATTTACTTCTAGTAAATAAATAATTAATAATTATTATTCTTTACTTCAAATATTTAAAAAATCACATTCTTTATTTAATTTAGTTTCGTAAATATATTATATATTGCAATTTCCTTCACTATATACATTTTGGCACATGTCATCCTCCTATATTTTATTTTTTTCATTTTTTTTTTTTTTTGAGGTAATAGCTTTTTCATCGTTCTTTTTGAAGAACCCGTTTACATTGTGCAGTTTTTATCTCCTTGATTAGTCTGCTGTTGGGAGAGCATAAAAAATAGATTATATCAAATTCTTTTTTGGTACCCCTTTATTGCGACATTTTAATTCTCATTATAGTTTCTTGGGTGCTTCTATGGTAGGAATACCCACTGATAATGCATGTTTTTTAAGTATTAAATATGATTAAAGTGAGGGCAAAAATATAAGGGCCTGTTTGGTGTGTAAGTTTGAGTTAAGATTTATAAGTTTAAATAGTAAATTTTGTTGACTTTTCAGAAAAGACAAAAAACTTTTTAAGAAAAAGACAAAAACTTTTAGAGAAAAAGATAAAAAAAAATTTGAAATGAACCTGTTGATAAAAACTTTTGGAGAAAAAGACAAAAAAGATACACAAATAACAGAAAGAATCTGAACATTCAAATATGCTATTTCAATACAGAACCTTCTCTCTCTCTCTCTCTCTCTCTCTCTATATATATATATATATATATATCTTTTTTTTTTTTTTTAATATTTGATGATTAGTATATTAACTTAACAGGCTTTCCAACAAGTAGACATTATTACTTAATTTTGTCTTGTTATGGCTAGGATATTCCTAGATGCTCATTTGTGTTATAATATATTTACTTAGGTTCATATATATATATATATATATCTATATATATATATATAATATATGTGAAGTCAAGGAACTCTGCAGATGAGGGTCTTTAAATATTCTAAAATCCCTGCTGTCCAAAATGGATATTTTCAGTTTCCATTTCCCTTTTCCAGACATACCAATCCAAACTTCGTAAAAAAAAAATTTGTGTATCGAGTATTTCACTTTATAGCGGCCTATAATGCAAAAAGGTCCTTGAAACGCAGTTATCCCAATTCCTTTTTTGAAAGATTCCCTTGCAGATTGATTGAATTACCTTTCAGAGGACACTCGATTTTGACCAGAGGTCCTTGAAATGTCCCCAAGTTTCACTTTTTTTCTGAATTATTGTTGTTATTATAGGGGTAGACTTCAGTGCATCAGTCGCACCAGTACAACCACACGTGTCAACAGAGGAGAAAACTTGCATTGTTGAATGTCAGTAAATTGATGAGCTGTATGACACTTGGAGGGATGAGAAACCGGCTGCAGAGAGTTGCACCCTTCATGTATATAAGGTGAAAAAGAGTGGGCAAATTGATGCAATTGACGGAAGAAAACAAAGAAAAAAAGGTCGAGGAAACCACATTATTCAAAGATGTTGTGACTATCAAAAGCAGAATTTTAGGTGTTTTGTAAATTAAGAATAAAATTGTTTTACAGACTTATAATGATAAAAAAAAAAAAAAATGCATATTATATATTCTCTAACACTGAGATGCATGAACCACGTACTCCAACAATAATATTTTGTTCTATAAAATAAAAGTAATGTGATGGTAGTAAATTATTACACTAGTATTTTTCAGAAATTATTTACTATCTGATTTTTATTTTTTGTTTGAAATATTTATTATCAATCTTCAAATACACAGAATATTACAATAATAAAAACTTTGAAAAAAAAATAAAAATAAATGTTATACAATTATAATCTACATTTTTTAACTGTTTTAAGAGGAAAATTATTTATATCTTTTAAAAAAATAGTTGAATGATTATTTATTGTTGAGAATATTTTTCATAAATTTATATAAGACAACAAAAGCTGTTGTGCAAAAGTAACCCCTGACTTGCTTATCAAATTATATTGCACTGTAATAGTTTTTAGAATCTTTTGAATAAAAACAGAGTTTATCAAATATCCATAATCTGTCGTAAATTCTTTAATAACCTAAAAGTAATGTCAAACAGACCCAATGTCTTTATTTTTTCTTTTTTTTCCTTTTTAAAAAAGGAATCAGACACACATTTCGACGACCACCCTTACTACAACACTTCACCTACAGATCCTACTTACCACAATTACATTTCCAATCCCACGTTTTTAATAGAACAATACTAGAGATACCAACTCTAATCTCAACTCTCTGATTACCAACTCACGTATCATATTTTCATTAATAAATGCAGTCAATTGATATGATAATTTTTAAACACTTATCAATAAAAGAACGATAACTCATATATCATATATGTTGGTACTCAAAAATTAAATTAGATTTAATATCCCTAACATTTTTACTTTTAAGATAGGTTTGACCTAAGCCTTCTACTAATATTTCAAAGTTAAAAACAATTTCAACATGTTCATTTCATTGTCGGTAGTAATATAAAACCCTACCTATCCAATTTGAGGATGCCAGTATGTGGACTAACTCCTTTACAACTTCTGCCGGCAACTTCCCTTCAACTATCATGTATGACCGAAACTACTTCCACAAACTATTACATTTCTTTTAGCTCATCCCCGTATCCTTCCTTAAGCCATCATCATCCCCTCACTTCTGTCATTGACTTTCGTCATGTATTGCGACCAAGAATTGAAAAATCCACAGTTCCATCAATATTTTCACGAAAATTTCTGTATTTTGAAAGTACCGATAAAGAAACAGGAGTGTAGTATCTTTTCCACAAAATAATCACGAAATTTCCATGGAAATTTCGGTAAATGTTGATTTTTTATGAAAATATTAATTTCCGTTAAAAATGTAATAGTTAATGACAAAGTATTATCAGTTATTAATATTATTTTACTGTAATTTTTTAATGTAATAATAATTTTTTTTGGTTACTTTACTCCCCATTGGTTATACATGAAGAGAAAGTATCTAGAGACACATACATGAGATGTCCAAAAATTATAAACTACCCAAATACACTCTCTTGGTATCAATTATTTAAACTAATAGAATATTGTAGTTAACTTTGGACATTCTTAAAGCTCGTTTTGATATTGAAATTTTCTTGTCACCATGAATGTAATGTATTAACTATGTATGGATGAAATTTTGACATTTATTATATTATGATCACTACTTATCAAAAATATTTATCATTGCTTAATATATTAATTGAGAGTTTTATTTAATTTATAAATCATTAACTATTTAGAGTTTAAAGTTCTTTTTTAATTAAGTATTTTAAGATGGTTTTTCATATTTTACATGAATTTTTATTAATATCGATATTTCTGTTGATATTTCTGTAAATAATAGATATTTCAGTAAAATCTAAGTACTGATATTTTCACAAATATAGATGTTGTGATTTTTTTTCGCATAAAGATCGTTGTTTTGATCTTGATTGCGACTTTGCCGGTCCCTATTTTTGGCCCCTGCCTCCACACTGCTATCTCAAGATGATTCCTCCCCTCTTCCTTTCATCACTCTGTCTTCATTTGCAAAACGACATTAAAAAATGAACCTACTTTTTTTTTTTACAACAAAAAAAAGTTAACCGGTTCACAAACAAAAATATATTTTTTATTTTATTTTATTTTTACACCCCAAAGAATCTCTCAAACTCAACTATAAAATGTTTTCCTTTTCAAATATTCATATGTAGAAAAGAGGGCAGAATTCGACCTTGCCAGCTACTAGGACTCCCCCACAAAAGGTCCTCTGATGTATTTCAGATGTTATTTTTGCCAAACTCCAGACAGGGTAGGGTCTACTTCCCTCTTAGACGGTTTTGGTACCACAATAGCAGATAAATATTCTCCTAAATTTAGTAGGCACTTTGCCTCTTTCTCACCATTACGTTTTCACTTGTTTATTTATTGATTTTTTTTTTCTTTCCTCTAAATGAATAATTACTTTAAAAAACTGCCATAGATGAATCCCGGGTTGGTTACAACTATTATCAACTGAGCATAATACTTGGCATGCATTTAGTGTATAGATTGGAGTTGTTTGATTTTTAAAAAACTAATTAAATTTTTGTTGATTTTTTACGGAAAAAAAAAAACAAAAAAACAAAAATGAATTGAATTGAATTTTTTAGATTAGAGTTGTTGCTCTAAACACCCCATAAAGTTTTTCATATGAAACACTATGATCCTCTAGAATCTTCATAATCACTCCTAGCCCCTTCATGAGAATGACCTGATTCCAAATTCATCTTTCAACTCTCTCCTTATATACTTATTACCAGCTTCACAGCAAGAAGGTACAATCACGTATTATATTTTATTTCAGCAAAAAGAATAGTCAGCACAAACATATATATTCAGTAGAGAAATAAATGTAACGTCTTTCCTCATGGCCATTAATGTACAAAGAATCATTAGTTAACCTTCCAAGACTAATAAACAGCTGGGGGGTCAGAAATTTTTTTTAATAGGGACTTTATAAAATAAATTAGAGATACTTTTTTCTAAAATAAGGATATAACTTTATTTTTAATTATTGAGTATGGATACGACAACAGTTTTCTCACAAATAAGGTGAACTGCTAAATTCTACTTAAATTTTGAGGGTAAAAATTGACAAATCAAAATTTAAGTGGGGGCATAATTGGAATTTTCCTTCTAAAATGTTAGTATAACTATAATTATATAAAAATTTCATGGTTAAAAATCAATTTCTTAAAATGTGAGGGAGGGTGCTTGCTCCTACTCATTTACATGTGGCTCTGTCATGAGCCTCATAGAATCTGTCAAGCACATAATTTATGTTAAAGGCAGAATCTTTAACATGATAAAAGTGAAAACTCCAAATAAAACCTCTTTACTATCATGTCGCCATCACCGACAGATGATACGTATCTAGTCCCCTTGAAATAGGTAATACAGTTTCAAATAGGAAAAAGAAAACAGTTGGAAAAAAAAGGAAAAAAAAAAAAAGTTATAGTTAGTCAAGAAAAGGAAAATGTGAAGGCTAGTGGTGAGAGTAGAAGAACCATAATCTAGAGGCCTAAAACTGTTCATCGTAAAAGTTACTCAATAATTGGAGTGGAAAAGGTGTTTATATTGAGCACAAAATTTTTATATATCTATACGTATTTTGAACTTTATGAATGTACAATGGTCCGTGACATAAATAAATAATAATAAAAAAAAAAAAGGAAGTGTAAGTTCAAACATGAGAACTTTTTTTTCAAAACTAGTTTCCAAGTGTGGAATAATTAGTCTAGAAGTTCTCCTTATGAAAGTGGAAGCGAGTTGATGAATTTAAGCTAAATTCTTGACACAGCTTCTTCAATGGTTTGCTCAGTGTAGCACTTCCACAGTAGAAGACACCTGAAATGACATAATCAACAACAAATCATAAAGGGAAATTAAAAACAAGAACAATCTTAATCTATTTGAGCTTATTTCTTAGCATCAATTTTCTTTAGACTTGTGTGTAATTTACCTATCCGAGAAGATGCATGAGTACTTGCCATCTGAGAGAACACTTTCCGCCAATTCGGTCTTGCGAAATGCGTTCTTATCTGTTGTAATTCGCATGTTAGAAAAGATGCATTATGATTAACGACTAATGAGTTATGTACTGGTTTAGTAGGGCTTGATTAGTACCCGGCTTTCTGAGACGCAATCGACACCATTCTTAGCATGTTGTAGCTTCTGGACCATGGCAATAAGTGCAGACCTTGCGTCGCCTTCTTCGTATACACTGGTCAAGTAATTGTGCATTTCTATTATGTTCTGCAAATATTCGAGGAACCCCAGAATGAGATACGAGTTAATTCAATAATTCATGTTAGCTCAGATAAGAAAATCTAGAGTGGTTCTGAGTTTCGAGACCTACATCATGGTCATACTCGGCGATGTCATCCATGACGCCTTTGAACCATTCAAAGGATCCTTGTTCTCTTGTAACCCAATAAAAGTATGCTCTTTTAGGACCCCTTCTATTTGTTTCTGATGAATTACTGCTAGTCGATGCCTGCATACATAAATTCCCTTTTTAAGTAAATACGATATGTGTTTAACACATTGACTGACATATTGCATATCTTGGTGACCGCTTCGTGACTCACGGATTCACAATCGTTTGGCTTGATGTTGTTGAGAAGATCTTTTATAATGCTGACGAATGGAGTTGCCCCAATTCCGAGACCTATGAGCAAGAGTATGTCATACTTCTTGAAACTCTGAGCTGGAGCTCCATATGGTCCCTTGATGAGGATTCTTGGATACCTGCCATTGGAAAGATAAGTGTATTGCTATACATTGCAGATATCAAAGGTTGACGTGTATTAAGCATCTAATGCTGACCCCGATTGTTGATATTCGTAGTTGGCTTTGGTCTCCATTCGAACGAGGTTTCCTCTCCTCGATTTTGTATTTTCCGGCTGACATGCCTGCATTTTTCTTTCGACTTTTAGTATGGCGAAGTAATACAAAGTTATGGATTAGGCATGATGATAAGCGTATCAACCAGTGCAAATTTGTTTTTCAGCTCTGTAGTCCAATCCCCTAAGGTTCTGATGTGGACACTCAAGTAGTCATCCCCGGGCGCGGAAGTGATGGAGAAGGGATGCCTGAAGCATATAACACATGATCATCTATGTTAAGCATATGCTAAGAATCAAATTTCTAATCACAGGCAAAAAAAAAAAAAAAAAAAAAAAAAGTTCATACCATTCAAAAGTAGATATATCTGGACACTTGACAAAAAGGTACATTCCGCTTTTGTATTTGAATCCTGAAGGTTTGCTCATGTATAGTGCCAGAACATTTCCTGTGTATATTACTGCCTGCAATATTTAAGGAATATGATGAGTTTGGCTCAACTTTATCTAAAATAATTAGAAGCAAATGACGGAAAAAAAGATTCTTCTATTGACCTTTTTAACGTCGACACGGTGATTGCTTTCGTTGATGAGCGAATGAGTCCTTTCTGTTGCATAGAACAAGACCGGGACCATAATATACATCCATGTCTGCATAGACGTGTAAAACAAGATATCAGATCAGCCAAACGAAGTAATTTTCACAATTTATTGTGTCATTAAAGCGAACACATGGAAGTAGAAACATACCGTTTTGTTAGACCAGTCATGGGTGAGAAATAAGAAGTAGCCGTGTATGACGAGGAGGATATAGACCAAAGCCAGCAAATGGTGTGCATACCAGAAGGAATTGAAGCCTGCCAAATGGTGGAAAGGCCATGGCAACTTGATGACGCTTCGCCTAAATGAGTGTAAAGCCAGAGTGAAGGAAAAAGCCATTAGAATGATCATGAAAACCCCGGTTATGCCCGGGATACTTCTAAGCAACTGAACGTAAGTTGGCTGCTTGTAGTGGAAACTGCGACCGAGGATCTCCATGAACCGTTCTTTTGGACAAGAGATCATCCTTGGAAAATCACAAGTCAGATGCATCACAACATGGACAAAAGTCGCGGTTGCTATTGCCAATGCAATTAGCTTGTGGAAGTTGATGTTGTCATCAAAAGGGACCACTCGGCTGAGAAATGATGATCTAAGCTTTGTGAGAGTTCTCCTACAAACCGGAAGGAGAATGAGAGCCATGTTGAACTTGAGAGTTTCGGCGGCACCCTTTGCGAGGCAAAGACATTGGCCCATGATTTGGTAAGCCGCCCTGTTCTTATATTGGTAATACTTCCAAACAAAGAGGACCAAGTTGATGGTTATCCACAAGGTGAAAACCCATATTCTCTTCCAGTTCTCATAGAAGAGCTCTTCGGTTTTGGAAAGGAACCGGCTAAAAGGAGTTCTGTATCTTCTTGGAATCATGGCTTTTGTGAGAGTTTGCGTTTTCTTTGAGAGCTTGGTGTTCTCTTCAGAGTTCACCATTCCCCTCAGAAGAGTTTCTAGCTGCCACATCTGTGAGTAAAATGAAATCGAACGAAATTAAGAAGATGAAGATCAATTGATTCATAGGTTAAAAAAAGTGTTTCTCAGCAACAATTCAGTATTCACCTCTATATAGCCAAGGTGATCAGGATCAAGCTCTTCCATGATCAAAGCTGCATATGATGCCGCTTGTTGTTTAAGATTCGCCAACTTGTTCGCCGAGGCACTCAAAACTATAACCTTTTCAAGAAATGTTTCAGAATTTTGATTCAAAATCAATGAACAAGAAGAAGAAGAAGAATAATAAACAAGAGGAGAAATATAATGCTTTTGAGTCTCCGTCCTCACCTCTTTTACCTCCTCCTCTGAGAGCTTACCATCTCCATTCTTGTCACACCTTAAAAAAAAAATGACCACATTCACTCTTTCATATCAAAGAAAAGAAAAAAAATAAAAAGTTCCTTTCTTTTTCGGTAATCTTACATGTCAAAGAATATTTGCAGACGTGATTCAAGGTCTTGATTAGTCATGTCCTCCCAAAACTTCCTCAAATCCTCCACGGCTATCCCATTCTCGGCGCTTATCATCCGACGCCTTGCCAATGCATCAAACAACTCCCCTGCAAAATCCTTTGACTCTCCTCCCATTCCTACAAACAACACACATTTATCCAATCAATCTCTTAAACTCCACAAATCCGCATGACATATAAAAGAAAAAAAACATTAACAAAACACTTTTTGCTTGTTTGATTGTTTGTTTGTTTGTTTGTTTGGTTTTACCAATGCAGACACCAAATTTGTCCCTGGAGAGCCTCCCATTAAGTGCATGCTGATGAAACCGCTTCTCAACGGATTTCCAGGCATCGGCTTCTTTCCCGGTAACCGTCCGATCAAGAAAGCGGAGACTTTTGAGGCCTTTGGACGCTCCTGATGCCATCCTTCCCATCTTTGGGGCATTGAGTTTAACCCCATTATTACTATAATTATTGTTGTTGTTGTTGTTGTTGTTTCTTTTCCTCGCAGCAGAGCTATTGCTCTTCAACAAGCATATCCCATTTGAACATCTGGATTGCGAGTCTTGTTTGTTGTCTGCGGGAACTTCCACCATTGGATCAATCTCGATCTTCTCCAGAATCCATATGGTTGATTCTTCATGGCCTCCTTTTCCTGGCACGTTGCTCATGACACCAACTTTGTCTTTGTCTTTTGTTGTTGCTAATATTGTTGTTGTTGAACAAATTTCTGGTTTTGTTTATGATTAGTTGTTTGAGGGAAATGGAGGAGACAGAGAAGGGGACAAAAGAAGAGATTTGAATGGTGAAAACTTGGGAAAGAGGTATTATGGTCAGGGCTTGGTGGTGGTGGTGGGTTTGTTTAAAAATAGGAAAGTGTGACGAGTGTCCCTATTAGGAGTTTTGTTATTGATTTCCTCAAAGTGGAGAGTTTCTTTGCACTCATGTTGTTGACCACTTTGTATAAAAATGTGATTGCTGCTCTCTTTTTTCCTTTGTAATTGTGCAGTTACAACTTCACCAAACAAAAAAAGAAAAAGAAAAAGAAAAAGAGGGAGAAACTATATATTTGCCTTGGTTTACTGTCAAACAGGTACGAGATTAAAAAGAAGGTTTGATCACTCACCAAAATCAAATCCCAAACCCACCCAATGTTCTCATAAAGGCAGGCAAAAAAAAAAAAAGAAAAAGACAAAATACAAAAAAGATCCTGGCTAGTTGTGTTTACTGTGGTTTGTCGTTAAATGCTCTCTTTACAAAATAAGAGTTATCCATGAAAATATAGGAGACGGCTTACATCTTATTAAGTAAAATTATTTTTGGCTTATAATAATAACAGTAATAACTAATATTACAATCATTACGGCTTATGACTCTGAATTATTTAAAAAAAAAAATTGAAAATACTTATAAATGTTACACTTGTGAGTTGCAACGAATATCCCTCCACTTTCAACAATTGGCTAATAAAATAAGCTTATGGTCTGTTTGGTGTACAAGTTCAGTTTGAGTTGAGTTGAAATTTTTAATTTTGAATAATAATTTTTGTAGACTTTTTTAGAAAAGACAAAAAATTTTTAGGAAAAAGATAAAAAACATGATAAAAAAAATACAATTTAATTTAAACCAAACTGATAAATCAAACGGCCATTAATTGATAGCTTTTTCCCTAAACGACAGGACATGTAATAGATGGAACTAAGGATGGAGTAGCCTTTTTGCAAGAGACAAAATATGTGGCACAATTATCGGCACATGTTGACAGCATTAACCAATAGCTAAGAAGTAAGATGGGTTGATTGATTTTTTTATTTTTTTTATATTTAAATTTTAGGTAGAGTGAGATCATGGCGGCACTATGCATGAGAAGTTGCTTTGGTTGCCTCTTGGAAAGTGAAAAATACAAGGAAAAACAAGAGTATAACAAATTTCCCATTATTATCTCTCAACACATAGTATATATTCTATGAATGAGAATATAATAACGAAAGTTCGTAATTGTTTTCACTTTTCACTTTATATATTATCTTCCGAGTTGATTGCCAATATTGCAATTGCATGTATGTAAGAATGCACATGAAACATAAGGACATAGTAACATGGAACTTTTAGATTCTACTCAATCAAAATAGAAGTGCCACATTATTTTAAATTCATATAATGTGGTCAAATTTTTTTGTATGTGAGTGAGTTGTTGGCACGTTTATGCCCTTTTTCATCAGGGCATACTTGTGATATGTTAAGAAGTCAATTATGAGAAATGTTCATTGCTGGGGCTGGCAACATAGTTTTGTGTATTTTTATCCCTTTTTTATTTTCTAAAGATTCTTTTATACTACACCTGAGAAATACGTGTTACTAATCTTGTTACAAGTCCAGGCTTAATTACTTTGCCTCAATATACTTATGATATATTTTTTCTACCAACTAGAAGTTGACTTAAAAAAAAAAAAAAAAAAAAAAAAAAAAAAAGACGAAGAAGTTTCGGAAGCACATATGAAGTTTCTGCTTGTTTAATTTTATCCTTTTTTATTATCTAAAGATTCTTTTATACTACACATGAGAAATACGTGTTACTAATCTTGTTACAAGTCAAGGCTTAATTACTTTGCCTCAATATACTTATATTATATTTTTCTACCAACTAGAAGTTGACTAAGAAATTTAAAAATAAAAATAAATTTAAAAAAAAAAAGTTTCGGAAGCACCTATGAAGTTTCTGCTTTTCAACCATAGATTTATACCTATACAAGTATTTTTGTTTGGTCCAGAGGAAAAAAAAATGTATCTTGTTGGAATCACACAACTGCTAGATATACAGCCAGTTAGGCTAAGCACGTAAGTGCTTATTTATTGATCCAATATGACAATGCCTCATGCATTCAAAGTTTGATATTCCGTAATCTAATTTCAGAACGTCAAACTGGCTAATGAATGTGTTGAATATGTAATGATAGAGTAAAGAAAGTTCACCTTTTAAATCGGGTTGTTTTTGTTCATTTAGAAGGCCTAAGATTATAAAATGATGAATGAGATAGGAGGTAAGATGAGATTAATAATCTCTTTTTATTAACGAAAAAAAAAAAAAAAGAATCTTTGCTTAAATTAAAAAGATCAAAGAAAAAGTGGCCTTCGTTAAGGTTGTTTGAATCGTTGTTGCTTCCTTTCATGACCACTTTCTCCCAGCCTTGTGATATGTTGCACTCTACAACATCGATTTGATGTAGCGGTTTGTACAAGTTTTTGACTTTCTAAGTGTTAAAGCTATTAATGAAAATGTTTGGATGATTATCAAAAGAGCTATCGCTCTCCAAAAGAGCTTCCAATCAAAGTTATAAATGTGATTTCTAAAAAAACTCTTATGAATAAACTTTGAAATTTGTATTGAGTTTTTATAAGACCTTATTAACTTAATTTCATCTTTTTGTTACTTACTAGAAAATTTTAAGATCATTTTAACCTATTAAGATTTTTTTTCTTTAAATCACAGTTTTAACTTATCTTTTTATTGATTAAGTAAAAAAAAAAAAAAGGGTAAAAGTTCGGGTCTCTAACATATGTTTGTTCTTTCACTGAGATTTCACTCCTAAATCTATACATACACCGATATTCATGCTATGCCCTGTATTGGTGTGTCCTAAACTTTTTACGGCGAGCGTATAATACATATACGTATATGTGATGGCTCCTAAAAATTATCGTCAAACTTCTCTCTGTGAACATAGCTCATAAAGCATAATTAGAAATTATAGCATGGAATTGAGAAGCAGTACGTACACATATCATTCTAAGGTCTTAATGACCTCCTATACTAATCTACTTTAAAAATAAAAAATAAAAAAAAACCATAAATGACACTACATGTCAAAATTAAGCACTTAAAAGAATGGTTAGCCTACATATACTTTTATAAAAGCTCCAAAAGACCAGATGACATTTTATTTTTATTTCTATTTGTTTATTTATTTATGTTTAATTTTCATTAGGGGAAGGTCCTAACCAATTACAAGAACGCACGTTGCCGTTGATTTTCAATAATATAATCTTTCAATGCATGAATTATAGTTGATTGGTTACACGTCGTGCAATGTATCTTTTCTCTCCTGATCTGGATTTTTTTTTTTTGGTCTATCTTTTTGAAGTTTCTCCTCCAATTTGTTTGTCACGTGTGATTGAGTCGTCCAACATGGTTTGCCTTAATTACACCATTGGTTTTGGTACATATGTATTTGTTAGGGTGGATAAATGCTCTAATCATCTATCTCCGACAATTGCTACTCGTTTGATTCCAAGTCTCTAAACTCGCTTTAGGAAGTGATATTAATAAATTAGAGGTTATATTGTAACTCCAAATCCTAATCTCAAAAATTAATCCTTCTCATTTTCCGTCCCTGCCACACTCTTCACAAAAGTTGTAAGATCGCCACCGAAGATCTTCGAACGATTAAGCTTCACACTCTTAATTCTTTCGGTATAGGTAAGTTGGACAAAGCTATAGGTGCTGCCATCAGGTAAAGCAATATTATTAGTCTTCAATAGTCGATATAGTTGATTCTAATAATCAAATTTTCAGAAAGTCATGGTCAAGTTGAGTGCTATAAAAGTTAGTAAAAATACTGGAATTACTGTGTCTCTGTCAACAAATTGTTGTCACGATTACTTCTATTTTCCTACGAACTTTAGTCCACCACATTGTAATATGCAATAACCTAATAATAAATTAAAGTCCAGAAAAGTAAAACTGAAAAAAAAAAAAAAAAAAAAAAAAAGCAGCTTGACAAGATAATAAGAATGGGGTGGGGGGGGGAAGAACTCGCTAGATTAGATTGACCAGTGTGAGGCTATTCATACCTTATTTTATAAAAGCATTTAATTTCTATCCAGAGAATTTTTTTTTTTTTTTTTTTTTTTTGGGAAACAAAACTTCCCTTAAACTATAGAGTCGTATCAAATTAAGTAGTAAAATTCTAACTTGACAATTTTCGGAGCAAAAAAAAAAAAAAAAAAAAAATCTAACTTTACAATTCCTTTGAACTTTGAGAAAATGCCTAGTATGAGGCTTTAAATGACTAATTTGACACGCCATCATAGGCCGGCTACCCAATTTCGTGTTAAAGGAAAGTTGGATATAGATTACAAATAAAATCCTTCAATTTGCTTGTATCATTATTTTCATTGTTAAAGTTATTATTTTGACCTTCTTTATCAAATTAAGCTTAAAGAAAAAAAAAAAAAAAAAGCATAAGAAATTAATTGACAGGGCACGTCTCAATTAGTATAAATTCAGTTGAGAAGGATGAGGTAAGTTAAGAAAGAAATATCATGCTTAATGTTGACAGTAACTAACAATGTACGAAAAAAAAAATGGAAAAAGGACACATAAGAAGTACATAATTTTTACATAATTATCTAGGTTACAAATATATATTTTTTAATATATTTACCAAAAAAATAATTTTTTTAAATAAAGTTCAGGAGGCTAATCGTTTAAATTGGAAAGTTAAAGGTACTAAATAACACAAAAAGTTAAGGGGGCTAATCAATAATGTACCTTTTTGTAGTTTTCGTTTTTTATTTTCCTATAACCTCGTACAAAATTATAAAAAGAGCCCTCTGGTTTTGAAATTTACTTTACATTTCCCTTTTTAGTTGGTTAGAATTCGAGCAAACTAGGTGATTCATATATCTATCTTCATTAAATAAGGCTTTTTTTTTTTTTTTTTTTTTTTTTTTGAATGCCTCCAAAAAAATATATTAAGTGTAGATAAAAGAGATGAAAAAACTGTTCTCTGAAAGAAGAAGAAGAAGAAGAAGAGATTATCTTAAAATAAAAAATTTAAAAAAAAAAAAAAAAAAGGTGTGGAAATACGGGCTTGGGTCTGATGGACGGCGGCGGATGGTTCCTAAACCCAGGCCTGGCCCAGTTAAACAAAACGTGACTCGTTACTGAACTCAGCTCGGCCGCTCCTCTCGGCTCGTGAGTCGGACTCACCGAGTCGCCTTCTCTGTCCCTTCTCTCTCTCTCTCTCTCTCTCTCTCTCTCTAACCTTTCTTCAACTTTCTCTCTCTCTCTCTCTCTCTTCCCTCTACCTCTGCGCACACGCTTCGTCTCTCTTTCTCTTTGGTCTTTTGCCTCGCCTTTCTCTGCCCATTTTGGTCTTTTTCCCCCACCCTTCCTTCCATCATCTGCCCCTCTCTTAATCAGACGGCCCACCTCTTCCCACGTCACCATCGTCTTCCTCACCACCTCCCCCCTCCCTGCGACTTGCTGTTCCCCACATTCACACTTCTCTTCCCATATAAATACCCTAGGTAACCGCCTCTCCCCCTTTTTGCCCTAGGGTTTCACTTTCACCTCCCTCAATATTCGCCTTCCTCCACAATTTCATCTCTCGCTTCTCTCTCTCCACCTCCCAAATTCCCCTGCTTTCGTCTCCGATTCCGCCATTGAAGCTCTCTTCCGCTTATAATGAGGTAAAGTTTCAATCTTTTCTGTTTTCAATCTATTTCCTGTTGTTTTCAGCTTTCGGGTTTCAATTTCTTTGTGATTTTTTGCTGGTTGTGGCAAATTTTGAATCTTGTTTCTGTTTTTGTGATTTTGATCTCGGATTAGGGTTGGGATTCGGCTTTATTCGTTAATTGTGCGAAGTTCGGAGATTTTGTGAACTGGGAGTGGTTTTTTTTCCCGCCCCGGCGAGTTGAGTTGTTTATTTGTTGGCGTGGGGGAGGGTGGTTTTTTTTTTTTTTTTTTTTGGTTGTTATGATCCATGGCGATTGAGAAAAACAACTTTAAGGTTTCGAGGGTCGATTCAGAGTTCTCTCCGGTAGCAGGAAGAGTATGTCGAGTGATGAGGATGAGCTTCAACGCCGTAGCTCGGCTGTCGAATCTGACGACGACGATGAATTCGATGATGCGGATTCCGGTGCTGGGTCTGATGACTTTGATTTGCTGGAATTGGGAGAAACTGGTGTGGAGTTTTGTCAAGTTGGGAACCAGACTTGTAGCATTCCTTTTGAGCTTTATGATCTTCAGGGTCTTGAGGATATACTGTCAATTGACGTGTGGAATGAGTGCTTGACTGAGGAGGAGAGGTTTGGTCTCACTAAGTATCTTCCTGACATGGATCAAGAGTCTTATATGCTTACTTTGAAGGAGCTCTTTACTGGTTGCAGTTTGCATTTTGGGAGTCCCGTTAAGAAGTTGTTTGATATGCTGAAGGGAGGTTTATGCGAGCCAAGGGTTGCCCTTTACCGCGAGGGCTTGAATTTTTTCCAGAAACGGCAGCATTACCATCTTTTGAGGAAGCATCAGAACACTATGGTAAGTAATCTTTGTCAGATTCGGGATGCTTGGCTGAATTGTAGAGGATACAGTATCGAGGAGAGGCTTCGAGTCTTGAATATTATAAAGAGCCAAAAGAGCTTGATGCATGAGAAGATGGAAGATTTGGAGACTGACTCGTCGGAAAGAGAGTCGGAGGAAGTTCTGCGGAACATTAGGATCAGGGATAGGAAAATTTTACAGAAAATAGGTCGCCATTCTGATTATGGGCTTGGTTCAAATGTAGATATTCGTGGAGGGTCTCTGGCTTCTGAATTTACAAAATATGGCAAACAGAATCCAAAAGGTACACTGAAGTTGGGTGGTTCCAAGAATCCTACAGCAAAGGAGCTTGGGGGGCGCATTACTTCTGTTTACCACAGTCACAACATGAATTCTGGGCCATACAGTTCAACTGTAGCTCATCCTCGACATAGTAAGGCAACAAGATATGAATCAGGGGCAGGCGTCAGAATGAGGGACCAGATGAGAAGCAGTGATGATGCTGAAGAAACGTATGGAATTGGAGACCGGCAAGATCGAATTAGCATAATGGAAAAGTCTGGTGTTCTGAAAATAGGGAGAAAACATCTTCCAAGAGGTGATGAATTAGCCTCTGAAAGTTTGATGGGTTTGCCTTTGTCATCAAAGACTGATTTACATTTGTATGGTAGGCGAAGGGATGTGAATGTTTTGTCAGAGGCTAATTTATATACAGTGAAGCCACCTAGCATGAGGTCTGCTTATGATTTCCCAAAAAATGCCAAGTATCCTGATAATTTTCAGCAATTTGTGGTTGGGGATCAGATGAAATCTTTAAAGGGAAGAATTTCGCATCAAGCCTTGAAAGGTAATCGAGTTGACTCATCGGAACGAGCTGAACCATTCTGGAATAGCAGGGGTCAAGAGGAGGCTTTCACTGTAGATTCACCTTTTAGATCCGATGACTGGAATGTTAAGAGCAAGAAATGGAAGGCAGGGAGGGAGTCTCCTGACCTAAATTACAAGTCGTACAGAGCTTTGCCACAACAGATGAATGATAGATACTTGCCTTCTGAGTATAAATCAAAGCCATTTGAAGAGATCAGAGGACAGAATGGAGGACCTGACACAGCAGCAATTAGAGGTAATAAATTGTTTAATTCAAATGAAGAAACAGAATCTGAATCATCAGATCAATCCTACGATGATGAGGACAGCAACCCTTTGCTGAGAAGCAAGATGGCTTATCCTACTGGTGCTGCAGAAGCTTCCCGACCTTCTCTGTTGAAGCCGGGGCAAGGCTCTAAAAAGGCCAAACTTGTCAAGAAAGATTTGAAGGGGAATGCACGAATCGTTGACGGAATCATGTTGTCCTCTAAGAAGATTGGAGGTTTGGTGGAGCAGGGGCATATGCATAGCGTAGACAAATACTCTTTGAAAGCAAAACAGAAGGGCAAGATGCGAGACAGTCCCTTGAGTGAAGCTCCTGCTAGAGTTCTCGAAGATGACTACAGTTTGGGACCAGGTAAATTTGCTGATGATGACAATGATCGTATTTACAATTTGGTCAAGAACGGCCAGCTGTCTGCTGAACCTGGTGAGAGGTTGCGTGTGCCATCAGTGAAGGCGTATCCTGCTGATGGGAAGCCCAAAAAGGGCATTTTCCACGATCCTTCTGTGACCCAGCCAAATCACTCTCATGATCATGCGGTAGATGAGAAGGATGATTCACATCAGCCACGACCGCTGGCAGATGGTAAGAAACAAGGTAAATTGAAGAAGAAAGGTAAGAACACTCATGTGAGTGATCATTTTGAAAGATCTGAAGCCCCATTACTAGGATGCAGCGCCACTACAAAGAAGCGGAAAGGGAAGATAGATGTGACAGAGACGTATAAGGGAGATGAAGACAACAAACTGGTGTCTAACCATCGACATGATGTCGACAATTCCAATTCCTTAAAGAAGAAGGCGAAGAGGACGGTGGAAGCTGACACTGGTAGTTCTGAAATGGAAACTTCTGAACCACCTGTTTCGGAGATGGGTGCAGCTGAAATGGAGCTGGAGAACAAGCCACAAAAAAAGGCATTTACTTTAATCACGCCTACTGTTCATACAGGCTTCTCATTTTCCATTATACACCTTCTTTCAGCAGTTCGATTGGCAATGATAACTCCACTTCCAGAGGATACGTTAGACGTTGGAAAACCTGTGGATGAGCAGAATAAGGAGGGTGGTGTGAATGGGGCTCTTTCTCATGAGAAGGTGGATGTAGAGCATGCCGGTGATGTAAATGTGCCTTCTCTGACAGTTCAGGAGATTGTCAACCGTGTGAGATCAAACCCTGGAGATCCTTGTATTCTTGAGACGCAAGAGCCACTCCAAGACTTGGTGAGAGGAGTTTTGAAGATATTTTCATCAAAAACAGCTCCTTTAGGGGCAAAGGGTTGGAAGACACTTGCAGTCTATGAAAGAACTACAAAGAGTTGGTCATGGCTTGGTCCAGTTTCTCATAGTTCATCAGATCACGAGGCCATTGAAGAGGTCACATCTCCTGAGGTTTGGGGTCTTCCTCACAAAATGCTTGTCAAGTTGGTTGATTCGTTTGCTAATTGGCTAAAAAGTGGCCAAGAGACCCTTCAACAAATAGGAAGTCTTCCTGCGCCGCCTTTGGCACTGATGCAGCTTAATCTGGACGAGAAAGAAAGGTTCAGGGACCTAAGAGCTCAAAAGAGTCTTAACACCATTAATCCAAGTTCTGAAGAAGTGAGGACTTATTTCCGCAAGGAGGAAGTTCTTAGGTATTCAATTCCTGACAGGGCCTTCTCTTATACAGCTGCTGATGGTAGGAAATCTATTGTTGCTCCGTTGAGAAGGTGTGGCGGGAAGCCTACATCAAAAGCGCGGGACCACTTTATGCTGAAACGTGATCGACCACCACATGTCACAATCCTCTGTCTTGTAAGAGATGCTGCTGCTAGATTGCCTGGAAGTATTGGGACAAGAGCAGATGTTTGTACATTGATAAGAGACTCGCAGTACATTGTCGAAGATGTCTCTGATGCACAAGTTAATCAAGTTGTTAGTGGAGCCCTAGATCGTCTGCATTATGAACGGGATCCTTGTGTACAATTCGACGGGGAGAAGGAAATTATGGGTCTATTTGCATAGGGAAAGAGAAGAAGAAGATTTTGAGGATGATGGTACTTCGTCTACAAAGAAATGGAAGAGGCAGAAAAAAGAAGCTGCAGATCAGGCTGATCAAGGAGCAGTAACTGTGGCTTATCATGGGACAGCAGATCAAGCTGGATACGACTTGTGCTCTGATCTCAATGCAGAGCCATCGGGTGTTGATGATAAAGGAGCGGAATTAGGATTTGATGATGCGAGACAAAATGTGGACGACAGCGTCGATCTCAATCAAGGGTCTGAACAGGGTGATGTGCATCAGAGTCATTCAATGGTTTTGGAGGGTCTTGACCTAAATCCTATTCGAGAGAACAAATTACTGTGTCAGGAAAATTCGACTAATGAAGATTTCGACGATGAAACATTTGGGAGAGAAAGACCAGTTGGGCTTTTAAGCGCAAGCTTATCATGAGGAATCCATCTTCAGGTAACTTCAGTGCCATAAGCTTTTCCCTAAACTTTAACCAATAAAGGATTTGGACAGATTTGCATTGCATACTGATGTTTTCCATATGACATTTAGTGCAAGTGTGGTTTTCTTTGTACCAATGTTTGCTTTTGTTTAATTGTTGTCTGATGTTATCACTTTTGGTAAAATTTTAATGAAGGCTCTGAGAGAAGATGGTTGAAAACTTGAAAGTGTGATGATTGTTATTGCAAGCACTTTTGACTAGTGGGGGTACTAACAAAGTAAACAATTATTGTTTGCAGGCGAGAGTCAAAAAGAGGCACATTTATGGCATTGTTTGCGTAACAATTTAAGGTGCTTATTTGCACGTGTATATTTTCTCTCCTCTCTCCCCCCCCCCCCCCCCCCCCCCCCCCCCCCCCCCCCCCCCCCCCCCCCCCCCCCCCCCCCCCCCCCCCCCCCCCCCCCCCCCCCCCCCCCCCTCCCCCCCAACAACAAAAAAAAAAAAAAAAATGCACATGTCTATTGATTCTATTCCTATCTGGCAAATGTAGAGTGCCTCATTTGAAGCCCCATTGCTTCTGTTGATACAGGTGGATATATCTATATATATAGAGCTCGGCAATCATAAATAATACCTTTTTTTTTTCCCTATTCTAGATATGAAGAGAACGTAATTCATGTAAATTGAGTTGAGTAAATTGGCGAATTTCAATTTGGTTTTACGCTTTAGATTATTGTATTGAAATTCTTTTTATTTTTTTTATTTTTTTTTTAAATTGTTCAAAAAGGTGCGCCCTTCCCTTGCTACAAGGTAACAAATGAACTTTTCCGAACCAATTAAAATTAAAACTTTGAAATTAAAGCCTCGCATTATTAAACTAAAAAACTCTGAGATTTTGTATGTGTATTCCAAAATCTATAGTTTGTTCGTCCTCGTTTATTAGGAAAAATAAAAACAAATGCAGTAATCTCTTCTAGAATCAGGTTTCAAAGTATAGTTTAAGCATAATTCAGTTAATTTGAATCTCTCAACTCTAAAATAAAATAATAATAAATAATAAATAAGATTCAAACTCACATTTTACTTCTTTTTCTTTATTTTTCATTTTGGATATTTCATCTTTCCAAATTCCAATGTTCAAAAGCTCAACAGTTTAAAAAAAAGTAAAAAAAATAAAACCTCAATGGTTAGAGTAAAATAGTGACAAGATATCACTATCTTTGACTTCATATTCACGAGTGCAATAAGTCATTGACTTCATATTCAGGGGCGTATATTAAGTCAAGAAAATGAATCGACAAACTTAAATTGATAATATTTTAAGATTTTCACCGATTTTCTTATTAGTAAATATTATAATTATTAGATTACGTGTCCGCATCCAAGGCATGGAATTAGGCCATGCAATATCCCTTTCTGCATGGATCAGCTTGATTAGAGATTGAGAGTACCGAACAAGGAAGAAAAGGTTCGTCGGGTTGGGAAGAATAGTTTTGATCTGTAAAACAAAATTGATAAAAGCTTTCGAAAAAACCCTTAATGGACTAATTTATGCCTTTTTCATAACATTTTCTAGGGCTAAAATGAATGACGAATGGGAATAGAAAATAATTCAAAACAAAAAATTTCAAAACACTAAAACAAAACAAAAAATAACCCACCCCCCCCCCCCCCAAAAAAAAAAACACTTGGGGGTTTTTGGTTCAAACATTTTAAGTGAAACATTTTAACTTGTTTTTGTCGTTTGTCCTCAAAAATTTTTTTCTTTTTTCCCAAAAAGTTTTTTTTGTCTTTTTTGAAAATTTAAAAAAATTTTACTATTAGAAACTTAAAAATACAAACTAAACCGTTCAACACCAAACGGGCCGCATGGTTGGGATAACGTCCAGCAATTCTGAGAAAGACACATAAACAAAAAACGATAATTTGATGTTGAAACGATATCCAATCTTGGAACAACAACAAGCTACTGAGACGACAGCAAAAAATGGAATGATCTTTAACCAGAAAGCATCAGGAAAACTAATGTAGTACTTCCAAAAAGGATGTTAAGTCCCTAGTCCACCCAAACTCTAGAAATCACTTAAAACAAGCACTAAGCCAGAACAGCAAGTACTAGTGGAGAACTGTCGATCCATCCTCTCTTTAAACCTGAATCAAGAAACACACACATACATATATATAACAAATATATATATATATATATACATGAGATCTTAGACACAGAATTTTATGAAATTCTATCAAAGGGTAGAAGTACCTTTCGCTGTTTTTGGTCGCAGAACTAGTCCGAGGTCGATGTGTCATCGTTAGGTTTTGATTATCTAACAGAAACCTTTGGTTTTTTGGAACACTATTATTGCCACAGAAGAAGACAGTATGTTTTACTTTTTGGAAACCTTTAATGGTGCGCTCGCTGTCGAAATTAAAATAAAAACTATCATCTAGAGCACCATGAAGCGAAACTAGTACTGCAACAGTCTTCATAACAATGGATATTCTAACTTAGATGTTTTACACCCCGTTTAGCTCTACCATTTGCCTAACATTTAGACCATTCAATTGAATGGTCTATCCGAATACGTGTTTGTTTGACACAATTGGAAATCGAGCATCCCAACCTCACTATTTTTTTTTTCCTTTTATATAATTACAGTATTCTAGAATAAGTAATCGAAATGAAGGAAAAAAACCAATACAAAGTTGTAGGATTATTATTTTTTAATTAGAACCACTATGTCAAAACACTTATACTCAATATGCTGTGGGTTTAGGATTTTTACTTGAAAAGCACAACGTGGTTATTCTGGATTAAATTGTCCTTTGCACCTTTAAACTTAACCTGAAATACATGGACATATAATTGATTAGTGTTTGGAAAAAGAACTGTTTGTCATTACATTTTAAATGCACTTTTAAATTTTTTTTTTTAATTAGTGTTTTTCCTCATTAAAAAAATTAGATTTACCATTTGAATTGTGAGTTTAAACTTATGATCCAAATGAGAGTGTAATGAACACATTTGTGGCCACATTTTTTACAGACGGCTACGGTATACTTGCACAGATTCAGATAATTTTTTTACAAATATAATTAGCACACTGACGCTGCAAACAATTAAAACCAATAAAGTAATGACAATCAAATTGGTGATTGGAAAATAATTTAAAATATAAATAAAAGTGGTTTTTAATGAATTACGCTTTCTTGAATGCGTGCCATCCATCCTGCAAACAAATATGTAGGTTTAATTTAAATTTTTTTTTTAAATACAAAATTAATAGATTGTGAAGTAAATCACAACAATACGATATGAAAATACCAAAACAAATCAGAAAATGCAAAAATTTTGTTTTTAGTATTCACATTAACTTAGAGGGAGGAAAAAAAAAAAAAAGAGAGAGAGATTTATATGAGACACTTCTTTTTTTATTTTTGTAGTAATTTTGAAAGCACATAAACAAGAAAAGATCCATGAAACAAATATAATATTTTTGGAACAAGTATCCATTTTTCATGGATCATCAAGGGCATTTTTAAAATGATTTCATTATGAATATGGAATAGAATTTACAAACATTAATAATGATTTTGAGATATTTTTCAAAACAATGGTGTTTGGTTGTGTTTTCAAAGAAATTGTTTGAGTAAATGAAAAAGTAGAAGATATGATTAGGTATGTGTTTTTTTATATTTTATTGACTGTATAGGACCTAAAAAGTAAAAATGGAAATGGAAAAACAACTATTTTTTTCTCATTTCTTAATTATATACGGAAACAAAAAAAATAATTCCGTTTATGTTTTCTGGCTTTTTTGTTTTTTCAAATCAACACTATTTTAGAACTTTCTAAAATTAAAAAAATGGTTGTTTTTTTTTTTTAATGCAAAACAGCTTAATTGAAATCGTAAATATTTCAAAGTTCAAAAAGGAAAAATCGTAAATATTTCTTTCCAAATCAATACCAAGCAAACATCACCTTTATTTTTCTTTTAAGGAAAAAAAAAAAACTTTAGAGAAAAAAAAGAAAGAAAAAAAAAAAACAGAGAGAGAGAGAGAGAATTCGTCCAAATGAATTCTACGAAGCAAAATACAAAATTATCCTTCAGTAGAAAATAGATAAATAAATAAATAAACACGAGAATAAATAGGAAGAACAGTAGAAAATAACGAAAATCGACAACGTTCTTTTTAAGAATAAAGAGATATAAGTTACCCCCTGGGTTACAAGGTCCTCCGCACAAACAAAATCGACTTTGCAGTTCTTGCAACGAAATATTTCTGAACGATTCTCCAGAACATATATTGGTAGCGGCGTGACTGACTTTTCGCCTTCCTTGTCTTGGATTTCGGGCCTCTCCGACTGCGGCGGCTGCTCTGAGACTGGTTTTGGGTTTTCGTTTTTCATGGTTTGAGATTTTACGCAGATATCGAGAGAGAAAGAAGAGGGAATGGCCAAATCACGAACGGTATCGTAATACGAATGGGCGTTTTTATTATAAGTACACGAGGGAAAAAAAAAAAAAAAACAGAGATAGAAAGTGTCATAAATATCGTAATAGGAATGTAGATTGCATATGGAGGATACCAATTGATCACATCCAACAAATTACACTGTTTTGTTTAAGTACGTAACTATTGATTTTTTATTTTTTATTTTTTTTTTGGTCTTTCTTTTTAAGAAAAAAAAAAAAAATTTTTTTCCTTACAGCAACGCCATCGCTTATCACGGTGCAACACCTTATCAATTGCGTCAGCCACCACGGGGTTTTCAAATTTGTTTGGAAGCTCGGCATCCACAGAAAAGTTCTGTCGGATTTTATCAATGTGACACCCGCAGCTCCCGCTAGCCGTGTTCGTGGTCGCCGTCGCCGCATTTGATATTTTATGAAAGGAAAAAAAAAAAAAAAAAAATATATATATATATATATATATTAAAAACGGGTACTTCAGTTCAATGGGGTGCACATTAAATATTGTTTTCTAAATTAGAGAAATAAGAATAAAGAATGCAAAGTTCAGAGAAGTCATACGTGTAAAAACTTCATATTAGTAGCTAACAAAACAGAAAAATCATAAGATTATAGAATATGTTCTTAAAATATAATAAAGAGGCCCAGTAGATGTATTTTTCCTGCCTTAGTATTTGCTAGACTTGATGAAAAATTTACCACCGAAGTTAACATATGATACATTTAACATCAAAAATTGCAATTCTTAGTTGAAGAGTATTTTTCCACCCAAATATCAAAGTTTACAACTGATACGTCAGTTTAGTTTTCTATTAAAAATACCTTTAAATGCACCTAATAAATAATATTCTGTCCTCTACTCTTTTAATGAATACCTTGGAAATAACAATTCCTCTGTCTCATTTACGTTCGTTTTCTTTTTCTTTTTCTTTTTTTTCTTTTTTTCGTATTTGCAACAATAAAACAGGATTTAAGCAGAGAAAAGAAAAAGGGCTAAAGCAAAATATATATCTATTTATAAGAAAAATGGAATTATTTCCAACCATCCAATTCTTCTTACTATTTAATTAATCCAACCATCCAATTCTTCTTACTATTTAATTAATGAAGTTTTTATACTTGTATGTATATGAACTTTCCCGATGACGTTACATATTGTGATAGTAGTTTTGGTCGGACAAATGTGACATGTACCAAGTAGGATAAAGGGTAATTTTAGTGGATTAGATTCCCCTTCCAAAGGTCATTGTGATCGGTTTACCTCGTGAGATTGTGTTTGTGTTCTTGCTTACATAAATTCCCAAAAAAAAAGCCTGGATAAAGGGTACAAGAAGGATGGAAAGAAATATAGTACAAGTCAATTACTTGTATTCGATTTTCAATTACAGATTCAAACACTAGAACCTCCAACGAATGACGTGCCTCGAGAAAAACACAAATAAGAAAGAATATAGAGTATAAAGTACGTATATATACTCCACCTTTAAAAAGTAATAATTTTGTTTTCCCCTCTTTTAAAAGAACAAAAAATAAAAATAATAACGAATATTGGAATTCAGTAACAGAGGACATATCAGACCATAAACTATGTACACGCTATTTTCTCTCCTTCACTATTGTAGTTGTCTGAGAAAGCTCCTCTCTCCTTAGTTAATAGCTGTGAGAGGTACTCTGGAGTCTCTTATCGATTGAGCAGCCTCATAAGCGCCTGCAATAATGTGTTTTACATCCCCATTTGCCTGCTTTACCGATTTCAAGTCCCAAAACGGCTTCAACAATTCCTCAAAAGAAGGGGTTCGGAGTTCTTCAATGGATGCGACGCTTGGTAGATTGAACAACCTTTTTCTCGGTGTGGAACAAGACGGTTCGTCCACCTGATTGTTTGTCAAGTTCAAAAACACGATTATTATTCATTGTGCTCGATTTGTGTATTAAGCAGGTCACATTAGATAAAAGAGGAAAAGAAAAATGCGGGCTGTGTTTGTCTTACCACATATTCATCCAGAAGACATTTTCCTGCATTCTCTGTGATTTCGACAATCTTGTGATAATGACCACCTTTCAGTTCCCTCAGATCTCCACAGCAAGGAACAATCATTGAGTTTATGTTTCCACATGCATCATGATCAAGTTGTAATGACTCTGCAAAAGATAAGTCTCCTCGGTTATAAACTTTGCTCCGCAAAAATAAAACAAACCAACCAACGTGCACGTGATAATATGAAATAGATACTAACGATCAATGGATGAAAGCATATTCTTGTTTGCGATATCTGCATCTTCAAGTGCAGCTGACACAGCAGAGGAAAACCTAGCACGCAAGGTTTCAATGGCTTCCGTCCCTCCCCTGATTGAATTTTTCAAGAAAAGAATTAGTAATTAATGTAGTTAAACTAAACCTGTGTCCAAACTTGTGAGGAAAGCAGCAAACCTGACGATGGAATCCACAGAAGCAACATTTTTGTTTTCTAGACTGATCAAGGATTCTTGAGCATTCCTCCATTGTTGTGCACCCGTTTTTGCCTTCTTCAAACTGCATCATGTTGTTTTGGATTAAGTACCGGAACGGACGATAAAAAGGGAACTCACTCTTTTGATTTATACCAGTGATGAAGTAGGCCATACCAGTTGTGAAGAACCTCCTCTAGGTCTTTCTTTCCAAATTCCACAGCAGAAGTATCTTCCACGTAGTGAGATTCTGTTTCTTCCATATGAACCGTCCACTTGGCTTTAACAGAGGACGTGGAATCTTGCATGGTTGACATCTCTTTCTGCAGTTTAATGGTCCTACTGGTTGCACTCTCCCTAAGATCGTTTACTGCCAATTGGACCTAAAGAATAGATGATGATGTAATCAGCTATGACTATTTAGAAGTCTGAAACATTCTTCAGGAAATGAAAAAAGTTGTAGCATCTCTGAAAGAGAAAAAGTATAGTTACCAGGTTTTTCTTCCTAGCATTTGAACTTGCCAGCAGCTCTGCCACTTTTTCCAACAATTGTCGTTCCTCATTAGCAGCGCACTCCTACAGGTGAAAAAAAAAAAAAAAAAAGGAATCAGACTATGAATAACCCCATGATAATTTTGATCTTTCAGCTAACCTATATGCTTTGCACTCACCTCAAATTTCTTTTCAAATCAGACAACTTCTGATCATTTACGCTCTGTGCTTCTTCCACAATTTGGGTCAGATTGGACGCATGCGTGTCCAGAGTCTTGAAGAAGTCCACGGTAATCTTAGAAATTGAACGTGCAGTTTCCACTGCTCTGGCATGTGCCTGTATTTCATATTCGTAGCAGAAAAAAAAAATTATGATAATTTGTATGCTTTTTGTTTAAATATGAATTGAAGCATAAAAATGATAGCTAGTTACGAACCTCACGCTGTTGTTGAGCATATGCAGAAAGCTTCTCCTCTTGCTTATGAAGGCTACTTTCAAGATCACTAAGTAATGCATCAGCTTCTGAAGCAATTCCTTTGAATAGCTGAATCATACAAATGAAGTCAGCAACAGAAGAAAAAGAATGAAGTTTGAAATAAAGCTTGATATACTTACATCCTCTAGTGCAGAAGCATGCTTAGAGACCTCAGAATTTAGGTCAACAAAAGTTGACCGAGAATTCCGTTCAAGCTCCCCAGAAATGTCATCCAAAGCTTTAATACCCGAACCATACATGGTCTTCAACTTCCCCAGCCTTTCTCTAAGTTCTTCGGTAGCCTGTAAGCAAGCCAGAAGATAAGGTTATCTAGACAGACAATCAACCTTACAAATGTATTTGACGATCTTGCTTAGAAATTTTACCTCGGCTTTTGTTGATACAAAGGACTTCATATCTTCATCCATATCTTTCAGTTGTTGCTCCTGTTGTGTCACAGAAACTGCAACAGTCTTGTGCAAGATTTCAAGCTGTTGAGTTAACTGCGATTGGAATTTCTGCACCAGGAGTTTATTCCCATCTTCAATTTTATCCTTGCGTTCTGGAAGAAGAGCGACAAATCATTAGCATGTTGGGAAAGAATATATCAAAGAAATCAACTTCCAAAATAAATGATACCAACCAATTTTCGCAAATAAACTTATGACATCTGATGCAGCATTCTCTAACTCTGTTCGAAGTTCAACTGCACGCTCAACAAGTGCTTTCTCTGAAAGTGTGACACAGAGAAGAAATTTGAATTTTAGAGATGTTGACCAGAGGAAATCCAGAAAGCAAGTGTGAGCAAAATTACTTGAACTATCAAATGGAAATATACCACAGTCTAAATGAAAACAACGTGGCATTTTTTCTTACCAGATTTGAGGAGATTGAATATCAAAAATTCCTTCTCTTTAATTGTCACATTTGCTTGCCGATGCTTTTCTTCGAGATCAAACAACACTTGCTCAGTTTCCTCAAGTTTTCTCTGAAGCACAAGAGGGATAAGTTTGAAATTTGTGTAATTGATTTGAAACGAGAACCATATTGTTTAACTATGAGATAGAAACTTACCTCAGTTCTCTCAAGTTTCTCACTTAGTTCTGCAGTCAGAAGTTGTTGAGCGTTGTAGAGTTCTTGAAGCTCCATAATTTGCTGTTCAAAATTCATGTGTGTTATTACCTCAACCTCCTCATAGAGATAACTGAAAACAATGACACTGAAATACAATCTTGACCGAGAATACCTTATCTTTGGAGTCCGATTCAAGTTCCATTCGCTCTATCTTTTCGGCCATTGCCTAAGGTAAACAAAGGAAAAAGAAAGTTAAAGGAGAGGCTATATGACAGATAACACACCAATTAGGGAATTCTTCCCTAATCTAGCCGTAAAAAGCAATGTACCTTTTTCTCTGCTTCTTCATTAAGGTAACGATCCCGTGGTATATAGATTCCATTCTTTTCTCTTGCAGCATATACCTCTAGTACAACGTAAAAAAGAACACGCAAAATAGCATTCACAATCACTTATTACTCAAAGTATTTTCTATGGGGAAAAAAAAAAGAAAAAAAAAAAGAAGAAGAAGAAGAAGAGGAAGGGGGGATTCAAGAAAGAGAGAGTGGGTATCTTAGAATCAGTCAATAACCTTGCTTGAGCCTGTCAATTTCAGAATACAAATCCTTGATCAAAGCAGATTTCATCATTTTTTGATTTATCTGAAACATCAATGTTCAGAAAACCGTTAATAAATTGCAAGAGAATAAATCTAATTGCAGTAGGATTGCACCAAATAAGAGTGAACAAACAGACTACTGACCTCTGGTTTGTTCTTTATATTTTTGGCACGGTGGGCATAATCAAGGGTGCTGAGCGTTTCTTCCAGACAATGGATGGAGGGTGATATTGTGGCAATTATGCATGTTTTTGTCTTCCCTCCCAAGGAGTCCCTTAGCAACCTTGTAAGCTTGCTATCCCTGATATTCCAAAAGATGGGAGTTAAATGTGTTCACCAAAATCGACTGGAAAAAAAAAAATATATATATATATATATATATAAATTCCATCCATACCTATATGGAATATGACCAGAGTGTTCAACCAGTGCATTAATAACACGACCAAGAGTAAGTAAACTTTTATTTATCTCCCCAGCTTCCCTAGCTCTGCCCTGCAAGTAGATCAAAAGAAAAATAAAATGTTTTCAGTAATGCTCGAGGCGTGAACCTTCTTATCATCTTATAATCTTATGTTCAGTGCAATGTGCAACGAAAGAATTACGTAATGCATAAATGCTTTCAATTAATAAATGGTCATACTTTTTAGTAAAAGTATACCAAAAAACTGACACCTATGCATATATACCATACCTCTCTGGCACCAGAACGAGAAATGTTCTCAGAACCAGCAAGGTCGACAAGATTGAGCTTCCCACATTTGATCATTTCTTCCCCCTCTGGAGTACATTCCTTGATGTGAATTGTGATGGAAAATATTGAGTGAGAGCGACTGCTTTGTTTGTTAAGAAGAGTTTCAGCCGTGCGCCTTTTCGCAGAACCTTTCTCCAATATCTTGTAAATTTCATTTGCAGTACATACTATTTCTTCTTCCAATCCCCTAACAAAGACACCTCCCTTTCCGTCCTCCATGAGAGCGATGGGTTTTTTAGATTTGTCATCTATAAATTTCGTGGTTTCCTCTGGGGCCAAGAGATCCGTAATCTCCTCATTGTACAGCTCTAGAAAAGTCACTTTCATGCTATACTCGGCATTTTGATCTTCTAATATGTCAAAAATTTGCTTGACAGCTCTTGGAATAACACCCGCGTCAGTTGGAAACTCTCCATTCTATGAAAAAAGAAAAAAAAATTCAATTTAAAAAATAGCCGAACTGGAAAGCGAGTATTGTTATGCTCTGAAGTTGCGTTGTGTAATCATCAAACCTTTTTCCTTGCTCCACCTTCCATCGTGTATGTCTTCCCTGTTCCTGTCTGACCATAGGCAAAAATGGTGCAATTATAACCCTCAAGTACTTCAAACACAATAGGAGACACAGCCTGGTCATACAACTCCTTCTGTTGGGATGCTGGACCAAAAACCTGAACCATATAATCCAACTTTCTAATTATTTCCACAAATAATACAAAGGAGTTAAAAAATTCCTAATTTCTAAAACGCCTGAAGCTCGAGAATTAAGTTTCAGTTTCATCCTTCTGCAACTCTTTCATGTAAGACACAATAAACCAAAAGACATTCCACAAACCTTGTCAAACGCAAAGGTTCTGTCAATTTGCTTGTTAGCTATATTCTGAATTGCAGACACTTCCCTTCTATTTTCATTACACGTTACCACAACCGGGGTATGTAATCTCAACTCATCCTCACTCAGAGGCCTACAAAATGGAATCGAATATATCAAATCTATATAACTTGGTTAAGAATAAAAAACATAAACCACTTCGGTTCTTCTTCTGACTTCACTTACCTGCAACGCACAAGAACCTGCACATTGACACCCTTGTCCTTCTCATGCTTGCTCGATGAATTTGAATCCCCCAATCGCAGATCCCGGACCACCTTATCGCTTGACCGCGGAGTCTGAGACGGTGAGAGAGACACCAAACCTCCTCTTCTCTGCTGTGTCTGAACGGAATCCATAGCTCTATAGTGCTTTGAAGAAATCCCAGACCTTTACCGATCAGTAAAACTCAGTGAGTCAACCCAAAATCAATTTATCTGGATATGAATTCGAGCTCATTTAGCTATTAAAGAAACCCCAATTGAGAGGTGAAAGGAAAAAAAAAAAAAAAGGATATAAATTTCAGGTTAAATTTGGCTTAAATCAAACATAAATCACAAATGGAAAATGTAATGTGTTATTCAGATTTCCCCATTTCTAATCCGAAAATCAAGCTGTTAATGATCCGAAACCAGAATTGAATTCACTGAGTCAACGCGGCTCCGTTTAACTCGACAAGGAATAAAAAGTCTAGCTTTGCAGCTCCAAGCAAAGATCAAGAACTCCATAAAAGCTCAAAAACTCATAGATTTGACCGATGAAACAATGCAGGACAAAATGCATCGAGAAAACCATAACTCAAGAATCAAAATCTTTTTAAAAAGAAGAAATAAAAACACACACAGAGAGAGAGAGAGAGAGAGAGAATTGACGAATCTGAACCGGATCGAAAATGACAGATCGAAAACAAAAACTTTTCCGCGATTTGAAACCAAAACTTATCTGATTAAAATTAGAAACTCACAGAGGAATCTAAAATGCCGGCCTCTGAACAGTCTGCTTCAATTGCCAATGATAGAAGGAGAAGAGGAGAGAGATTCTTGAAGCAATGGCGATGATGATTCTTAGACAGAGAAAGTCCTGGAGCTCATTTTTATCAATTTGCAATCTTTCCTTTTTTTTCAAGGCTTTGATAGATTATATGCGTGCGTATGTATATATATGTGTGCGTGTATATTTTCACATACAATATATATTTTAGCAGAGTTTAGAGAGAGAAAGAGAGTAGTAGAGCTATGAGAGAGAAGCAAATGAGCAGTGTATGACTGAGTGTGTGTGCTCTTTACTTGCGTTTAGTTTAATAAATGACTTTAAATATTATTTATTATTAATTGTAATTGTCAATTTTAAATTAGAAGGCGTTTGGGAGCGTTTTTTGATAATTCCAAGGACGGTAGGGTAGTGACGGTTGGAGCGTTGACGGCGTTAAAAAAAAAAAAAAAAGATCTGTTTTGATCGCAATGCCCGACCGTTATAAATCGACAAACGAGCTTTTAATTATCTTTTTTGAAAATTTTTGAAAGCTGAATCCGCTTTCTGATTCAGTCCTTCATTTTTCTTCTTATTACACAAATGGCCCCTCCCTATCTTCTGGAACTTTGTTGTTTTTTTTTTTTCAAGACTTGTGAATTTATTTTTCTTTTATTTCATTTTTTTGGCTGGAAAGTTAGGGACAAAATTATTTTTGTTATTAATTAATACTGCTGATATAACCTGTCTATTTATGATTTAACACAGGGTTTATTATTGATAGAGAGCAGATAGCTGGGCTCCATTTATGGTCCCAAGGAACCAAAAAATATTTGTCACGGCATAATGTTTTATTTCTTATATATACAAACAAACGGTCTATAAATTATTAGATGGTTTTGGTGATTTATTTTTTGAATTTTGAATCTTGAATTTGAAAAAAATTAAACTTGGTTCACGCACTGTGATGCTTGAGGAATTGGCAACAGATAGTCAACTGATAAGATCAGTAAAACAATAGGTTGTCACAATGATGAGATATGTAAAAAATAGCTAGCTTGATTTTTTGTGTGATATCGGGTTGGAGTTTTAAAATTTATTTATGTTGCGTTCTTGCCTCTATTAAATAATTAAATACTAGGCCCGTTTGGTTGTTAGTTCATTTTGAACTAAATTGTACTTTTTTTATCATGATTTTTCTCTTTTTCTGAAAAAAAAATTTTGTCTTTTCTGAAAAAAAATTTTGTCTTTTCTTAAAAATTATTATTTAAACTTAAAAATCTTAAACTAAACTCATTCACCAAACACTCCCTTAAGCTACATGATATCTTTGTTGGATTTTACTTGCAACAATAACATATTCATAAAAATAAAAATTGTTAGGAACTTCAATTTTAATCCAATTTTTGAATACCAACCTATGTAATATTTGAATTGTCGTTATTTTATTAACAAGTGTTTTAAATATTATCACGTTGATTACGTCTATTAATTAATTACGTCTCCTTTTTTTTTCTTTTTTATTTTATTGCCTCCATGTGAAACAAAGCCTTTAGAGAACTTTATAATTATAGGTAATAATAATAGTAGGGAAATGGCCACCAGGAGAGAGGGAACAGGAGTGGACACCAACCCGTGGAAGGGCATCTTATTATACATCTGTTTGGACAAAAATTGTTCCAAGCAACAAACTAAAGCAAACTGGTTTATGAGTTTTTACTTTCATTATTTTTTTTTGTATTGCAATACTTGGACTTTGTCTACGATCAATATCTTGAAGGTTTTAAGACTTCAATATCACTTAAATTTGTGGGGCAATACCTTGTTCGTTGATTCCACGTATAATGAGACAGACTTACTAATCTTAGGTCTCCATTACTCTCCCTTCCACCCTATTGAGATCCTCTCTCCTAATTATAAAAAATTAAATAATAATAATAATAATAATAAAGGTCTATAAGAGCATCTTCAACACAAATGCTAAAATTCCTTCAAAAAAAAAAATCACAAATGCTAAACTTCTATGCTAATGTCAAATTAGAAAACATATCATCTGTAATGTCAAATGCCAAATTTAGCATCAAACATATCATAAGTTATATCTATTTTATACATTTGTTGATTTTTTGCTTAATAATTACATCATTATCATTTTTAGATAATTATTCAAAAAAAATTAAAAGTTTTTTCTTTACAAATTTCAAAGCTTAAAAATTTATGACAAGAAGTAGATGCACATCATTTTAAAAATAACATTATCAAAATATTTAATATGTCATCGTTACATTTTTTGTGTGTCTAAAATAGCATTAACATTAGCATTTTTTTTTTGGAGATGAAAAATTATACTCATTATTTACATTAATGTATTTATCTAAAATTTAGGGTCTATGGAGTATTTTTACATAAAATTCTTTTAGCTAGGAACTATCATTTTGATAAAATAACCTCTATATATATATATATATATATATCTAACATGCTTGTGAAGAGTTCTCAATATTGATAAGCATAGTGAAGAAGAGAGAAATGTTGATAAAAGAGGAGAGAAGATAATTGGGGAGAAGAAACTTGGAAGATGATCAAAAGGGAGAAGACACAGGTGGGGTTTGAATGTGGTGGAAAAGTAGCCAGCCCCCACGTGATAAAGAGTGATGTGAGCAGGCCACATGTTGTTTGGTGCCCTTAGTATTTTCTAATTCTTTTTTTTTTTTTTTTCCCCTTTTCATATTTAAAAAAACACCCTTCGTTCCCCTTCTCAGCCAAGACCAAAAAGAACCTCTATATATAAATATATAAATATATACATATATATTCTTGTTGCTCTCGTTTCCCATTCTTGTATCAGAAAATGTGCACCTCTTAACACATTAGAAAAGTTCCAAGTGAAACAAAAACTACTCTCTTTGATGTTAGTTTAATTATTTGTCACCCATATATAGGAAAAACTTACCTACTTTGAAATTTGTTGAGACACAAGAATATAGTTTTCTTGTGATTTATCATTGACTTTGAGAAATTGCCATTTGGACCCAGTTGGTTGCAACCTTTGCTCTCTCTCTCCATATATATATATATATATATATTTATATATCTTTTTATATTAGGGTTACTTCCATTTTTTATGAAATGATGTCACCTTAGGGCCCAATGATATCATGAGCTTGAAACCCTCGTCCAAATAAACAAGCCTGAAGGAAGAAGGTGTCAACCCCAAAAAAAAAAAAAAAACAAAAAAACAAAAAAAGGAAGAAGAAGAAAGAAAGAAAACTAAAAAAAAAAAAAAAAAAAAGAAAGAAGAAAGAAAGAAAGAAAACTAAAGACGGCAAAATTAAAGACATGAGAGAAAGAGAATGATCCTTCTAAGACTCTAAGGTGTAACATTACTGTAATTCTAAAAAGAAAAAAGGAAAGGTACATATATTGTAGTGATAATGAGTTATGACCATGACTACTGTGCACACATCAATTTATGTATGCTTTTTTTTTTTTATTATGCATTCTTTTAAAAAAAATAAATAAAAGAAAAGAAAAGAAAATATATGTATGCATGTGCGGTTTTTGGACATCCGTATAGATTAGGATAAACTTATGGGTCTACATATATATACAATATATATATCCATATTTGTAAAGGGTGCTATATGCCCCTGTGATAATCTGATTCCCGAACAAGTAGTCTATCCAAAACTTTCAAGCAAGAAGGGAACCAGAAAAAATATATATATATATATATATATTTAAGTCATATTAATCATTCTGTCTTATATTTTTGGTTTGATTGTTATCATTCTGCCTTTTTGATTCCCACTAATATTAACTAAGGATTACAATCCCGGAAAAAAAAAAAAAAAAAAAAAGATAAAGAAAATAAGAATTATTTTAATGGTGAAAAGTAATTACAAATAAAATGTACTAATTAGTAATTACTGATTTTCAAAAAGAAAAAAAAAAGGAATTGTATTTAATAAAATATTTGCATATTTAACAGTTGCATTAATTGTTACCGTTATGCTGTGACAACTAAGTAATTTTCATAACGAAAATCATTAATTGCTTTATGCAAATTTAACAGTTGCATTAATTGTTATCATTATGCTTCGACAACAAAGTAATTTCGTAATAAAAATCATTTATGATAAAAAAAAAATTTTTAATCGTATATTCCCTACAATTATGCTTCTATGGTCCCTCATCAACAAGCATAATTAGTTTCTATAAAGATTGTTCTTCAGATTAATTATACTGTCACAGCAATTTAAATTCAACATAATTTTTATTCCGATTTGGTCAATTCCAAAAGAATGCGGTGGACTCCTAAGCAGAAAATCATTAATTCATCGGATCTTTATCCTTGAAAAAAATATCAAGCATCAGATTTTGGACACGTTGCAAAAATGACCCCTGTGGGCTTCAGGGAATTGGTTCACCTAGAATCTCTTCTAATTGACACACTTTCTTTTTTCTTTTTTCTATTTAAACAGCTTCTTAACAGTAAAATTTCGATATATTCGATAAAAATTATATAAAATCAAAAAAAAATTATAGTAAACATTATATTTTTATCTTGTCCATAGGTAATATTGTTTTATAATTGAGAGTGTTGGGCATTGTAATATATTCAGTGAAGTGGAACTGTTACTTGGGACACACTCCATGTATATGCTGCCTTATTCTTTACTTCAATGATCACTTTCAGTCTCTTTGCCAATTTTGATATGACCCTTTTACTGACATTTTACAGTGAAAGAAAACAAGCTTTTTATTCTTTCTACCATATTAGGCCATTTGCTCCACCCAAATAATTAATTCCCAAACTTATAGGCCCTTTTTAGCAAAAGTTTTTGTGCAGTTCCTAACTATACTATACAGGTAGTTAGAAAGCAAACCTCAACCAAAAACTAATTACGTTTTTGATACGTGGAATCTCATTAAGGGCTGAGACCTTATTTGAGTTTTTGAATATCTGTCTTCCCACGTGATGTACACCAGAATGATAGGTTGTTGTACTTAGTTACTTTATATAGTTATGTATTTAATTAGAATGTGATCAGCAATTTGACTGTAATTAGCTAGAATGAATAAATTATTATATACTTTTATTATTGTTTTTAATGTCTTTAAATACAGATATATAA
The DNA here is from genome assembly GCA_009761775.1 of Ficus carica. Taxonomy (NCBI): domain Eukaryota; kingdom Viridiplantae; phylum Streptophyta; class Magnoliopsida; order Rosales; family Moraceae; genus Ficus; species Ficus carica. Next base: position 14,622,945 of record CM019741.1, on the reverse strand, counting down.
CCCTTCCCACTCAATAATTAGAAGTTGTTTCTTTCAAAAAAAAAAATTTTAATAATTAGAAGTTGTACCGGGACTAAGTTAGCTGAATTAACAAAACTTGTTGCAATTCCCCTACGTCATATTGGTATGGAAGAGATCACACATGATAATAGTTGAAAACTGTAGAAGTATGTTTAATTGTTACTTAGTAACGGGGACGGAGCATTGATTTTATTTCAGTGGGAGAACTGTGGAAATAGATTCGACAAAAAAAAAAAAAATTAAGAGAGTACGCATTTGAGAAAAAAAAAAGTGTTTATGAAAAAATAGTAAATTTATAGGTTTATATTACAAATTAAAAAAAATTAAGTGGGGACACGTGTCCTTATTATCTAATTCTGTGCAAGCTTTTGAAGGTCTTCTATTGTTCACTTAGTGTAGTATCTTTGTCAATTTATTGTTTATTAAAAATTTAACGTGCCTATCACATTTTCACTTGTATGTTTAGATGTCCCATTTTTTGCGCCGGCACTAGTTCATTGAAACAGTGAGTTTTTGTCAAAGGTATTTATATATCTCTCTAGGTTTAGTGAAAAGAGTGTGGACTAATTAAATTCATTTTTTATTTTATCTGTAGTCTTAATAAATTCTCAAATTGGCGATTTGATTATACAGTTGATACTTACAATGCTCAACCGGTAGAGTCACGCTCGGAAGGTCCCAGTATTGGTTGAACTTGAGGTCCCAGTGGTTGTGTTTGGCTCTCCATCGTCCAAACTGAAGAGTGGGTCTGTTTGCAAAGTAGCCATATATATATACACACACACACATATATATAACAGAGTATTTTGTTTTTTGATAACTTGGGACAAGGACTTTGCATGTGTGCGGTGTGTGGGTAGTTGAATAAGTAGTACTAAACCAGCGAAGGGGTCTCAAAAACCGTAGATTAAGGAAGGAAATAAAAAAGTAGGACCAGACTGTATGCCTCTTTTGCTCAAGGAGAAGGAAATGCAGTACTAAGTTACCCTTCCCCCAACGTTAAATGGTCTCATTCACATACATCACCATAACAAACACGGCAGTTTTGATGTACTTACTTATGCAACACCTAATATGTGTGTATACATGGTAATTCTCTCTCCGAACCGAACAGATTTGACAGTTGTAACTTTCTAATAAACTACTTGTAACAACTGATTGACTTATAATTTTATGTAAAATTATGTGTAACATGATACTATATTTTAACTAACTGTTGGTGTGAAAGACAAATACTAAAAAAATTACAATGAAATCAATAAATTGTTACAAAAAAGGACAAAAAAGAGTTATAAATCTGGCATCCGGACAAAAAATATGCTTATATATATTGTTGATTCTTCTTTGGAACATCAGAAACCTAGAAATTAGGTGCGTTGTCCTGTACATAAAAGCCACCACTTATGTTTAGTTATTTCGAAAAGGTAACAACAACCAAAACCTTCAAAAAGTGATGAATTGCTTAAATCATCTTGTAAGGATTTTCTCAATTACAAAAGAATATTCATCCGTACAATACTTGTGCATATAATATATATATATATATGTGCATGTACAGACAGATCACACACTGTACATGAGAAACGTTGCTAAGTGTGATAGTGATGAAAAAGAATATTAGGAGTTGATCAGTCGCTATTGAACCACCAATACGATTATAATAAAGTTTAACATGTACTGTTAATAGCATATGTACATATCTCTATAAATATCTCCATTTTAACTAAGAGCAATCAGCAACAACATAGCGATAAGGGACGATCGTTTCATGACTCTTTCTTCTATTCATCATAGGTTCGATTCTTTGTGTCTGCATTAAGTTGTCTAAAAAAGTAAGATTGTATGATCGATCTGCATGGACCTCAAGGATAGTTGTGATTGGTATTCTCAACAAAAAGAGGCTAACAATAATATGATAGCTAAAGGACCAGACTAGAGAAAAATGAAGAACCTAGTAGTCAATTAGGCTACTTTCTCTTGGTCGTAATCATGATCATGGTATCCTATGTGTGTCTATGGTGAGAAGCAGATGCTTCATTCATGTTGCACAGCAAATTATAAGTACAAAGTACATTGTATTAAATTACAATTGATTGATCCCTCTATAATACCCTTCCCCCAAATAAATAAAATAAAAAAAATAAAAATAAAAATCTCTAAGTTACAAAGTTAAGTAGGCGTGGAAAACTCTAATGCTTTTTTTTAGCAATGTCTTCTTTATTCTCCTTTTTCTCACATGCAATGGTGGTCATTGAGCTGGACATTTTTATGTAAGTAGATTTAGTGTGTACCTAACTTACCAACTGCAGAAAATTACTCACAATAATATAACAAACTTGCCAACAGGGGAATAGTTTGTCGTGTAAAAAAAAAAAAAAAAAAACAACAACGACAACAACAACAACTTTTACAGGAAAAAAGACATGGTGTTACAGCCTTATATGCTTATATATAGGATTATTTTCATAAATGGTTTCTAAATTATACACCTAATCTTATATTGATACTTGTCTTTTAATTTTATATGTCACACTTTCTCGAATTTTTCTACTGATATCATAATAAATAGTACTAAAGTTGCTACCTTTTTATTTGAACTTTTTAATACTAATCTAGATGGTGTGTAAGTTGTCATTTTTATATACACTAAAAGAAAAAATGAAAAGTCATGTCGATAAATGCGTTGATATAAAAAAGTTAGTATTAGACCTGATATATCTATCATTGCTCTCTACATTTACATATTTAACTACATTGATGGGGATATCTATCGACAAGTTGCAAGCCTACAAATGCTAAGACCTATTTCAGGGAGTAGATAAATTAATGGGCCCAACTCAACCTAAACGTCTGTAATAGGCCCATTTGAATCACCCATCAACTATGTAAATATAACAAGAGAAATTGCCTTTGTTTCAAGTTATGCTTTTAAGCCAGGGGTGGTCAAACTGTGAGAACTGAAGAAGCTCTTTCGGTACAACATCAATAATTGTCGTTTAAAGTAGTACTGTGGTCGTTGTCGCCTGGTTTATGCAGTACCAATCACTCTATCACTTTGCCCTGAATCTTCAAATCGATCACTTTCTCTTTGGGCCCTTCTTTTATTTTGTGGATGTTGAATTTGTGGTGTCTAAATTAGATAGTAAAATTTTCTTGTACCTTTTCTTATTTAAAAAATAAATAGGAAAAGATACTTGTAATGTGATTGAGTGATATGTTTGTAAGATTGGTTAAGAGATTGTAGAGATGTATAACTTGCATTTTCTTGTATGATTAATTTATAACTAAACATGCTTAGTTATAAGTTATATAATAAAATTATATAAAAATATAAATATACTTGTATGTCAAGTACATGTGACTATTCACAAGTTTCATGTTCAATAACAACTGATCAAGAAATTAAGTCTATCTTCCATTTTGCTTCCCACACAAACCCCACCCCCACCCCCCCCCCCCCCCCCCCCCCCCCCCCTTTTTTTTTTTGTGTGAAGAAAAGGGTGAATCTTCCGGATATTTTAGTACTCTTGAAAGAATTTCTACTAGTTTTTCATCTAAAATAAATACAAAAAACAAAGCATTATCCATAGCAAAGCCTTAATTTTACAAGCATATTGAAGGCAAAATGACGCCCTAATTAAGATCATTTCCTTCTTCCATTATAGAACTTCTTCATGTAAATTTTGAGCTAATTTTAGTGCTAAATGAGCCTAATTAACATATGTGTAAATATTAATGCAATCTTGGAATTTGTGAGTTCCATATAGTGGTCATACTTTTATGTTCGAGTTAAAATATATATATATATATATGTATATATGTATATGTGAACGAGTCTAATCTCTAGCCGAAAAAGCTGCCTAATTATAAATTAGTCTTTTCCCTATGAAAGGAAGCAAAACGTTCTATAACCCAAAACATTAGATCATCTATTAACGCATCAAGATATATATTCCAGATGATCAATAACTTAGGAGATAGCTCATATCATTTTTTTGCACTTCCCTGAAGATTATCTAATTGACTACAAAATCATATATTCACGAAGTTCCTTTTAAGGTATGGCATGTACTTATTTATTAATTTTATTCCAATAAAATTTTATAAAAAAATGCTCTTTCTAGCTTAAGACTTTAAAAACATGAACATAATGGGATAAAGAATTACGATTAATGTGTGTAGGTCATTTCATTGACTGCTAAAACTAGCACTATTCTAAATTTATTGGAATACAACTATTTTTTTAATTTTTTTTATAATAAGAATATTGGAATACAACTAATAATTTTAGAAGGTACTACGCAATTTTGATTGCGGGTATAATATAAAATGATGCATTTCTCATCTGATGTCATTAATGACAAGAAATAGTATGCGCAGTTTATTTATCTGTTACTTTTGAAAATAGTTTTTTTTTTTTAATCAATTGAGATCTAGCAATGAAAATTTGAATTGTTTTTTCATTAAGTAACACCTAATAATAAAAAAATTAAGTTGCTTTTATTAACAAAAATTTAATCAGTTCATATTAATTCAACCTTCATATCCAAAATAATGGATTGTGACAAACTTCTCTCCTTTTGTGCCTCATTATCGACTACCAATAGTTTCAATACCAATTAGATCAATCATTAAGGCTAAATTTGATTACACCTTTCCCTTGCTGCCTTATTTTCCTAAGGAGGTCTATAATTCCTCATCGTCCCATACAAAACAACAGATTGTTCAACCACATGTCTTCATCAACTACTCTAATGTGGAATCATCACGCCGGAGATTTTTAACACCTTTTTTTTTTTTTAAATTCAATTAAGCAGATATATTTTAACCCTTCATCTTCTTTGACGTAACCCCTATCATATAAACATCTCCAAAACACAACTAAACGGCTACGCCACACAATTATCACACCTAGTAGTTCTATTCCAATTAGTGTGTGTGCTTGTGTGTGTGTGTGTGTGTATGTGTGTGTATAGATGTAGATATATATATATATATATATCATATGTAGCATTCAAATTACAATCCAATTTCAATACAGAAAATGGAAACTCCAAAGACCCTTTTCCTCCTTCAATAACTTTCCTACTCTTGACCTCATTCACAACCCTCCAAGCACACCCTCCGACCAGAAACCTCTTCAGGGAGTACATAGGAGCCGAGTTCAATGACGTTAAATTCTCCGACGTGCCGATAAACCCGAACGTCGACTTCCACTTCATCCTCTCCTTCGCCATAGACTACGACTCCTCCGGCACTTCTCCGACCAATGGCAACTTCAACGTCTTCTGGGACACCGACAACCTCGGCCCGTCGCAGGTTTCCTCCATCAAAAACTCCCATTCCAACGTCAAAGTCGCCTTAAGCCTAGGCGGCGACAGCGTCGGAAGCGGCTTCGCTTACTTCAACCCTTCCTCTGTCGACTCTTGGGTTTCCAACGCGGTTTCTTCTCTCACACGTATCATCAAACACTACAACCTCGACGGCATCGACATCGACTACGAGCACTTCAGCTCCGATCCCCACACTTTCGCCGAGTGCATCGGACGGCTGATAAATACCCTGAAGAGAAATGGTGTGATTTCGTTCGCTTCAATTGCTCCTTTGATGATGATCAGGTTCAGAGCCATTTCTTGGCCTTGTGGAGAAAATACGGACACTTGATAGACTACGTCAATTTTCAATTCTATGCCTATGATGAGGGCACGACGGTGTCGCAATTTATAGATTATTTCAACACACAGAGCTCTAACTATCACGGTGGAAGGTGCTGACGAGCTTTATCAGCGACGGGAGCGGCGGATTGTCGCCTGACAACGGGTTTTTCACGGCCTGTACTAGGCTCAAGAGACAGAAAAAACTTCATGGTATCTTTGTTTGGTCTGCTGATGATTCTATGAAAAATGGATTTCGCTATGAGAAGAGATCTCAAGCACTTTTAGCGAGTGGTCACCCCTAGTAGTATAGTTCTGTTGTGTTGTTATGTTATTATTAAGATTAATGTGGTTAACCTTGGATTAGATTCGAGGTTATAATTATTCTTGTATCTTGGAGTACTTTGTTTATGAATTTGTTGTTGGTTTTTACGTTTATTGCCTAATACCACAAATTACTAGCTATTTTACTGCAAATAACAAGAGAAGTGATTGCAAGTATATAATCTAGATCGTTCACTTAATGCTTATGTTACGCGTATTTGAATGTTAGAGAATCAAACAACATCTCTTTGTGTTCAGAACAAAACGCCAAGACTAAGACAAACTAAAAAGATAGTATAATAAAAACATTGTGTTCAGAAATCACATTTCAGTATATAAAAACATTATAGAACTCACAGAAATCAACAGTTCAAATTATACACTTATGTTACGCGTATTGGAATATTGGAGAATCCAACAGTATCTCCTTGTGTTCAGAACAAAACACCAAGGCTAAGACAAACTAAAAAGACAGTATATAAAAACAAAAGGAATAAATAGATTTGTCTTAAGGTTTTGTCACATTTTTTCCATTCCATTACGTCGGGAAGAATATTGATTCCTGAAGAACAAGTGGTCAATCCTACAGGGTGGATATGAAAATATAAGTATCGGTTGAGGTTTGGGAAATCATGAGTCAACCGAGGTCCTTTACTATCTCATTGACAGGCATGCTTTGGATATATTATTATATAATATTGAATTATTATTCAGCTTTAATAATTAAAGGTGTTTCTTCAGAAGCTGTTTTGTCACTTTTGCTTCTTTTAGTGGGTTGGTTGAGTTGGAAATACAAAGCATGTCCTTGGACTGCTAAAAGCAACATATGGACTTCATTCGGTTATTAAGATCATGACAAGGATATTGTTGTTCGTTTGGATATACATGCTTGGGGATTTTGTGATAGGAAATATTCATCGGTACTTTGCGCTGCTCAACACTATATTTAATACAAATCCGTTATAAGTGGCATATCGAAAGGGAAATTATGTGCATTATTCGAGAGTTTGGAAATAATTAGTGCAATATATTTTCCTATACCCTATGGTAAATGAATAGGAAAATTTCACAATTATCTCTTGTGATTAATTGAAATCAAAGGCATTAGTTTAGAAGTACAAATGAAAAAAAAAAAAAAAAAAAAAAAAAAAAGGAAAAAGAGGTTTGAATTTTAGATGGGGATAAAGAGGTAACGGATATATTACTTTATTTATATTTTCAACACTAATAAACCTTTTTTTTTTTTTTTTTTTTTGGTGGAGAACAAGTTAATTTGTCTAAGGCCTTAGGTATAATGGTATTGGAAACAAGTGCACATTTTAAAATCAAAGTTGTGGATTCGATCTCGTTTGTAATCTTTATTTCTTATATATTTTTAAAATGATTTTTGTCATCCTTGTTAATGATAAATTTGTCCTATATATCTGTTAATTTAATATGGTAAAACAAATATTTCCGGAACATATAGAGGCATAGGGTTCTGATTACCAACAAATTAATGAAGTGTGAACTAAATTTGAGAAAGACTCTCACCATTTATCTAGGAAGATCAGAAACAAATGATTGTGTCATTGTAACATTCATTACATGGTACCTGCCGTACATGAAAGAAACAGACACCGGCAAGTTACATATATATATCCTGGCGCTTTAGTGCAGCTCATGTATATATATTTGTCGACCAGGCTTCATCGTAGATAATTAATTTGAGGTCGTGATTATAAATAAAAATAATTTTAAAAAAAGACGTGACATTTGCTAATGTCTATTAAAAAATAATGCTGCCCCAATTCGGGAGTCTTTTATTTGTAATCAAAACAAGATTTCACTTATGATTGGGCCTACAAAATCCACTTGGGTAGGAGGAAAGGGCAAAAGGTTGGTCTGATTTCACTAAACTATCTTTCTTGGATTGTTGGGCTTGTAGTATCTTGAGCAAAATTTATAGAATCGACTAAAGAAACCATATTGGATCCGATTATTTTCGGATAATTAAAAAAAAAAAAAAAAGTTTAAGTCGTTGAGTTAAATTCAGAACTCAAATGCAACCTACTCAAACACATATTCCATTTAGATACATGTTTTCAAAATTAATTGTTAAAAATTAATATCCAAACACACATTGAAATGTAAATATTAGTTTTCTTTTGGTTCTCAAGTCCAAACCTAAGTTTTTCATATAAGTTTTTATTTATTTTTTTTGAAAAATCAACAAAAAAATTATAACTAATTTTTTAAAAGTCAACAAACTCTACTATTAAAATTTCATTCCAACCCATACACCAAATACAAGAGTTTAGATAAAAACTCAAATGCAACGTACATGATCTAAATGAACACTAATTATAGCTCAAAGCAGACATGATTAGGCTTAATTTGAGGATCTCACGTGCACCATTAATAGGGTTAAGGGAGAGTTTCGAAAAAATAAAGCGAGTTTTATAGGTGAGTGATTTTCTCTTATAAACTCTTATTCTTATTATTATTCTTCTTTTTATAATCAAAGTGTATTTCTGCGATGGTAAACGTAGATGCATCTCTCACATTAAGAATAAATCACAATTAATCCGGTGGTTTTTTTATTTTTTATTTTTTTATCGTTCTCAATAATAAGACTTATTAAGGCATCTATCTAATAATTCCTTTTGAAAAAAAAAAAAGTCCTCATGATAATCGTCCAATATGACAATGACGACCTTGCTTACATGAACAAATTTATAGGAAGATTCGTATATATATGTATAAAATTTCTGATTGGCTTTTAATTTTTTTCGGTTCATTCTTTTGGAAAAGGTAAATCCCGAGTTGACCCTTGATCTTATATGGTTCAATTAGGTCGTGAAGTCCATTATTATCTATAGAAAAAATGTCAGGGACGTCAACTATAATCTTAACTTTTGAATATGTGTCATATTAGCTGTCATTCTTTTATTGATACCACATCAATTGATCACATCTGCTAATCAAAATATGACACATGAATTGGTACTCAAAAAATTAAAATTAGAGTTTGTATCATCAACACTACTCTTTTATACAATGGTCCAAATGGGCAAACGATTACCAAAGGATCAGACAGACTCAAAAGAATCCTTTCTTTATTTTTCTTGCTTCGCATGAAACCTCACAATCTAAAAAAAAAAAAAAAAAGGGGGAGGGGGGGGGGGGGACTCTTCAATGCTTGTCATCGCTTATCTTAAACAGCCGCTTCCACATCTTTCTTCTATATATATCATCATTTATATTTGCCAACTTTTACAACTAAATTCGCTAATAGAATGAGTGTTTTCTTTTAATTGGAAGTGACAGCTGATGTGGAAACTCGACGGGGTTCAAGAGTACTATGTAGTTTATGTTCATAGTAAATATTTGGCAATAATTGAAAATTTATTATTATTATTATTATTATTATTATTATTATATTCAAAGCTATGTAAATATAGGTCGGATCTAGACAAAACATTTAATGTTCAGTCATGTTACTTATAGTGAATCATTTTCAAACTAGGCATATATGTTTGTGATCTAACTTCCGACTGAGAGGCTGTAAGTCTCAAAGATGGAAGTTATATATAATTTAACTAATTTCCAAGTTTTTCTTTTTTCTCCCTTTTGGCCGATAAAAGCCACACAGATAAGTAAATGTCTTTGAGAGTATTATTCTTGAACTTTCACATCAATATATTAAATGGAGCAGAGAAAGTCCGCCCATTGATAGGGATATCGGTTAACTTTCGGTTGCACTAATGAATCACGACAAAGGTATTTCATTTATTCGTCTAATTGTCTTTTTATTCCGAGATTTCCTCTCTTGTGCTCTTAAAACTGATCTCTCTCACTCTCCTTTTGTCATCTACATATATTTCCTATATTTCCTTTGAAAAATAAAAATAAAAAGTCTCACATACCCAACTTTATTTTCCACATTAAAAAAAAAAAAAAAAGACAGATGTATAAAATTATATGCATGTGTTTGGCCACGGGAGTCAACACGCAATTTTAAATATGCGTAGTGTTTGGAAAAATAACTGTATTATTAAATTTTATGTACGAACTCACGTAGAAATGAGTTACGTTTTTATTGGTAAATACAATCTATTATATTTTAATTGACATGATAATTGTTAAAAGTTTTATTAATGAAAATATAACTCATATATCATGAATGTTGGTATTCAAAATTATTATTGTGATATATTCTAAAAATAGAGATAATATATAATTCCACATATATATCAAACTCCATTTGAATGAAAGAAATTGAGAAATTTATAGTACTGTTGGAATATCAAAATTAATCAATTAGAATTTAGAATTCAGTACTTCTCTCATGAAATTAAGAATATAAAGGACAAATGGTTCTTTAAGGTGAAGTCTTTTCAAAATTATAAAAACAATAGACTAGCTATTAATTATGAAATGCAAAATCGATATCACATCCGGCCGGACTTGGTTCAGGTTGAGATATATATGTATATTATATATGTATATATAAATAACATAATTAACCGAATCCCAACGGGTCAGAGAATCACTTATATTTGTAGTGGGAAAACTGTTTTGGGTTTGTTGACCCCATTTAGACAAGCCACAAACCCCTGTTGCATAGGATGTTGGGTAACACTACCCCAATTTCTTTCTCTTTTTTCATCTCTAGAAGAAACCCCACCTAGCCATTTTTCATAAACATCATTGCCCTATAAATGTATAGGAATGTATAGGCATGCATTATTTTGCATACCCTAGGACCGAGAAAATTAATATTGGATTCTCTCAAGATGCTTTTCTTTTCTTTTCTTTTCTTTTCACAGCGCATTGAGATCTAACAAGGACAAAAAGGGAAATACCTAAACAAAAGGTTATACATATATAACTTGCATTCATATATATATATATATATTTATATATATGTATGTATATATAATCTTTCAGGTCTGAATCTGTTATCTAAACCTTCTCTATCCACAATGCAAGGGAGTCTTTCCAATATCATTGCATGCATGATAATAGAAGTATTGGTTTTTAAGGTACTAGCTATCTCAAGGAATTTGCCATGCATGAAGAATAAACAAATTGAAAACTTCAAATGAAGAAGGAAGGAAATAGACATATTTATTGCGGAATTCTACTCCGAGCACTCTATCATCAGATTGGCCTCAATTCTAATATATAGTTCAAATAGGATAACGTTTATGATTTAAAATATTCAGAATCATAATACAAAACATCGTATTTAAATCTCACGGTTGTGATTAATGACCATGATAATGGAAATAAAATGTGGGTTTAAGGAAGATATACAAAAACTTGAGGCAATTAGCAATGTGCGTCTGCAAGGAAGCTAAAAAGTAGAAAATTGAGAACACAAAGTTGCTTTGTTGCACGTAATGAACAAGGAATGAAAAAGGAAAATTAAATAGCAAAAATAAAAAGACAATGTCAATGGAGCTTGGTAGCTAGCTAGCACAAGATTTGCAAGTGGGATTTGTGGCTGGAGAAAAACACTGTTATCATTACGTTGATACGATATGGCAATACATATACATATACACATATATATATATGTGTGTGCGTGAGGGCAATTGGGAGAAGAAGTGGGTTTTGAAGTGACTCAGTTTTTGACCGTTGGGTCCTGGGGTTCACATCATCTTCTGTTCCATACCACAAGTACAAGTACAATAATTCGTTCCCAATTGGCTAGCAAAGAAATTGCCTTTGGACCTAGATAGATAGCTCGTTAATTGACCAAACTTATCAATAACAAAACCTCTTGTATATATATTTGTTGCTAGAAAGTTAGTTACTTGTTGCACCACTATAACTGTTACACACACATATATGTGTGTGTGTATTATAAAGTCTTCATGGCAATTGATGGGGTGAGTTTTTTTTTTTTTTTCCAATGACAGATACCCCTTGTTGAAGTGATATAGATGATTCTCACGGACCTACTTGAAACAATAAGATGCTAAAGAGAGGTCCCCCCAACAGGGGCCCTCACATATGGCCTTGAAAACATATATATGCTGTATATATATGTGTGTGTGCGCACGCTATTGGGCAATTAACTAGCTTTCAAAGTGTACATCATCACCAGCAAAGATTTAAGAGGATCATACATATAGGTAGCTTTTATACCACAAAAATTCAGGAATCAGGTTTATCTTGTCAGACTTTAATTTCATGCATATTGCATAATGTTATTGTGTCTCAATTCACTAAAATTGAGCACTATATTAATGATTCAAGGAATATTATGGTAATTAAGCAAATACACGTGATTGGCATGCCGGATTTAGACTGGTATTAGGGTTATTTATCCTAACCCATGTTCGGTGATAGATGTTTAACTGGATAAGTTAGTCGTTGACCAAAAATTAATCACCTGTTTGCGGAATTAGTTATTCCTAAGAAAAACATGGGGATATGGTTGCATGCTTAGTCTTTTATTATTTCACATCTAACTCCACCAAAAGATGAAAAGTTGGAACATATTATTCCGAAGTTCAAAAAAGAAGAAAAATAAAAGAAAAGAAAAATTGGGGATCGATAATCGTCTAAACTAGAGTGCAATATTATTTCTCAACCCCGTACCAGTTTCTAGGTCACCTTCCTAAGGAGATCGCTGCAGCCAATGGAGCTCGTTGCCCCTCCTATTGTCATTGCGAAACTCAGCCTCCGCCTCCATTGGTGCCGTGAAAGTCAACCTCCAACCCAGTGTTTTCGAGAAACCCAGCCATGCCCCCCTTGCCATTGGAACCTCCTTCATGAAATCATGAGCTCTACCCCCTCCTCCTTAAAACCCAAGCCCTGCAGCACGGGAAACACTTGATCTCCTGTTTAAAATTTGTTGCTTATTATTATTTGTAATTACAGGATTTTGTAATTTTTTTTAGGGAATTTTTAGTTGTTATTAATATTAATTTTTAATTTTGTTCAGTTTGACGATGCACCAAATTCATAATAGGATTTGACACATTCTCTCCCCACTATTTTACGTATCTGATTTTGTAATCTTATCGAGTCCTATGTACCAAACCTGATCATATATGGATGGAAAGATCTAATTGGTCCAGTTGTGACTGTTGATCTAAGTTCATAAACTACTCCTTGGCCTGCTCGTTAATTTTTTCTGTAGAATTACAGTCTCAAAGTACAGATCAAGTTACCGTACGTCTATATAAATAAGAAAATGATATATATACACATACACTGGAGCTCCCATGTGCAGCACCTGTATGAAACGATAATTATAATATATTTTTTATGCCTTACTATAATAACCAATTAATTTTAATATAATATTTTTAATAATACTTATTTTTTGCACTATTTTAAATAGTTCATATTATAAAATACAAAATATAATATTACAAGTGTCGTCCTATCAGGTTACCGGATATAAGAGTTTCAAATTAATTGGATGCTCGCGTGTGTATATATATATGGGATTATTTTCATAGACAACTGAATGCATGCTCGATTAACTTTGTGCACATGCCCTACATACTAAGACTATAGCAGACGATTTTTTTTTTCCCAAGCTTACTTAGGCTCACAAGCACGAAAATCTCCATAAACGTAAACAAGGTTAGTTTAAGTGATATGCTGCGTTGTTATATGCAAAAAAAGTACTAGTAAAATTTTCTTCCTCTACAATTTGAAGCACTAAGTAGATATATAAATATATTTATATATATATATATATGTATATGTGTGTGTGAGTAGATCACAGTATACTCACGTACAAATTTGTGGAAGCCAGCAAGGATATCTAAAAATATTACTTTCTGAGAAATAGGGGGTCTACGCTTAGCAAGTTGAAACAGATCATATATCACTCTTTCTTTTAAATCAAACTTGCAGGCACCAAATGTAGCAAAAGGCAGGCTTTTTCCACTAAAACTTATATGGAGTATTTTACGAAATACATAAAAGTACAACAAAGTTACGTAATTTATATATTTTAATTCTTGATTCTATAATTTTGATGTAAATTAACAACACAATTTAAAAATAAATAAAAAAAAGTTTAACACCGTGCCATAAGTTATTTTTCTTTTCTTTTGGTACCTTAGCAAAAAAATAATCCAATTTATAGTTACATGATGACTGTAACTTACACGGAAATTGGCCCTAGCTTTCAAATCATATATAAGACCATTATAATGCTAATTAATTAATAATATCCGACCATTATAGTACAAGTTCGCTATGTCATGGTAATGGTTACTTTCACTCGCATTAATTAATCATAATTAGTCAAACAATTTATAAATTAACTCAATAATATGTCTTCACTTTTGGTTCACTTTTGGTTCATAATATTTCAATTTAACTTTAATTAAACTGTATTTTTTTTATAGTAAGTTATCTTTTTTTTAAAAATTAATAAAAATTATAATTAATTTTTAAAAAATCAATAAACCGATGAACTAAACGTAAGTTTATTTTTAGACATATATACCTTTATATAAATGATTGAAAACTGCATATGCCCTTCACATGGGAATGTGTTAAATAACTATCTCTACTCTCTCCCCTTCCACTTTTGTGAATCTAACTAGTGGCGGGGGCCATATGTATATTTGTTGTTGTCCAGATGCAAGTTGGGCAGGATTTTATATATCTCGTGGTCAATATCTCTTTGAACAAACTTAGAGAGAATAAATATATTAATATACATACAAATATATATATATATATATATAGGATAACAATTGAAAACTTCCTTGTTTGACCGAATTTATAATTTTGTTAGTGAACTTTCCAATTGGCTATAAACCAAAATATCCGTGTATATATATATATATATAAGAGATTGCTACATGAACATAAATTAAATACGCGTGTAAAGCAAAGCTTTATCTCTAAAGTAGAATAATATCATTATTTTAAGAATCCTTCAGTACTACTTTTTTGTGTCTCTAATTATAACCAAGTTGACCGATCTCTAGACTGGGGAAGAAGAAAGAGAATCAGTTTATTAAGTCTATAAATCTAAATATAGGTCACTGAAAAATTGTACTTTTATTATATCAGTAAATAATAATATTGTAGTTGTCTTTTAGCTCTATTAATTGATACATAAGTATGAACGACTTTAAAATTTTATAACATGTAATGCAAATTATTAAACTGCTCTCAATCACATATTAAATTTTTTAAAAATTAATTTAATAATTAAAATATAGTACTTACCAACAAAGTAAAAGTACCGTTTCTTATAATAAAATTTTCCATCAAATAACTAAGATTTGAAAAGTAAAAATTCAAATTTTATTAGAAAACACACTATTAAACATGTTCGAAAACACTTTTTAGACTATGATTCAACCGGTCACTCAATTCTACAAAGCGCATATGTGCAATTACCAACAAATGACTTTTTTTTTTTTTTTTTTTTTTTTTGAGTCACCGTCTGGTGACTTGAGACCCTCAATAATATGAATATGGGCATGCAAATATTCTAACTATAGATTTTTGCTTCCATTAATATTCTTATTTTTCTTTTCCCCCACCCGTGTGTGGTAGAAAATTATAAAGAAGTCTTCGGCTATAGCCATAGGACAACTTTTGTATCCTCTTGGTAGGTTCAGAGTAAGTGGTAACCAAATTCTAAATTTCTTTTTTTTTTTTTTATTAAAAGAAGGGCGATTGCCACGGCGCCAACTTTCAGTCCGAATCAATGATGATCAATTAATGATAGTGTTCTCGGGAGTAGAGTCGAAAAATCCATAATTTGCATGTGCTTGCTTCACATTTCTGAACGTGCACTACCTAGCACTACTCACTGTAGTATCATCACCACCATTCCCACTACCATTCAATCACAATTTTCCCACAGTCCCTCTTGACTTGACTAATATTTTATTATCATTTCTATAAATAAATGTATAATAAAGTCTCATTTTATCTATTATAATCGATAAAATTTATTTTTAAACTGTTAAAATATAATTAAAACAGTTAATATTTTTATTATATATGATAGTGATAATACCATTAGCTCATATTAATATAAATTAAAAAAATTAAAAATAATATAAAAAAATAAATTAAAAAGAAATAGTAAAACACCCATTATCTCCCCAGCCGCCGAGCTAGGCCCCCTCCACCCTAACACTTGAGTCCATGCGCCCCCCTTCCTTGATGTCGACGAAGCCCCCCCCCCCCCCCCCCCCCCCCCAACACATCCTCCCTCACGCTTGAGCCCATGCAACCCCCCCCCCCCCCCCCCCCACATGACGCCGACGAGCCCCTCCCCCCCCGAAGTCCGATCTAGTCGGTGTTTGGGGGGGGGGGGGCATCGGGTTTGGGAAGGGGGGCTCCTTGGCATCTCGCAAGCTTCGGGGGGGCCGCCGGTTGACTAGTTGAGAAACCAGTTTTTTATTTTAGTTTTTTTTTAATTTTTTTGAATTTCTATTTTTTATTTTTAGTATATAATATTATGGGTTAAGATACATATAGTTATCATGTATAAGTAATATATCAACCGGGACAATTTAAAAATAAGCTCTATCGATCAGGTATATGAAACGGGCTTTATCACAATTTTACCCGATAATATATATGAAAAAGGCTTTCCCGTAGCTTTACCTCATTTCTATAGGGAAAGACTTACGGCAGAATCCCTTTTATATGTCCTCTCAATAAAGCTTATTTTATAGACCATTTGATATTATTCAACGGTTAAGATGTTGCTTATGTAGGATACTTATCATGCACCTTAGTTCATAGGATTCTAATTTAATAAATAAATAAATAAACTCAATTGATCGAAAACCACCCCTGACAACCGGCGGGCCCCTATTGGAGAGATCGCCCTCATTCCGACAACCTTATATTTTTCACCGATGAAATGCCCCCTCTAAAACCCGATCTGTGAAACCTATCCACCCCTCCTCCCTGACACCCACGTTCAACGAAACCAGACTGCGAATAACCCCACATGTTCGCGACTACAAAATCGCCAACCCAGTTCCCCTCCGATGACCTTCCACGGCCCCCTCCCTCGACCGATGAAGAGCAACATTCAGAGGTTCATTTTTTTTTTTGGTACAATCTTATAGATAGTGTTTATTTTAATTATCGTATATCTTTTTATTTCTTGTCTATTTGATTAAATTTAAATGGACATTAAATGAAACTCTATCGATAAAATATATATATAAAAAAAAAAAACTTTATCGTAATCTTTCTCCAATTCTATATACATTTTACCATATGATTTTTACTTGAGAGTTTTCTTTTCTTTAAAAATAGAGACGAGCCTTGAGAATTGAAGAGGTGGGTTAGGTTTTAGTAACAAGATGAATCAAATTAGCAGATTTCTCTCTCT
Source organism: Ficus carica (assembly GCA_009761775.1). Lineage (NCBI taxonomy): Eukaryota > Viridiplantae > Streptophyta > Magnoliopsida > Rosales > Moraceae > Ficus > Ficus carica. Next base: position 14,605,605 of record CM019741.1, on the reverse strand, counting down.
CTCTCTCTCTCTAACGAGCGGTTGCGTCCCCCGCCAATGTAAATCTGACACCTGCGGATTCGGAGGTCGGCGTGGTGGTAGGCCAATACTGGTCCTGTCCTGTCCTTTGCCTGGCCTGGCCTGACCTGACCGCTCAGTTCTCATAGAGCAAAATCACAAGGTCAACGCTACTACCCTTTGATTACGTCATCTTTCACGTCATCCCCCAGCATCGTTGGGTCCCACCCTCTCCCTCTCTCAGTTCTCATCCCCTTTCCCACGTTTTCAGTCTTGTCCTCTGACTTTCTTTTGCATTTTATATAAGTAGTATAAGCCCCTCAAACCCTCTTCCCATGTCCATATCAGTTTTCTCTCTGGTCTTCCTTCTGTTTACTCTCTAATTTCCAACTCTCAAAAAGAAATAAACTTCATTCCCCACGCGCCATGTACGGACACGACGGCACCGCATTCCCACGCGCCGCCGGACCCCCTCCTCGGCGACTACCTGCAGTGCCGGCAGTACTTGTGCCTCCGCCCCTCTGCTGATTCAGCCTCCTCACTTGCCGCTCCAGCTGCCTCCACCTCAGTATCACGACCAGCTGGCGGCGGCAGCGGCGGCGGCGGCGGAGGTGAGGTGGACTCGCTGCGCGAGACCCTGGCGCTGCTGAGCTCCGATGGCGCGGCGAGCAACAACAACGGATGCAGCAGCGCGTGCAGCAGCTACAGCTCACCGAGCTCAGTCGGCTGGTCGGCTGATCAGCAGCCGAGCCTGATTCAGCGGAGCGTGAGCAGCCACTCGCTCCAGAAGAACGGGGCCCACCGAGTCCTCTCATCGGTGTCCGAGTTGCTCGACTCGGCCGAGACGAACCCCGTGAGGAGGGTCTACAGCACCGGGGACTTGCAGGTGATGACCTAATTAATCCATACAGTTCACTTAATTATCATCGTTTCCTAATTATTAGATAATTAACTTATTAATTCAATTTGTTCTCTCAATCATGCAAAAGATTATTGAAGTATGGACATGCCTAATTATGATCTAGTTTGTACCATACCATTTCCATCAAATACAACCAACGTACTAATTAATCTGTTTGTCACATGCAAATTTTTTTTTTTTTTTTTGGGACTCGCAAGAAACTATAGTAGTTATGTATGTGCGTATATGCATGTTTTAAGAATTAATTACGTGGTTAAGTGCGTTAATCACAAGGTAATTAGATTTGACACTTTTGTAATATTATTAATATATATATATATATGTATATATGTACATGTGGCAGAGGATTAAGATGGTGCAACATAGTTTAGATCAGAAAGCCCATTATCGAGCGAGAGCAGTGCGATCATCGAAGGCATGAGCAGAGCCTGCCGTTACAGTCCGGAGGAGAAAAAGGAGAGAATTGAGAGGTATAGAAGCAAGAGAAACCAGAGGAACTTCAACAAGAAGATTAAGGTTTCTTTTTCTTTTTTATTTTTTCCTTGCTAATACATATTATATATATATATATATCTATTTTCTCGCTTTATTCTGATGTCGAAATATATATGTATGATAGGTTAATTAATTGTGAGCTAACTTTTAGTTAGGACTGAGTCAAATAATGATATATGATGCGATATATGTCATGGGTTTTTGGTCAACTAAATATTAATTATCAGCGCCAAGGGACCAAATTTTAACCCAATAGCATGAGCTCATCCCTCACGCCTCCAAATATGGTCTGGTGCGCCTACTATATGCAAGTAGCAATTACAAACACATATATAAGAAAGTAGGACTGTATAATAGTATACTATATACTGTCAATATCTTGGCAGTTTTTTCTCACAACTAAAATACTTTTGACCTTATACATATATCTCTATATGTGTGTGTGTGTCTATACTATCAATCCCGTTTCCTTTTATTGACTTGTGTGGCTGACCAACTCGGCTCCTTCCCTTTTCTTTTGATTGCTTTATGTCAATCTCTGGTTCTTTGAGCTTGGTCTCTTACACTCGCATTGACTGTGTCACTATGGGTTACTGCAATTGTCGTTTTCGGGCATCCCGTATGAATCCGCCCATCTGAGCTTCCTTCTGCCATCCTTTTCTTGCACTTCCACGTACCTTGGCCATTTTTCATTTCAGTATGCATGTCGGACGACATTGGCGGACAGTCGTCCGCGCATAAGAGGGCGATTTGCGAGCGAAGAAATAGAGAAGATTCTCTAGCTGATCATGGAGCCACATGATTAATGGTGGAGAGGAAGATGAGGACGACGACGAGAACTGGATTAACTTGCTTGATGCCTTCTCCTCAAACCTAATTCCTTAATCTAGCTAGCTAGTCATGAAGAAAGACTAATTTAAGCTAGTCCCTCCATGTTAATTTTAGCAATTTATTATATATATATATATATATGTATTATATACAAATAGTGGCTTAACAATGCAAATTTTAGTCTCTGCTGTTAGTTTGGGATTGTATAATGCACTTTAAGCAAATGTGTTTTATAGCTTAAAGTGGTCATGCATCATATGTACATATGGCTGATTGTATAATTAATTTCAGACAATCTGGATTTCAAGACTCCAATTTAAGGGTGAAGCTTTTTTTATATGTATAATTTAAGAGAGAGAGAGAGAGAGAGAGAGGTTACTTCACAATAACGTCTTATAAGGTATGCAAATATTAATTAGTTTGCGTCAGGTAAAGTTTATCCGGATAATCAACTTTTATGATAAGGTTGAAAAAGAAAACCCAAGTATCGACATCGTTGAGAAAGGAGGGGTCAATTAAAAGATCAAAAATGGCGATATGATGACCTTTACTATTTCCAAATTCCAAAAGAGTAATGTGATATATATATATATATATATATATGTAGCGTGGAATTTTGTGCAGTGTTAATCTAAAGTACTCAAAACGTTATTTGTCCTTTCCCATTTTTTCCTCCTTTGAGCCCACTATGTTAATCATATGTCTCACTTTTCTAAGTACTAAGAAAAGCCTAACATATATATAATTATGTATTCCTAGTTAAGTTGTCTAATCTTTGGTTTGAGGTGCTATTGCTAATAGTGGAGGGATCTGACTAAAGTCTATTCACACTATTAATGATAAAAAGATCAATATTCGACAAGTACTAATTTGTCATGTGAAGGAATCAAACTATTTATATTGCTGAACCCATTAATCGGTTGCGAGGATAGGGTGGTTCGCTTGTCATGGTGGTGCTCTAGACAACAGTCTATAAGAATTGTTGGAAAGAGCCGCAAGACATGGACAGGCACAAACCCTAGCTTATAATATTGTTGCCTAGCAAATCAATCAAATCATTCAATACTCTGATAATACTTTCGGTCATAATATTTTCTTATATAACATTTTACGTGTATAATATTTTTTGTGTGAGTCATGATCTTATGACTAATATACGTTGTCATGTATATGTATTTAGTCATAAAGTTCGTTGTGTGACTAAAACTTTATCATGAACGGGGAAAACGTTTGTCACAAAAATTTTATGGCTAGAAATGTCAGTAACTAAAATTCACTTCTTTATATATATATATATATATATAGTGCTTGTCATATTGTAATATTGTTGGTGGTGACAAGTTCATGGTCAGTATTTGTTCTCGATATATATGTAATGCAAGTTTGCGGCAGGAATTTCAATATCACGCACTAGCTAGCTAGTTTGCCTTAACACTTAAAAAAAGAACTAGAAAAGATTAAAGAGGAGTCACCCTGGATCATTGTTTTTTTCAGTTTCATGTCATCTCAATCAGCTCTTATATATATTAACCACAAATAATTAAAAAAAAAAAGTTATAAGTGTTTAACCTTGTTGAGAGAAATTAATATTATCTAAGAACTGAAATGAATGACATGATTATCATCATTACTATTACTATTTAAGCGCCTTTTTTTTTTTTGCTTTTGTTTTTTGAAAAGGACTAAAAGCGGTTCATTGTCATTAATGTTCATGAACGATAGTTTGGAAAAATAAGGTGGAGCACCAAGTTCTATACTTTCTTTCTCTTTTCTTTTTTTTTTCTTTTTTTTTTTTTTTTTGGCTGTGACCAATTTCATGTTGTACTTTAAGTTGACCCTATATGCCCACTCTTGATGCCACATACATATGCATTAAAAGCAAGATAAATTATTTCTTTTTTCTAAATTTGTGCACCTTAGGGTGTGTTTGATTGGAAGGAGAGATGGAGGGAGGGAGGAGGGGTAAGAGGAGAGTCAATTCCATTGTTTGGTTGGAAGGAAATGAGGAGGGAGAGGAGAGGTGGAAGGAGAATCTCTCCCTTTGAATCCATCATAATGCATCATTTCATCAAATAGAATGATGCACACTCTCCTTCCCATTTTCAATTAAAAAGATAATTTTGTTCTGAACTTAAAAAAAAAAACAAATTAAAATGGATAATATAATAATTAACTAAAAATTATCATCTATCTTTTTTAACTATCCCTCCCTCTTACCGAACAATAAGAGGGATTTATACAATTCTCTCCATCCTTTTCTCACTCCATCTCTCCTACCAAACATAGCCCTTAGTGCTGCTCTCATAACAAAATGATTACAGTTATTAAATATTTATCGTGAAAAGGAGAGACTAGAGAAAAAACAAATCAGCACGTGCTGGACACATACAAATAACTTGTTTGAATATTTCAACTAGTTTTATTCTTAAATAAAATACATAATTAAGTTCTCCTTCTAATTACTTTCTTGAATGGGAAATTAATCTAGAGAATTCGTTATTAAGGCATATACTATCTTGATTCCAAGTAAGATAAATTCCTTCCCGAACCATGCAGTTCGATTAACTCTAACTCAGCGTGGAGCTTATTCATATCCTTCTCTATCCTCATACTCTCAAGCTCTATCCTTTCTTGAGAAAGAGAGAGAGAGAGAGAATATCTGATCATTACGCATTAATATAAACAAACACTTTTGTCTCCTTCTATATGAGAATTCTTTTGATAAGTTAAGAAAAATATAGATATTGGTACCATATTATTAACTTGTAACTATCAAATCTACATTAGGTTTTGTTAGCTGTGCATATGCGTATATTTTGATATGATTTTAATGGTATATAACGTTTAGAAACACGTACACATTAGCAGAAGCCATCTTTAAAATCTCTTTTAATGGTCTTATTTTGGATTTAATTATAAGCAAACTAGACAATATTGTCATTAAGGCGAGAGTTTAATTATGTTAATTCAATCTCTTATTGGTACCCACTAGGTCGGTCGGTCACATGTTACTCAATCATGAGAGAAGCAAAGAAGAGTAAGAAAGGCTTTGTGACAAAATTAGACGGAATCTGTTTTCTTTAATCAAAGGCTATATATACATATATGTATATAGTTGTGACAAAAATTAGACGGAATCTGTTTTCTTTAATCAAAAGACACACACACACACACACACACACAAACACACTAATGTGCAATTCTCTGTTGTTTAATCAAAGGCTATATTCACTAATGATCATTTAGGCTTAGGAGAACGGCCCTCTCGATTTTTTGTCGGCCGGCGGTGTGTTGCCCACTACAAGTCTATGAATCGATTTCATTTATAATAACACTAAAATCTTAATAAAGCCACTCTATGTTAAATCTAATAAGGCTCCAAAGCCTGGTAAGAAAAGTTGATCATCAAATGCAATATTTTAGACCAACATTTGAAAAGACCACTGTAGTTGGTGGACCCCAAAGATCATAGAGAACAGTACTAATCTTTTGAGCCGATTAGCTTTAACATAAACATAAAGAATCTAAAGAATACGCCTTCCCTTATTTCCCTTTTTTGGTGTGTGTAACCAGTTTCTCTTTTAAATTGTGTCCTCCTTGATTCGTTTTTAATAGGGGAAAAAAAAAGTTTGTGGATTCGACTTTGTTGGATCTTCAACTTGTGTTCAAAAACATTGCTTCTAATGAAAAAGCTCCCCAATCCCTATGCAACGCCTACTAGTTTGGAAAAGAGAAATGGACATTTGATCTTTTACTAACCTTTAAAAGGATGAATGCACTTTTTACAGTGCATTCATCATTCGTCCTAGATCGTCACGTGACAGTCCAATTATCGATTTCGTGACGATCCAATCACCGTCATGTGGTGATCCAATTATCGTAATGTAAATTTGTTTATTTATTTTTGTTTGTTTATTTTTACACATGTTCGTCAATTAGTTAAACATAAAGATACAGGTGGCCGCTTTGCCACCCGTTCATCATCTAAACAAATTACTTCTTTTGAAATTTTGGTGCCAACATTGTTCCACGACAAATGATTTCATTGCGAATAATTAAATGGTTCTCCAAAAAAAGATAAAATCTTTGACAGATATATACACACACACACTCGCGTGTACTCGGACACATTAAAGTGTACATCCATGTGATGTTTAGTCATGTTAATCCTTGAAAACTCTGACAAGAAGTTTTGTTAGAAAGTTGGGAAGCCCAAATTTTAAAGTAATACCCTCTAGCACCACTATTTTTCCGATGTCTTTTTACCAAGTGTTTTGTCACTGTTTTTGTTAAACTACAAAGTTTCTTATTTTCCTTTTGGAAAACTCAAAACTGTAAATAATAACGTTGCCACAATAATGTTCAAATTTGATAAAGAGGACAACTTTAGACTAAGGGGCACCGAGAAATATACTCAGTTTTGGAAAGCCGTTTGTAAATAATTGTTATTCTTCAATGAATTAAAAAAAAAAACGGAAAAAATAAATCAGCTGGCATTGCCAAATTACACTCATCCAAAATTGGTAATGCTTATATAATACCTTAAGATTATTACTCTTTTTTTTTTTTTTTTTTTTTTGGCTCTCTCTTTTCACTGGAAACACTAAAATCAACTCCATATGTTACAGGACGTTGCCTGATTTTACTGTGTTCAGACGGTTCAACAAATGTACCCGAAAATCTTCCATAGAGACAAAGCCGTTGCAAAACGAGGCTATCTTGTTTGCTTCTACTTCTTCTGTGGGGCTTCTTGAAAGGTGAACTCAGCCTGCGCTTGAGAGGAAGCATCATAGCTTGACGAGGTACCTTTCTTTTTGCTTTGGTATTCCCTGCATAGAATAAACATAATATGTCAAAGATGGATACCTTTGGTTGAAATCGAACTTGATCCTTCCAATGTCAGCACTTTCAAGAGCAAGTCGTAAAGGAACACATTCGATGGTCAAGTAAAATGAAACATATTAAGACACAGACGGCATATATACCTGACGTACTGGATTGACACAAGGTTAGCTGATCACTTTCAGTATCAGCTATTCCGTGCTTTTGATCTTCCATGGCCACATCTGGTGGTCCAGTATTTGCAACCAAAGGATCATGTTCAACTATTACCGTATCAGACTCTGGAGGAGTGTGATCTGTGAGTACAAGTGGAACATGCTCGGATTCCTCAAACTGTTCCTTATCTGTATACTTTTCATGCAGAGCAAAATTAATCAGAGGGCGAAGATGCTTCTTGATTTTCCGTATCTACGTCAGTTGAATCTTCTTCCATCAGATCATTACCTACTGATTCTGGGGTTGTTCTGGAACTTCTCAAATTCTCTTCTTCATTCGGAGCAGAAATACTGCTATCTTTGGATGGAGTGAAAGCCTCTACTTTTGAATCAACGTGAGAGGCAGAATCCAATACAATTTCATCCGTACTAACTGTCCCTTTCTCATTTGGTAAACTAACTGGTGATTCGAAGTTGTTGACAGATTTCCGTGATTGCGAGTCCTGAATTTGTTTTCCAATCAAGTCAACATTCACAGTTGACAGACTTGGATTATTTGATTCTGCCTCCATGGTTGTCATAGGAACTCCAATATCCCCAGCATCTGACAATGCATTTGTAGTATCACAAGAAATAAAATCTGAGAATTCTGATTTTCTAGGGCTTGAAGTTTGGATGGGACTTTGTGTACTGGAGTTAGACCTGGCTCAGGAAGATCAAGCTTGTCGTGTCGTTCTTGTTCTAAATTACCATCACTTGTGCTTGGCAAACCTGTTGATTTACCAATAATATTAAAATTTTCATTATTATCAGGTGACTGGGGTGTGACCTGAGTTCTGGATATCAAATCCTTGACTCGAAATCCATGGGATGGCATGCCACCAATAATGGAAGTAAAATCGATGGGTTTCGCTTTCTTTGACACTTCACTGGAAGCAGCAAAAGATTTGGCAAGATCGTCCAGCAGCAAATCACCTTCACCACTAGAGATGGGATCCCATTTAAACAAGTCGCTAGACCAAGATTTGTTGGAGTCAACTTGTTCTCCTGACGATATCGCTGGTTCAACCTTAATGATTTCTTTATGAAACTGTTTCTTCCTCAATGCTTTAGTTATCAGAGTCCTGCAATACGAAGAGTAGAAAGTTTCCAGCTCATTGAACACTTGCCAACATGACTATGAGGTCTATTGTAAGTCATCATACCTACAATTTTTGGAGACAGCGGCTTTAGCTCGCTCCATAGAGAGCCCAAGTAAAGACGACAGGTTTGCAACATCATATGGTCCTCTCAATTCGTATGCAGAAGGTGCGGCACTAGAGATAATTACATTCCTTCCTCGAGTCCAATCTACCAGTAACTGAAAGTTGAACAGTATAACATAGAAGATAATCAGACATATACAGACACAACTGAACCAAACTTCAACCACAAGTTTATTACATTTGACCCGCGTTCAAAATGGCATATTCACAACTTGCAACTGTGAAACGATTCATGACAGATATATAGTCGGCAAATTAGCTAAGAATGGAAACAACGGAGATAGCCAGATAGCCATGCCAAAATCAAAGCCATCATTCTCTATTTTAAAGATTCTTGTATGCTATGCTCTTTGAATGATGATACACAAAAAATCCCTCATCTGTAATAATCTTGAAATAGCAATAGTCACTGCTTGAACTATAGCATCTAGCTAGATACTCATCGACGGCCTATCAATAATGTATAATATAATTCACGATCAACCAACCATGCTAATAATTCGTATTCGCCTAAACGACTTAAGAAATTCAATCAAACCAACCATGCTAATAATATGTATTCGCCTAAACGACTTAGAAATTCAATCAAGGAAATAGAACAAAACAAAACCATTTTTAAGGTTCTTGTAAGTCATGCTCTGTAAACGAAAACATGTAAAACTATGTTGCATCATTATATGATTCAAATAACCTCCTTAACTCTCACCTTAGCATTTGTTATTATCTGCCTTCTTGATTGAATATCAGTAATGAGACCAGAATACGTAATTTCAAAATATACTCCACGCTGCAAAGAAAATAAAATCTACATTAATTCCAAACTTTAACATTTAAAAGCCAAAAACTTTCTCGAGAAAATTTTTCAAATTTTTTTTTTTTTAACTGTGTGCGCTTATTCAGTTAGGAACACAAACCTCAATAGCAGCTTTGACCATAGGCAGCTTCAAACGGAAAGGTAGTCTCTGTGAGAAATCGATCGTAATTATATGTACCTGTATCAATCAGAAAAGTTTTTAAAAAAAAAACACATAAAAAAATGATTCTTTTTCCTTTTTCCGAGGAACCAAACAGAAAATTGATACAATTCAACTGCAAATAACAAAAACTATATTCAAAGAAATGGAAAGAAAGGATTTAACCTCGAATTTCTCACAGGCGAGGTCGAAGATGGTCTGGTTCATAGGCCTGACGGAGACCAAATCGTAGGTCTTCAAAATCGGGTTGCCGGAATTGAGAGCCTGGGCGTGGGAGGGATTATCGGCGACGAGGGTGAGGCGCGTGTACTGGTGGAAAGGGGAGGCGCGTGGGACGGCGAGGAGGTCGCGATGGAAGTAGACGGAGGAGGAGAGAGAGGGAGAGAGCTTGAGGAGGGAGGAGAGGGTGAGAAGGGGAATGGAGCAACGGTCGCGATCGGACATGACGCCCTTGATCGTACGGTTGTAGGCGACTCCGGAGTAGCCGAGCTCCATGACGGTGGTGGCCAGGTTTATGCGAGTCGCCTTGTCGGACGGCGAGGCTTCGGAGGAGAAGGGAATGTTGAGGTCGAAGAACCCCATGGCTATCGGCGGAAGTCCAACAAACGAACAACAACAAAGGGTTTAAGTAAGATGAAAAGCATAGGGGTTTTATGATTGATTTCAACTTCTTCCGCTTTCTGAAAATTAAAAAAAAAAAATATATATATATATATATTAATAATTATTATAATAATAATTAATAATTAAATAAATAAATGTAGTAATGGGAACCCAACGGTACGACATCATTTCACAAGAGTTTGTTAAAGAACCGCCGTTTGATGTGTGGCATGGACCAGCGGCCCAACCTCATACGGGCCGGGCTGTGTTGCATTAGCCCAGTCTGACCTTGCATTAAAAGTGAAAGAGAGAAATAATAGCCATTTTTAGAAAATAATTGAAATAAATCGTAGGTTTTTAAAATAACTAAAGTAAATAGTAATAAATAATAAATTTATCAAGTCCATAGTTTATTTACATCTTTTAAATATGTGATTTACTCAGCAAAATTTTCACTTATCTAAAAAATTATTATTTACCTTAAATGTTTTAAAACATCAAGGATACCGGCGCCCTTTAATGTTTTCATTTCAAATTATTTAAAATTAAAAGTACTCTTATAAGTTTCAAAATTTACTAATTAAATAAAACAAATAAAAAATTCTCTCTCTCTCTTCCTCTCCCTCACTCTATCGTTAGGGTTTGTATCGTTTATATTTCTCTTTTAGGGCCGGAGTATGACACCGCCTTTTAGTTGGCCACTGGACTACCGGCTCTAGAGAATATGCTTTTGAATTCCACGATGATGGATTTGAAGGTGAGATGGATTCGTGATTGGAGGGGACGTATTTTGATCTCTTTGGTCATATAGTTTGACTTGTCACCATAGATATTATGCATGAAGTTTAATCTTTTTTTCTCCTGTTTGTGATAGTTGTTTGTTTGAAATAAAGGTGATAATATTTACGTCATGTAGGTGTTGCATTTTTTCCTTATGTTTTTGTTTTTATTTTATAATAATGAAGGTGGTTTCCCCACATTCTCATATTAAATATATGTCCAATCCGTTAGAGTTAATTCTATGATGTGTTGGTAGTGACCTTTTTACTATAGGTTTCTTGGTCTCAATCGATTGGAGGTTTCCATCAATTGTAGTGGTGTTGTTGAAAGAGCCATATGTGTGCTCGATGATTGGTGTGCCTATTTGATTTCCCGTTATTGGAATCCAATGCATATTTCACCCCCTTGTATGCTTCAATAGAATTTACTGGTAGAACCGATCTGTAATTGGGGTTAAGTTTCTTTATATTATGAGGTCATTCCAATCAATATTGGTGTTTGTATTTCTTGATTTGGAATACAATCATCATTTTCAAAAAAAAAAAAAAATTACTAATTAAGACTAAAAGTACATACTATATATAGTTAAAGTAACACGATGTATCATAGCAAAATATACCCATTGAATGTGCCGATTTTTTTTTACAAATATAAACTTAGGCTATTGACATTTTTTGTTTGAGATGATCTAATAACTCTTTGAGTCCCACATCATTTTTGAAGACCAATCAGAGGAGAAAAAAGTGACTAAAATGCTCTTTGAACCTCATGGCTATCGAACATAAGCACGCACGTCTGTCCAACAAGCAAACAAACAAGAACATAGGGTTTTATGATTTCAATTTCTTCTGCTTTCTGAAAATAAAAAATAAATTTTCGAAGTGTAGGGAATTGAAATGTACAATATCGTTTGACGAGAGTTGGTTGAACAACCGACGTTTTATGTGTGGCATAGAGATGTAAATAACTATATTGATCACCTCTAAAAAGGCACACAAATATTGAGCATGTATTTCTTTACAAATCATATATATTTTATTGAAACATGATCAATTGATGATTAAAAAAAAGTCCGTTTGGTGATTCAACTCAAACTTAAACTTTTTATCTTAGTTTTTATCTTTTTCTAAAAAGTTAACAAAAATTAAGATAAAACCCACTAATATTATTGCTAACTAACAATAAAACCAAATACTAAATAAACAATATAAATACTCAAACTAATTAAGATAAAAACCACCAATATTATTAACAATAATAATATAAATCATAAATCAGAAGGTTAAACATCAAGAAAGAGTGGAGCCCTTCAATATCTTCATTTTAAATTATTCTAAATTAAAATTTTAATTTATAAGTGTCGAAAGTTAATTGGAAGAAAGTATAAAATATTATTTTTGAATAGAGTAATAATAAACTATAACATAAAATTTTAAATATAATAATAAATAGCATAATCAAATTTATAATCATACCATAGCAAAACTCTCTCTCTCACTCATCCTCTCCCTTTCTTTCTCTAATATGAAATTATGCACATTTATTAAAAATTAACTACAAATCCGTTATATTTTTAAATTTTTTTTAAGGAAATCTAGGATTTACCAAAAAATATATGCTATAATCTATCATTTTTTAAAAACCTACTATAAACTTCAAAAAATATTTATAAGATATGTTATTTGCTACAAAAAATATATGCTATAATCTATCATTTTTTAAAAACCTACTATAAACTTCAAAAAATATTTATAAGATATGTTATTTGCTACAATTTCCTAACTTGATAACTAAGACTAAAGGTAGATACCATGTATAGTCAAAATAACACTATACATTATACCAAATATACATATTGAATATGCCCTTTCTCTTTTCTCTTTTCTTTTTTCTTTTTTGGCGCAAATTAGCATTGTTATTGGCATTTTCATTTGAGATGATGTAATAACTCCTTGAATCCTACATCATTTTTGAAGACAAATCGGTGAAGAAAATAATGGATTAAAATACTCCTTTCAACAAGATCCTCATCATGTTTAGTTAATCATATTAGTTGGTTGCGTTCATGTTATATATTCTACATTAAATAGTCCAATCTCACACATTATATTCTTTGCAAAAAGTCTCTTAATAAAATTAACAGGACGTTTATTTTTTTAAATTATCTTAATAATCAATCACTACCAATTAACTCAAATTGGAGATTGAAAGAGGAATTGATGTCAGCATAATTTTTACTACTCAGTGTAGTTGACATCGTAGATTTATATATATATATATATATATATATATATAATTGTTAGAAGGAAAAATAGCGTCTGCCATCATGAAAACCCAGACTTGATTATGTAAGGAATAAATTTATAACACGTGATAAATTCTCGTTTTGAAATCATAGGAGTTCTACTGTGGGATAAAGTTGTTTTTTTCTGTCCATGGAATAAGATTCAACAATTGGTGTCGGTTAGATTTACAATGGATCCAATCTTAGGCTCCGTTTGGTGAAACAGTTTGAGTTGAAATTTTTAAATTTGAGTTGGTTGACTTTTTAAAAATTAGTTATAATTTTTGTTGACTTTTCAGGTAAAAACAAAAACTGAAATAAAAAATTTGAGTTTAAGATGTTTCACTAAACGGAGCATTAGGCTATTGAAAAATTAGTCTGCGCACAACAAATTGTGGACTGTGCTCCAAATAGGGATGACAACGGGGCCTGATGGGGTTGAAGAATGCTTTCATGTTCTTATTTCCGTCCCTAAAATCATTTTCATCCCCGCTTAAATAGAAATGGAACTGAAGATAGGGATTTATGTCGGAGGGACTTTCCCCATACCCATTATGTTCCTCATTTATTATAAATGTACATTTGAAAATACAACAAAATAAAAACAAACAATAAAGTATACATGCATCAAAAATTGAGTTCAAAATCAAATATTTCATTAAACAAACCAAATTCTAAACATATGCAAAAGAAATTTTAATCGTAAAGCCATTGAAAATCTCATAAAAACTTTACAATATTTGAAAACTAAACATTTATAAAACATTTAAGCTAAAAAAGCTTGAAATCATAAAATAATAAAATATGAAATTATCTTCATTTAACTATTTGTCGTAGTTTTAATTTTCATTTCATTGATGTACATATTTTTAAAAATAATTTTTTATAATGTATTATCTATTTAGAAATATATAAATCACACACAAATATATTGGAACGGGGACGGGACAAGGAGTGCTTTCCTCATCCCCACCCCACTAATCTTCGAGGATCAAAAATCATCCTCATCCTCAAACTCTGTCTGCTATTCTCATCTCGTTCAGGACGAATCCCCACAAGGTTCCATCTCGCGTGAAATATTGTCATCCTTATCTCCAAACCAAATGAACTAAAAAGTCAAAAAGATAGAACTTTATTTTATTTAATTAATTTATTTATTGATTTGCTTCTCCGACGCACACAAGAACAGCAGCCACCATTTTTTTTTTTCCTTTTTGGTTACTCCACTAAGGAGGAGGGAAATCAGACCTGTGAGACAGAGCTCACATCACAGTGTGGGGTGGGGGAAGGGCCAGGGTTCACGTCGCCGTGAAAGGAGTAGGACGAGGATTCACGGGAGGTGGCGGGGAGGTCGTCGGCTGTTTGGTTCATGGGAAGGCTAATCAAAACAAGAGGTTGACGGCGACGAGGGCGTGGGAGGCCAAAGGGGAGAGCGAAATGAGGGGGTGGCGAGGTTCCGACGGTGGAGAGGCAAGAGGCTCGGATAGGGACGAGCAAGGGGTGAGGTTCAACTACGGCGTCTGCTTGTGGTGTGGCTGAGGTGCCGATAGCGGGAGTGGCGCCATGAACCTCTAAGACAATTGATATGGACTATGGAGAATCAGTTTTTTTTTTTTTTTTTGCTAGTTCACTTGTTTTTACAAATGAATGGCTAATATTAAAAGTTCAACAAAGTTGATGGCTGATAATTGTTTAGGTAAATATTGGAATTTTGTAAAATATAAGGACGTCTAAATACTTAAAAAAACTTTTAAAAAAGGGGGTGATCAAATGTGCAAGTCTCTACTTAGGTTTCCTTAGATAACATAATCTGCGGCCACTGATTTCTGATCTAAAAATCCATATTTTTTTACCCAGTTGATGGGATAAAAAAAGGGGGTCTTGTTGTAAAATCGGCCTTGAAATTGATCTATGATATAATAAGAATGTTGGAACTTAAAATAATGTAGCACTTTTTTTCAAATTAAAAGAGAAAGTAGTCAGACAAAAAAAATAAAACGGCTTTAGTTAATTTTTTTTTTTAACAAGTAAGATAGAACTAATATTATAAGATTTTGACTATATGATGAATAGCAACAAGAATGTTTTTAAATATGATAATGAACATGTGTTTGTGAATCGCAATACCTGTTTGTCAATGGCACGAATTAAAAATTTGTTGCTTCTGTCTATAACAAAATTAGGCTAACCATAAGTTTTGAAAGACATATGCTAGAAAAGATCAAAAAGTTGACCAGGGAGGGAGATTCGATGTTTATAGACGGAGGACAGAGAGGGAGAGAGCTAGAGAGCTTGATAAGATTAGGAGAGGGTGAGAAGAGGAAATGGAGCTACAACCGCAAATTTGAACATGATGCCCGTTTGTTGATAGGGTGACTAGTTAATCTTCTTGGTGTTTAACATGATCGAAAGGCAATTTTACTTAACAAGGCTCACCCTATTCCTGCCTCACATCAGAGATCATATAAAGATTGTCTACGGTTCCGTATGGTTGGATTGTCCACTTTCGAAAAGGAAAATTTTATTGTTTTAAATGGTAAGTCTTTTCATTTTGAGAATTAAATTGTGTTTAGATGTGTAAAAAAAAAAAATTTCTTGGAAACAAAAAAGTTGTTTGGAGTGAGAAAAAATGGTGTTGAAAATTATACAATGTGTATTGTGAGAAGATTTAAAAAAAATTCATTTTCTTTTTTCCAAAAGAGTATTGTACAAAGTAAGTTGAAAATGAAATAGTTTTTCTTTTTCAAAATAAGAGAATGATGGAAAAAGTTGAGATAAACACTTTTTTGCAAAAATTTTCTAATTTCCGAATTTTGATATGTCATCCAAACATAGGGTACATCAATTGGGTGTTAGGATAAAAGCCAAGTTGGTATTTTGAATATTTGAACATCACAAATCACCGGATTAACAACCAGAAAAATCTATCAGACACAATTTAAGGATCAAAATATGTGAGCTATCAAGCGAAAATCAACAATATTTACTCTACTCAAATATTTTTGTAATAATATTTAAATGTACAAGAATTATTTCTTAAAAGTGTATAAACTTACATACCACTTAAGAAACCCTAGTAATTTTCTGCCGAACTAAGCCCCTATGTAATTCATCTTTACAGTGAAAAACTCTCCAAAAAGAAAATGGAAACAGATGAAGACGAATATCTATAAATCCCTATAATTTTAATGCATTCTGATTTACTATTTTATGTGAGTGTCTTTGTCAAGTGAGGATCGACTCCACTTATCCTATCACCCATAATTTTACCATTAGCACTCTTTTATTGTAATGTTGTAGGCAACTCAGTAGTATTGGCCGTTTATTTAATTACTTATTTAAATTTTGATTATTTATTTAAATAAGTGTTTAAAAACTTATTTTATATATATATTAAAAGAAAAAAAAATGATTATAAGTATAATCTAACGATAATTTTACGGGTTTACTTTATATTTTATTTAATTTTGATTCAGGGCCTGGGTTTAAAGTGTATCTGGACGTGGGGGTTTCAAAAAATATGGGCCTCCACCTAGCCAGACGCAGAAGCAGAAGTAGAAGCGCCAACCATCCCGCGCAACTTTCGCATCCAAAAAACGAAACACAAAAACGGGATTTTCCCTCAAAACAAACACAACAAAAAACGCAAAAACTATCCACCACTCACAGACACGGAAGCCACGTCACCGATCCGCACGCATCCCGTACAATCCATCTCATCCGTTAAAAAATTCATCAACGGTCCAAAACCCTGCTCCAAAGACTTAAACGGATCCAAAACATTTTCCCAACACTCAACCCACCGTTATAAATACCACCAATTCGCATTTTAGATTATCAGATAATCAAAATCCCCAAATCTTCCCCCAGGAAATCCATCCATTTTAAAAAATTTCAGGTTTTCCCTCTGTTCTTTATGCTCATCAAGTCTTCATCTATGCAAAATTCCTCTCTAAATTTCTGTTCTAATCTCTTCTGATTGTTCGTTTCTGGTGCAGATTCGTGAGATTCGGAGGTGATCGACAATGTCGGGGCGTGGAAAGGGAGGCAAGGGGTTGGGCAAGGGAGGAGCGAAGCGTCACAGGAAGGTGCTGAGAGACAACATCCAGGGCATAACGAAGCCGGCGATTCGGCGTCTGGCTCGTAGAGGAGGTGTGAAGCGTATCAGCGGTCTGATCTACGAGGAGACCAGAGGAGTTCTCAAGATCTTCTTGGAGAACGTCATCCGCGACGCCGTCACCTACACCGAGCACGCCCGAAGGAAGACGGTCACCGCCATGGACGTCGTCTACGCCTTGAAGAGGCAGGGCAGGACCCTCTACGGGTTCGGAGGTTAGAGTCCTTCCGCGGCTGAAAAGTCTTGCTGCTGTCGTCAAGAAGGTTTCGGCCATGTTTGGGGATTTTCTGGTTAGGGTTTTAATTAGCGCCTTTTTTTGTATTTGTAATTACAAGTTTTTAATGTTAGTTTGTTGGGGTTAGATCGGGTTGTATCTGAAGTGAAGTCAGTCCTTTTGTAATTCAATATCGGAATTGCAATTTCATGTGAATTGAATTTGAATGCGTTTCGTTTTTAGTAATTTCATTCTCTTTTTGCTTTCCTTTCTCCGAACGTTCCTTTATTCTTGGTAGAATCAAGATGAGGCTTGTTTTATTTTGTTCAGTATTTCTTACCTAATTATGTCAACCCAAATTTCAAGCCAAGGGAATATAAAATAACAACTATAAGCACAATACTAAAGTTTCTCAGGTCTTGGAATGGAATGAGTGTAAAACAAGGAGTATGTTCACGCTTATGATAGTAATGATGGGGTTGAATATGTTCTTGAAAATTTATGATGAATTTAGGCAATGTTGGGATGAAGTTGGAAAATAAGACAGATTTAAGTACATTCAGTTAATGCTATTCTAGGAAGGAAAACAAAATTTCGAAAGGAAATTGGAGAGTTTTGTTGGGTGTTTGAGCACATGTCGTTGCAACCTACAAGCCATTAGCCCGGGGCACAAAAACAATTTCATGCCTGCTGGTCTGTAAGTGTGAGCTGTGCTAGTGGCGTGTGAGGCGCTTCCTGTAGTCTATGGCGGCTGTGCTTTTATAGGTTGACTGGATGGAGACAAGCTAAGCTTACCGGTGGATAGCGTTGCTTGAATAGAGGCAGGGGTCAGCGAGAACTACCAAGGGTCGCCATCAGTGCTCTCAGCTGATGCACATGGTTTTGAGGTTTTAGAGATTCATAGTGTTGTGGGCGACGGTGAGACTAGGTGCACGATGGATCGATGGTTTGCAAGGAGGCACATGTTTTTGTGGGAAAATATGAATTAGACCCCTTGATTGGTGGTGGTCGGTCAAACTGTAAATAATCACTTTCTAGAAATCAGGAATGTGATTTTGATATAGTAGTTACTGAATATAGGGTTTCCTGATTTAGCTAAGTTAGTTTCCCTTTCTTATTGTAATCTCGTGTATATAAGCCCTGTAATTGTAAACAGAGATATACAACTTTTCTCTCAATTTACCACAGTTTTTATAGATTTGTGTCTTGAATTGTTTGGTTGGGACAACTGACTTCAAACTCAATGCAAATGGCTGCCACTCGTGGTGAGGCACGAGTAGCAGTTATACGACTTTAATATGGAGCGTGCGCAAGTTTTGTTTTAATTTTGTTATTTTTTTTGTTGTTTTGTTTTAGTTTTTAGTTTTTTTTTTTTTTTTTTTCCTGTCATAACCAAGAATGCATCAGGCTCTTATAATAATGATTCAGGACCATGAGATCCTCGCGTGTTGGAACTTGGAACCAAGAATTGAGATAAAACCGAATTATATGAAATAAAGTTGTGTAAAAAGTAGCAACGTCAGAGACGATGGCAACTCAAGGATATCAAAGAGAGGATTCTAGAGATAGAATTAACAAGAACATGTTAAATCTCAATTTTCAATTAAGTCAACCTAGTCCATATCCAAATATCAAGTGGGTAAAGAAAAATCATCAGCAGCATCAAAGTGTCAAATCTAATAATCTCTTGTTTAAAAACACGAATATGCTTTTTGCCACATCTAACATCACATGACTACTTACGTGATAGTTTAGTCAACGTCACATCACGATATTTTTTCTTTTTGGAAATGCATTTAAGTGCAGCAGACATTTTGCCGAATTGTTTAAAGTTCAGAGTCGAGAAAAAGAAGAAAAATAAACTTCTTTGATCAGCGACTCTACTGCAGAAAAAAGAGTTCTATAGGATTCTGATTTTAACGAATCTAGAATAAAGTCCAAATTAACCCTCACAAATTCAAAAGAGTGAAGGTTATGCTTTATAATATCAAACTTCTCCACTTAGAAGACGCTTGGGAGCTCACTCTGCTTTGTGCTTTGAACCTTTCCTCACACTGGAATTACTCAACCCCCTCGTACACCTTCCAATGAACTTGAGAATCTCATCGATAATTATTACCGGAAGTGCAACAAGAAGCACCAAAAGCCATTCGTTGAAGCTGAGAGGAACGATGCCGAATACTTGTGCGAGGAACGGAACATAGAGGATTAAAAAGTGCAGGCCAAAGGAGACGGACATTGCCAGAAGGAGCCATGGGTTAACCCAAGGGGGCATTGTCAATAGACTCCCATCCTCAGAAAGCGCGTTAAGGGAGTTGAACATCTCAATGGCAACCAAAACAGAGAGTGAGAGAGTTGAAGCTTTGATTTTGCCCGATTGGAAGTACTCGCATGGATTTGTATCAAAGTTGAACTCCTGGGACCCTGCTGTGAAGGGAGACACTGAAAATCCCTCCCATGTACCGCATTGACCCCAGTTTGTGAGCTGAGAGTAGGACACAAGTGTATGGCCATCTCCGCTCAGGTCAATGCCTAAGAATGAGCCATGTGTGAACCAGATGATGAACACACCAACAGTGGCTATCCCAACATACAACCCAATCACCTGCAACAGGTTGACCATTTATGGTTAAATATTTTGGAGAAAAGTCCAAGCAAATTCTCAAGTGAATTACAACTTAAATGCAGTATGAATAGAAGGTGCAGATGTTAAGTACCAAATAACGGAACAGAATCCAAGCAGTGATCAAGGAATCATCGCTTCTTCTAGGGGGCTTTCTCATTATATCTTTGTCTGGAGGATTAAATCCCAGGGCTGTTGCTGGGGGTCCATCAGTGACAAGATTAACCCAGAGAAGCTGAACAGGAATCATGCCTTCCGGGATACCCAAAGCAGCTGTTAGGAATATCGAAGCAACTTCTCCAATATTTGAGGAAATCATATACCTGCAAATAAAGTAGGCAAGGCAGGAACATAATAGTAACATAAATGCTTTAAACTGAAGGGGGCATGCACAAACCAAGAGGAACTTCGACAATGGTCAAGAGAGTGGGACGACTATATGTATCTTTGATGATGTTGATTTGTAAAGTTTGAAATTGATTTTAAAAACAGCAAAGCTACATTGAATATGAACTTGTGAAATATTGACGGAGAAGAACCAAACCTGATAAAGGCCTTCATGTTGTCGTAAATAGATCTTCCTTCACCAACAGCAGCAACGATAGTACTGAAATTATCATCTGCTAGCACCATGTCAGAGGCTTCCTTTGCAACCTGCAATGAGTGAATGAGCAATAATTATAGCCAGAAACATGAACACAAGCCCTAATCAATTTGGTGATTAAGTACATTGAAAAAGTTGAACATGGTGTACAAGGACAACCAAGAATATAAGCCAAAACTAGGATGAGACCACAAAGGTATTCATAACTACACATAGGAACACAGGAAAACATATTGAAGGATCCAATTTGATACCAGTTGAAGGGTGCTCTCGTCGATACATTCAATGCATGAAGTTCACCAAATATATAACAAAAAAAAAGATCATAGTTAGTTAGTATACCTCTGTCCCAGCAATTCCCATTGCAATCCCTATATCAGCCAGTTTCAACGCAGGTGCATCGTTTACTCCATCGCCAGTCATTGCAACAACTTCACCATCTTCTTTGAGCAACCTCACTATCTCTTGTTTATGTCTTGGTTCAGCCCTAGAGAACAAGAGCCCTCCGCTTTGTCTCAAATGATTTTTCTGGTTCTGAATTTCCATGAATTCTTTTCCTGTTAAGCTTCTTGAACTAATATCTTCATATGGTCCAAATACACCAATCTCTCGGCAAATAGCTTCAGCAGTATTCTTATTATCTCCTGTAATAACCATTACACGAATTCCGGCAGCTCTGCAGTCCTCGATTGCTTGACGAACCTCTGTTCTAGGAGGGTCCTTTAGAATTCAGAAGTTATACCCAAAATGATTATTAGCCCAACATTATGGAGAAAAGGCATAAAATTTGATAATAACACGGCAAAACCAATTATACACTGGGAAGCTCACCCTTATCCCAACCAGACCAACAAAAATAAGTTGATTCTCAATAAATGGATAGTTTGATGGATTAAGTAGAAGCTGATGAGCTGGATGGTCTTCGTCGCCATTATAAGTTTCAAACTCGGGCAGGTCTTCCTTGTATGCAAAACCCAGACATCGCAATGCACTTGTTGACATTTCACGAAGGCGCTCTAATATTAGATCTTTGGAATTTTGGTCCAATGGGACAATTGTACCATCAACCAGCTGAATAAACGAGCTTCTCTCCAATAAATTTTCTACCGCACCCTGCCACAATTATTTGATCAAGCAGCAAGTCAGAATGTATATCATATTCATAAAATGAGTAAAAGAATTGGATAGAGAAGAACTCAAAGTACCGTACAAATAATTGATGGAGAAGTTCAAATAAGAAACTTGATAATATAATTTGCACTGTTGTCGTAGTTTTCTCTTACCACTCTTAGATTGTTCCAATATTCTAATCACAGTTTCCACATTCTAGGGAAGATTTCGGCTCTACTTTCCCAATTTGACACAAGACCATGATAGAGAGAGAGAGTGAGAGAGAGAGAGAAGAAAAACTAGCGAGAGAGAGGGGAAGAGAAATCCAAATAAGTGACAGGACAAAGAGAATGTACCTTGATCAGCAATGACTTTTTTCCTGATCCAGAATTGACAATGACTCCCATGGATTTACGATCACGGTCAAACTCAAGAGTTGCAATCCGAGCCTCAGTATTCTTCCATACTTGACAACAACCTTTAGAAAAGCAAGATTGCCAAAGTAAAATATTAGCACCCAACAACAAAGAAAGAATGAAACTATCAATGACCAAAGCAGGAACACAGGAACGTACGCAGCACATCACCAAGGCCTGAAGTTGAACCAACATTCAACCTTTCAGGAAGTCCCATCTTTTCTACTAGAACCTGTAACAGTAAGAAAAAAGAATAAATAATTAAGTTTTTGATAAAAAGTTTCTTCATTGTTTCTTACAATCAGTAATTTGTAGACAATGGACATCTATAAACAAGTCCGAGAATAGAAAGGTACTTTTGAGTAAGCTAATTTAAGTGCTGTCTTAAGGGAATAGGTTATATTGCAAGATGACGACTAACGCAATAGAGGCAAGACGATATAAAAGATCAAACATTAGATTTAATTTAACATTTTTTCCCTTGTTGTCAAATCTCTGATGGATTTTAAAAAGTATAACCCTTCAAGATTAGCTAGAACATTGTAATTTCCAGAATAACTAAAAAGCAGAAGAAAAGTGAAAAATGGCAAGTACTATATATCTTACCTGCAGTGCTGCCTCAGTTGGAAGTCCGTTGGCCACATAATGATTCCCAGATTGTTCAACACCAGAGTCATTACACAACGCCGCAATCTTCGCAATCATTTCAAGATTAGCATCCAATCGGCCAGACGGCCAATCTTGTATCTTCCCATCAAAAGGGTTGTATGTCGTTCCTTCCACATTGAAGGCTCGGAGAGTACCAGGCCTAAAATCATTTGCCACAAGCTTCGATACAGCCATCTGATTCGTTGTCAAAGTACCTGTTTTATCAGAACAGATAACAGTTGTGCAACCAAGAGTCTCAACACTGGGCAACTTGCGAACAAGTGCATTCTTTTGAGCCATCTTGCGCGTGCCAAGTGCCAAACACGTCGTGATAACAGCAGGCAGACCTTCCGGAATCGCTGCCACAGCCAAAGCCACTGCAATCTCAAAGTAATAGGTACACTTCTCAAACGAGAACTTAAAATTCCTAGGCCACCCGTTAACATATTCCCAGCTGAGAAAGTATTTCACATTGATAAGCCAAACTAACGCACAAATCACTCCGATTATCAATGTCAGAACCTCCCCAAATTCATTCAGTTTCTTCTTCAATGGGGTGTCTTCCTCACTCTGTGCTGCTTCATGAATCTGTGAATGCACTTTCCCTATCTCCGTATTCATCCCCGTCTGAGTAACCAAGCAAATGCAATGCCCATTCACCACAGTCGTCCCTGCAAAAACCATGCATTTCTTCCCTTGAATATCAGAATTTTCCGGGACAGCCTTAACAGTCTTGCTCACCGCCTCACTCTCTCCCGTTAACGACCCCTGCTCAAGCCGAACAGTCGAGCTAATCAACCTCAAAACCCTCATATCCGCAGGCACCTTATCACCAACCCTAAGCTCCACAATATCACCGGGAACAAGCTCCTTGGCAGGCAAATTAGGCACCCTTTTACCATCACGAATAACAGTCGCGTGCTCGGATTGAATCTCCTTCAAGGCCTCCAACGCCTTCTCGGCATTGCTCTCTTGCCAAATCCCCACAACAGCGTTCACAATCAAGATCAAAAAGATAACGAGCGGCTCAACAAACGCGGTGATCTCCATCTCACCGCCCTCCTCACCGTCAAACCAGGCAAGAACAAAGGAGACCACCGCAGCAATGAGGAGGATCCTGACCAGAGTGTCGTTGAACTGTTCCAGAATCAGTTTAAAGATCGACTGCCCCTCGTGCTTCTCCAATTCGTTCCATCCATACTCCTTCCGCCGCCGATCCGCCTCGAAGGAGGACAATCCGAACTCCTGATTCACGTGAAACCGCTCCTCGCATTCCCGAACATCCTTCGCCCAGGCCGGGAAAACCACCTCACTCAACGGCTCGCTCTCCTCCTTCCCGTAGTTCTGGCCTCCCCTCCCCATCGAAAACTCCGCTTCACTCCTAATCAAACAAATCTAAAGCACATAAATCTATACATAAAAAAATTTTCCCCAAACCCTAACCTAAACTCCTGTTTGGTAACTAAGAAAACCGCAAAGAAAAGTTCAATATCCAACCAAATCAAACCGATCTTCGCAGAGAGTGAATCCAAAATGGAAAAATCAAAGTCAAAACCAAAATCAAAATCGAAATCGAAATCAAAAATTAAAGAAGGAAGATTTGTGGATTTTACCAGATTTGACAGAGCTCAGTTCTTGGTTCTTTCCTATGAGAAAATAATGAAAAATGGATCCAAATGCTTCTCTTTGTCAGGGGGAGACAAAGTTTATATTGGAGTGGGAGCGATTCAACTGCCTCGCACGCCTGCTAGATTGCTCCTGGACGCAACCGGATACCACATCTATCGACCAATGGGAATGCGACACGTAATCGGGATGAGAGTTAATGACCCTAGGAAGTGGGCCACCCAAAAAGTGACCACGTGGACGTCTCTGCTTGCTCGCCTCCCTTATTAAGCATGTGTTTGGACCTACGATAATTTAATTTTTATCTTTTTTTTATTAATTTTATTTAATTTTATAATTTAAATTTAAAAAGTACGTAATTTTATTGAGATGATTTTTTATTTTTAAATTACATAGAATTTTGAGACGAATAAAATAAATTTTATATTGATATTTTTTTCTGAATATATTTCAAATTTTTATACTTTTTAATTCAAAAAAATTCAAATAT
The DNA here is from genome assembly GCA_009761775.1 of Ficus carica. Taxonomy (NCBI): domain Eukaryota; kingdom Viridiplantae; phylum Streptophyta; class Magnoliopsida; order Rosales; family Moraceae; genus Ficus; species Ficus carica. Next base: position 14,580,609 of record CM019741.1, on the reverse strand, counting down.
CTCAATAAATATATTACCAATTCAAACTTAAATCTACACTTTAAATATTAACACCAAGCCTATGCTAAAACGGAGGAGCATCATGGCTGCTGGTGGTGGGGTTTTTGTACTGTATATTTCTTTTCTTTTCTTTTTTTATTTGTTGTCTAGTTTGTAGTTCCCAGAAAGAATATGCTTTTACAAGGCATTAGACTTTTATTTTAAATTTTATAAAAATAGAACGAAGTTTCCTGCTCATTACCTTGTGATTAAGTAAGGAAATTTTTTTATTACTATTATTACTTTTTTATATATTTTTTTGCAATAGTAGTCCCTTGGATACCGCATATTCTGTTTTGTTTCGTGAAGATATTTCTCATCTTATCTTATTTTATAGAAAAAAAAAAAAAAAGGTTTTCCACTCCATGCCGGCCTTTAGACCGATAGTGGTGGACCATAACGGCGAATGGTGTTAGTGTTACCAAACAGTAGAGGGTGTTGAATATGCAAAAATTGCCTCAAAAAGGCCCATGTGTCTGGCTCACAAGAGTGCGAGTGAAGTAGTGGCTTTTTTAGGTGGCTGATGAGACAAGCGAAGGGTGGCTGAACATTCTAGCTACAACTTTATAACTAGCTAGGGTGATAGTGGCTAATAGTCATGAAATTAAACCCCCAAAAAAAAAAAAAAAAAAAAAAAAGTCCTCATGCTTAATACTATGTTCACATTTCTGTAATAAAAAATTTGTGGAAATCAAATTATATGAGATTTATATTAAACTTAAAGAATACTAAATAAATTTATTTTGAAATTACTGATGAAAATTAATCGACTTAAATTGTGCGATAAATTTTATACCGTTGAGTTCTCTTACCAAGTACTTCTTTTCTGCTACATAATAACGCTCTACGGCATCCTTTAGTTCTATAAATTTCAGAGTTTAAATGCTGATTTGGTTAAATATAAAGATTATGACACCGACTAACAAGTACTATGATTGTATATTTATCTTCATTTAAAGGGGTCACTTTGTGATTAATTTTCAATTTATTCAACGTGCAAGCAAGGAAGAATTGTGTGATGTAATGTTAACGAAAACTGGACGGTACTGCGCATATAAGCATTTTTCTTTGGAGTGTCAAATTATAGTTGTTTGGTCATTACACGTAACAGAAAATTTAGTCAATTATATATATTTGGAATAATACACATCTTTTTGCCTTTTTTCTTTTTCTTTTTCTTCCTTGCTACGTCAATTTTGTTGGCTAAAGGTGTTTTGGACCTTTGGCTCAAAAAAAAAAAAAAAAAAAATCATTGTTTTGATTTTACCCATATAAAAGTCGGTATTTACCTGAAGAATTATTTGAGTACTGATTTTGCAGGCTGGCCCTATGTTTATTATGTTTTCTCAAGAACTAAAGATGCGAAGGACATTTGCATGCATTTGTTTTTTTATTGTCCTTTTGTGGTGCTAGTAGCTTGCTTCACACTTCTTAATTGTAAGTTGAAATGTCATTTTCAATTATTAATAACACTATAGTTCGAGTGATATCTCGCCCAAGCGTCCAAGAACTGCGGAGTTTCTTCCGGTAAATAAACCAAACAGAATGACGTTTTAGTCTACCTTCTTAACATATACGATATTCTCTTGTTTCCGAACTTAAATTAAGACTGATCGTCGTTTTTCTTAATAAGATCTTAACAAGATCTTCACGATGACTAGGATATATAGATTTATATTTATATATCACGTAAAAATACACTCATATTCTTGATATTACTAGTCATCATGATATGTGTACTCTATATCTTTATAAATTACAGAGTTAAAAAAAAAAAAAAAAGGACTAATGACTAATGTCCTGCACGTAGAACGTTGAATACAATAATTCTTAAAACGCCTATGAGACTGAGAGGAACAGAAAAGAAGGAATCATAATTCAACTAAGGAACGTTCTGCGTAAGTTTCTAAAAAAAGAAGCCAATAGGCCCCAAGGGTAATTGGTGACCAGAATATTCAAACTTCATTATTGATTAGAAAACAAATGGCCATAAAAGACTTTGTCCATATTCAAACTTCTATCTCTGTGGTTTTGTTTTTCTGGTTTCCTTTGGTAGTATTAGACTAGTAGTAAAATTTCTCCATTCGGTTACAAAGACTTTTAAAGTTCTTGCTACCAAAAAAAAAAAGGAAAAAGAAAAAAGACTTTTAAAGTTCTATTTCAGTTGATGTGAGATAGAACGTGTTTGGTACGAGAGAAAATTGAAAAGAAAGAGAGGGTTGAAGGGATTTGTAAGAAAAAGAAAAGATAAATGAAAGAAAACATATGAGGGAGAGAAAATGTGAAGGGGAGAAAAGAAATTGGTTTTCCTGTTATCATGTGTGATAAAGTAAAAGACTATTTTGTCAGTTATTTAATATTAATTTATTTTAAAAATAAAGACAAAAAGGTTATTTAACCATGCATACAAGCTGAATAAGTTTTCTCTTCCAAAATCTTTCATTTTGACAGATAAAAAATGATGGGACCCTTGGATTATTTTTTCTTTCCACTTTTCTCCCCTACTAGAAAACTTAAAATCCAATTTTCCCTTCAAAACTCCTCCCACTTTTTTCTTACCTCTCACTTTTAACCTATACGGAATACAATATTATTGTTGCTTGATATGAGAGAAAAGTGAAAGAAAAAAGATTGAGGGATAGATTTTAAATTCTTCAGAATATCTTAATTTCGGATTTTTTTTAAATTGGAGAGATAGTTAGAGAAATTACATATCAAATATCATAAAAGAAAATACTTCTCCATCCTTTATTTCTCTCACTATCCCTTTTTCGCAATTTTCTTTATTTCGTACCAAACGTGCCCTAAGCTAGTGTAGTCTTCTTTTAGAAAGTATTCCCCAACAGAGACAGTGAAGCTGATAGGCACTCAACTTTCGTCTTTCCCCAGAATAATCAATGCGGGCCTGTTTAATTCAGCTGAAGGGGAATTGTACGATATAATTTAGTTTAAGTTTACTTTCTTTCTTGTTGAGTGCCTTATCACTTTCACACAGTGACACAAATATATCGGGTCCATGTATTGAAACGTTAATTAGTGGCCATTCCCAAAGTCTCCTGCAATTTAATGTTTACTTGCAAAACAAGGCCCCAAATTTTTCTTCTTTTTTCCCTTGCCTGCTGAAAACTCCTATTTCTCTCCATTATGTGAGCTGACTTCTCTCTCTCTCTCTCTATATATATATATATATATGTTATGTGGGATGACTTGGTGACATAACAGTCGAATGATACAAATCAGCCACCAACCTTCAGGGCCACTTTACAGAGAATGCAGATCCCATGGGAGAAAGTTCAGGATTGTCATGCAAACACCTTATCTTTAGATTTCTGGAACAAATTTTGAAACTTGAGATCAATAATTTGCTGTCATACAAAATTATAATTAGCATGTTTTTGGTGCTAATATTTAGATTATAAAATTTGAGTTTAAATTGAATTGTAAATTTGGTGAGGCGTTTGAATTGTTGGAATTAAAAAGTATAAAAATTTGAAATGTGTTCAGAAAAAAATATCAACATGGAGTTTATTTCGTTTATCTCGAAATTCTATATAATTTTTAAAAAATCTATTTTGGACTTGTATATGCAAAATTATGGATTTTTGAAGTTTGAGCTACAAAATTATAATAGTAACTGTGAATAGTAAAACTGATGTTGACTTTTCAGAAAAAGATAAAAATTATATTGTAATTTATGATTCAAACCTTAACACCAAACACCCTTTTAGACTTGATCAACACAACATAAATCTAAACTATAAATAAGTCGTGGTATGAATTTAAAGATAAGTAAAAGTTGTAACATGTCATGTAAATTATTTTTCTTTTTCTTTCTTTTTTTTTCCCCTAGGAATTTCTTGTTGGAGGTGGTTTTGGGTAATTGAGGGCCCGTTTGGAATAATAATTAGAGTTGGAGTTTTGAATTTTTTTTTATTGAAAATGAGTGAATATTTGAAAATATGTGTTCAAATAAAGTGTCAATTGGAAATGAACTGTCCTCTAAAAAATAGTGTGAAAATTTGAAATGTACACAAAAAAAATATATAATATAGATTCTATTTCATTAATTGTCGTTGTGAGCATTTCGATATAAATATCATCTCATTTTAATTTAAAATAAGAAAGTTATTGGACTTTTTAAAAAATGAAAAAGAGAGAAAAATAATGAGATGATGAAATAAACAATTTAAAAAAAAAAAGTTGGAAAAATTTCAACCCTAATGGTTGTTACAAACGACCCTGAATTTGGTCTCTGCTAAATGTTTTGATTTTGGTGGGCTCAAGTTTGTCCCCCTTCTCCAACAGATTAAAATTTTATTTGACACATTAGTTTAATTTTAATTAAATTATATTTTTTTATTAGATTTTTCTCTTTTTTTGAAAAGTTAACAAAATTATAATTAATTTTTAAAAGGTCAATAAACTCAAACTTAAAAGTTTAATTCTAACTAACGATTAAAATTAACTTTAAGTATTATAGGGACAAGGGGATAGATATTGCTTAAAAAAAAAAAAAAAAAAAAAGGGTACAAGGGGACATATATGATGGGCAACTACCCAAACTTAATTAATTTTGATCCAAACGTGGACTTTTTATTTTATTTTAGTTTTTAAACTAATAAAGCTCATGGTCTAATTATGGTGCTAAATCGGGGACAGGCACCGGAAAAGTAAGATGAAAAGAAGGCTGAGTCAGAACTCGTAGAAGTATTTGAAAAAATACCATCCTCTTTAAAAATATCCGAGTCTATAAACATCATAGACAAAGTCATTAATCAAAAATGGTATAGTTCAAGAATATATTATAAAAATCGAAGCCCTTATAAATTCAGGAACATACCTAAATTGTGTATTAGTGAAGGTATATATCGTCCCTATGAAATACTTCACTAAGACTACTCAGGTGTTAAATACAACTAATGGAGGAAAAATACCTATCCAGTATAAGCTTCCTAATGCTATAGTCCATTTAGAAGGAGTAAGTTTGAAAACTAGCTTCCTCCTTAGCAAAGAAATTACATATACCAAACAAATCCTCTCTTTTTGGTTTTTTTATTTTTTCACTTTTCTAATTTCATAAAAAAACCAAACAAATCCTCTATCACATTCTGGTCCTTTTATCTTCTTGCACATGTTAACAGCCATATCTCTCATTCACGAGAAAGGAATCATGTTTGCAGTCGTTAATTACTCAACATTAATGCCGTTTTTCAAGTTGTACTGCGCATGTATTCGATATGACAGCAATGAACACACACACACACACACACTTTAATGTCGTTTTTCAAGTTGTACTGCGCATGTATTCGATATGACAGCAATGAATACACACACACACACACACACACACACAGAGATCTATATTACAGCAATCTTTGGTGAATATATAAAATTGCTTGAATACTCCCTCACCTAAAATAGTTTGAATTTAAGGTAGAGAGAAGAAACGAGACATTATAATTGCTATATAAGCATTAAATATATAACAAATTTTAATAATATTGGAAAAATCTCAAGAGAAGATTTGTGTATATATACTTCCTTTACCGCATGCATGAAACTAGATTGAAACTAAAAGGCGGCTCTTGTTTGGGTAGCACTTATAAGTTCTTTTTAATGAGTGCATGCATCTTAATTAGAATTTGTTGCAGCTGTTAATAAATGGAGGATATAGTTTTTGCAAATAAAAATTGGATTAATGGTGTCTTGACGTCTTTGGGATTTACGACATGAAGAAATCAACGGATATCACACGTAGAACGATCAAATAACCTAGCCCACGCTTTTTCTTTCTTTCTTTCTTTTTTTTTTCCTCCCCCAACATTCAGGAAGAATCAACTATATCTTGGGTCTAGTCCAGCTTAGGAGGCACATAGGAGTGGGTGTCAACCTCACGGCGTGAGTTGGGATTTCATCCCTGGATGATACTGAGGACAAGAGTCTTGGTAGAATGTCGTCGGTAGTAAATGGAGGATATAGTACTTGTGCACTCGAGATAAACCTCTCGAAAGCAAACATTTTTACTTGTTTTCCGGCAAGATTCATATATATTCAACAACTATTAAAATTGGTATATTTCTTATTATATGTTTGACATTTTGTCCGGCTTTTTGTAGAGCTTTAAAAATGTTGCCGTTGATTAGTATTAACATAATCACAAAACCTTTGGTAATTAGTAACAAATACTCAACGTCAAAGCTATCAGTGGTTATCACGTTCAAAATAACCTTATCATTAACACGTGTTCAAAATATCCGCTTGTGTACAATGTCCGAATTAACGGGCCCACATACTATGGCTAGTAACTAATTTAAAAATAACTACTTCTCTCCTAATATTGTTGATCTTTTCTTTGATGTAAAGAATAATTGAACAAAACAAACTAGAAAAGAAAAATCTCGGTTGTTATTTTTTTTTCTCTTAAAACTGAAATATTTTCGTTATTTATTTATTTATTTGTTGTTACTAATTCACTTTTTGATGAAAGATAGATGGGAATGATGTTACTTGATGCAACGTTTTTTTATATATATTGTAAAACTCCTGATTGATTAAATAAATTGATTAATTGGTTTTTTAGCTCAACCAAAAAGAAAAAAAAAAAAAAAAAAGGCTTGCTGGAAGTCAACTAATGATAAATAAAGAAATATTTTAATAATCGAAATCAAACTTTTCCGTTAAGTTTTGACAGATAAATGTTATACAATTCTCACGATGTTCAGGAACTAGATATTATTAGGATTAGGAAGTCAACTTAAATGATCAGTAAAGCTGTATTTACAGGGGAAAAAGAAATTATAAACTCTTTAATATTCACTCGCACCTACTTTTTCTCCCTTCAAATCCATACATATACCAACAAATGTTATCATCAAAGTTTCTCAAGATTGCTATGTTGGGATAATTTATCAATCAATAATTAAACTGGCTAGCTAGAGATTACTCAGCATGTTACTTTCACAAAAAACTAATAATGTAATTTCTTAGTTCAGTAGTAGTAATTACAACAAAACGGTATTAGGGTGATTCAAAAAATGGTACTAACTAAACAATTTTTAGACACTTATTTAAACAAAAAATAATAATAAATAAAGGTTTATTTTTATATTTAAGAAAATGATTGGTGGTCAAACGTACCAATAATTGACCGGTAAAAACCCACACATATATATATATTAATATCAGTCTATCAGTGATTTACCATTTTTTAAAAAAACTGTAATTTTCTTAATATTAAAAAAAAAAACTTTTGACATTTATTTAAAAAACCATTTACCCACATGTCCTTTTACAAAACTATATTATTCTTGTTATTATTATTATTACTGTTGCTAAAAACTATATTAATCTTGTTATTATTATTATTACTGTTGCTGCTGCTGCTGATGTTGTTGTTATTATTATTATGTTTTACTGTATATGAGATCTACATCTTTCATTTAATAAAAATACTTTTAGATTTTGAATGTGAAAAACTCCTATACAACCATTTTCTTCCCACCCGCTAAACGGATGATTCACAAAACGATAATGATAGGATGAACAGTAGTGTCAAGTACTGCAAACATTGGGGAAATAGATATTAGAGACACACAAATTTTGAACTTGGAGTTGATTAGTTAGATCAAACGCCTAGATTAACATATGTGTCTTGAACAATCTTTTATCTTTCAAACGTTAGTAGGCTTTCAGTCGCTGTCTTGCTGGGCGTCAATTATGAAAAGCAGGTTGTTGGCTTTATATACATATAAACGGGCCAGTAGTTGATACATATCTTTCTCTAACAGATATTGAGCTTTCCTTTTCTCTTGATCTGTTTAGTTGATACGGATAAAAGGTTTTCTAGTATTAATTATTGTCAAATCCTGATTTCATTTCTGATTTATCTAATTATTTTATCACTTTATCAAACACATGACTCTTCTGGAAACTTACTAAATCTTCCAACACATTTTCCCATTAATTAAACAAAATTACATTTATTTTTGTTTTCTTATGTTAAGTCTTTATCCTAATTAATTAAACTCACTATCTTTAAGTCATTCTCTACTTTAAAAAATTGAGAATGTATAGAGCACACAAATTAAGCAAAACCAAGATAATTAACTTTTACACATTAAACTATCGAAACCTTTTAACATGAGATATATGCATATATATATCATATCAAAATATATAGTATCTATTACACAATCCAACCTATATAGACGCACACCAAACTGTTACCTTCTTCATGTTTGAAGCAAAGACACATAAAAACATAACCTAATTAACAACTTTTTATAACCGCTCTCTTTCCTTCCTCTCTCTCACTCTCAAAATTTCTTTCCTGTTAAGCTACAATATATAGCTTCTCTATAAATATATAAAACCAAACCGGCTCATTCTACACATAGCACATTATTGTAGGACTACTAGCAAGACGTGGTTAATTCCATCCTATAACTTTATTCCAATGGCCTCCGGTAACATAACGAACCGCGGTGAAGGAGCCGCCCAGCCGACGTACAAGTGGCGGCGATCGGACGCTGATTTCGTGAGGTTGGCAGGGTCCAAAGCGAACGATGTTACTAGAAGTAGTAGTAATGGAATTAGGGTGAGAGAGCAGCCAAAGGTGGTGGACAGCGTCTCGTGCAGGCAGATGTTCTTAAGGAGCTACACGTTTTCGAGGAAAGAGAGTTTCCGAGAGAGGACCAAGAGGCGTTTCCGCAAAATAGTTAGAGCCGAAAGAAGATTCCGGAGGAGGACTTATAACCGGCAAGCGGCGGTGGCGGCAGCAGTGGCGAGGAGGAGAACGACCTGTCTGGTGGTTGTTAGGAGGGTGAAAGAGGCATCTTGTGCGGCCTTGTTGGCCATGTTTCGACGCTTTCTGTTTTGCACTGCCAAGGTTGACGTATTGGCTGATCATAACAGTGGAGATTTACCCTAATTTTATGATTTTTCATGTGCTTTTCTTTCTTTGTTCTTAATTTTTTTTAATATTGTTAATAACTTTTCTTGGGATTAAACTTATGTGATTTTGCGCATTTCTCCTGTGTTTGAATGAAAGAGTGTGATATGTAGAGCTGAACATTTGGGCGGGAGGCTCGGTTTGGTTGAAAACCGCACTTTCGGTTTTGCCAATACTCGAAACCGAAACCGCCCGAGAGGATTCAAGAACCGAGAGAACCGAACCGAAAAAATGGCGGTCGGTTTCGGTTCGGTTCGGTTCCAACCGAATTGCACAGCTGAGTCTGAGCAGTTGCTTTCCACTTCCAAGGCGAGACGGCGGCAGTGAGCAGTCCGGCGAAGGTGTGATATTCCGGGAAGGTATTTGGCTGGCGGCTAGAAGAAAAGTGTAGAAGAACGAAAAAGAAGAAGTAGAATAAGGAGGAGGAGGAGAAGAGTCGTGTATATGATAAGGTTTTATGATATTTAAAAAAAAAGAAAAAAAAAAAAGCTATGAAGTGCAAAACGACACCGTTCCAATTAAGATAGTGGAACGGTGCCGTTCTCTCTGAAATGGAAGCAGAGGTCTTTTAGGATTTCGGCTTAGAAAATTGGTTCTTTATGGGCTTGGGCTTAGGGTTTTCCTTTCCATCTGCAACCATGAATCAAAGTGTTGCAGAGGCTAGAGGAAATTCACGCCGTCGCCGGAGAACAAGAAGAAAACAGAGAGAGAGGAAGCGGCAAACATGACTCCAGGGTTTTTTTTTTTTTTTTTTTTTTTTGGGTCCTTATAGATTCGGTGCGGTTCGGTCCTCGCCCGAGGCCCAAAACACAAAACCGAAACCGCCCGTAAAATCACCGTGCGATTCGGTTCAACTGACCGAAAATTTCAGTTCTGATGTGGCATCGTTGAATCGGGCAGTTTCGGGCGGTTGTGCTCGGTCTCGTTCGGTTTGCTGTTCTTATGTTCGGCCCTAGTGATATGTATAGGAAATTTAAACCGAAGAAAACCGAAAGGGATTTTTTTTTGTATAAATGTTTTTAGTTTTTGTTACATGCTTTCATAAATTGTGAATCAATATTTGTTGTTTTTTTTTTGGGGTGAATAAGCCAATTGTGAATCAATTAAATGAAGACACGTGGGTTCAATTTGTGTTTCTTTGACCCGCAAAAACAGCAGCAAAATTATACACTCTCTTCTAGACCCTCCGCGTGTTTTTGTTTGCTTGTTTGTTAATGGACCAAGTGTTGTTGGGTTCATTCACTGTGGATGTAGCTTTCTTTGACCTGATTTATTCACCAAAAAGGGGAAGAAAAAAATCTTCGTATTGTCTTTAATAGAAGTGACAAATTTAACGTTTTACGTGATGGAACACAAACCGTGCACAAAGATAATGTAGAAGTTACGTAAAAGCATCTATTTCTATAGAAGAGTATTATATCCTAGAGGCAATACTTTCAACTTTTTTTTCACCAAAAAAAAAATAAAAAACTTAAATTTTTTTTTTCCTCGACCGTCACTAGCTGATCCTCGACTTTATCCAAGGGTTATTATGTTTTACTTTGTTTATAGTACTAGTCAGATTTTCATCTGCACTTAATATTTTTTTCCTTCTTTTGGAACATTTTATTTCCTCAGCCAAAACAATCTTATTACTAATGGTGAGCTGTAGAGGGAAAAAAAAGTTTAGGTAGCCAAGGATAGGAGCAAAAAAAAAAAAAAAAAAAGGCCAAAAAAAAAACCACGTGGAAAATGAAGGGGTTCGGAGAAAAGAGAGAGAAAAAAAAAAAAAACAATTAAAATGAAAAAACAACGAAAATTTTTAGGCCAAAATAGAAAAAAAAGATCAAAATGAAAAAAAAAAAAAAAAAAAAAAGACGAGGTTGTCAAAGGTTGCATGTGGAAGGTATATCAAAACAACAGTCTTTGGCTTTTTTAATATAATAAAGAGTAAAGATAAAAATAAAAATAAAATACAAATAGACACTAATTATACGTCTATTTTGTCGTGTTAGTATAAAAAGTTTTTATTGTATCCCATCGAGAGTCGAAATTATCTAAATGAAAATTGAAACAAGGTGCTTTAATTTAATGATCTATCTGCTACTTTACTTTTTTTTGCCCTTTTTTTGTTCTATAATGAGAAAGTATTCATGCTATTGTAGTGCTCTTTTTATTTATTTTTATTGTGAATCAAAAAAATCTGGGATTGTCCTATAATTTTTAAGTTTTCAGCCACACGAATCCCTTTTCTTAAGTATGACAAAGACATGTTCTTTACACTAATTTTTCTCAATCAGTCACCCAAGGCCTATCCTGTTGTAGTGCTTGTTTGTTCAAGCTCTTATCTCTTACTCTTACACCGTACGATTACTAGGCCAGGAAAAAAAAAAATCACGAGGCACGGGGGGGAAATGGAGGTTTATATCACTCGAGCAACTATAAACAATAATATTCTTATAAAAAAAAAAAGACTATAAACAATATTACAATAATATATTCGGCATTAACAATAATAACAATAATAATAATGAAAAAGGTGATTGGAGATCAGCATTAAAATGTATTCAGAATAAAAAATTTTAGTGTTGATGTGGGACGTGCTTGCACGTCGTATATAAGTTATAGGAAAGAAAACATTATCCTTAGACCAAAGTCGGCTTACCAGCATCAAACACCATCCTCTATTAAAAAAAAAAGAAGATTAAAAACGACAATAATATTTGGAAGCGACTACAAATGGAAACTCTCGACATTATAGTTAGAAAAAAAGAAAAAAAGAAAAAAGAAAAAAGAGAGAATGACTTTGAAAAGCATAAGAATTTGAAAACAATAAATACATCCTGAAAGAAACGACAATGATAAAAAAGACGACAACGAAAAATGGTAAAACAACTGTTTAGTTTAGGAAAAAAAAAATACATCGGACTTAAACCGGTAAGAATTTAAAATTACATTTTCTGCTAACCTAAACAAATTTGAGAGAATAACAATAGGCATAAAGAATGTCTTCTTTTGAAAACGACAGCTTAGAAAAAAAAAAAAAAAACCTTAAAACGACAGCAATTGGAAAACGACATCTAGTAAAAAATCGACATTAGAAGACAAAACGACAAGGAAAAACGAAAGCTTAGAAATCGACAATAAAGTAAAGGCGACAGCATAGAATGAAAAAGGGACAGGATCTCAGAAACGACGCCAAAATAAACAGTCATAATCTAAAATAAACGACAGCTTAGGAAAATCGACAGAAAGACGGGGGAAAATGTAAATTTGCATGAATGAGGAAAAAGGACACTTTACCTAAAACGACATGGCTTGTACAGAAAAACAGTGAACTCTAAAACGACAATAACGCAAAACAAACGACATTTATTTTAAAAAATAAAAATAAAAATAAGAGACCACAGCAAACTACAGGTCGAGAATATATATATACACACTACATAAAACACCAACTGTAGAAATCAAACTTCTAAAACCTGCAGATGCAAAATCAAACGACATGGCTTGTACAGAAACAACGGCGAACTCTAAAGCGACAATAATTCAAAAACGACAATAACGATGAACAAACGACATGAATTTAAAAAAAAAGAAAAAAGAAAAAGAGACCACAGCAAACGACAGGTCAAGAATATATTTACACACTACATAAAAACACCAACTGTAGAAATCAAACTTCTAAAACCTGCAGATGCAAAATCAAAGATTAATCACAAAGCCAAAAATGATGAATGAGAATTGTTGGCTAACAAGATATGAATATTGAACAATGTTAAGGGTAAAAAAAAAAAGAAACTCAAGTCCCACATCGAAAACATAAAACAACAATAACAGACAGATAAAGATATTAGGTCACTTCATTTAACATGTTGACTTTTTAAGATAGAAGCCCAATTCCTCATCAATCTCTTGAGCAGTTCGATCCATTCAATACAAGATTGGTGACTCCAAAGAGAGCACTATCTTGCAGGGACGTATTAAGGGTAAAAAAAAAAAAAACCAAAACCCATGTCCCACATCGAAAACATATAACAACAATAACAAACAGAACATTCTTCAATTGAGCAAATCAAACTAGAACCAAACCCTTCTGTACAAAACAGAATTCAGTTATATAACTTCTCAACTTAATTGCAGTCTGCAGAATTTCCACAAAATGGTAAAATGGTCTATCAAATTCTTTGTTTGGCCAAAAACTCCATATAAAATACAAGAAAATAACACCAACCATTCTGTACAAAACAGAAATCAGTTATATAACTTCTCAACTTAATTGCAGTCTGCAGAATTTCCACAAAATGGTCTATCAAATTCTTTGTTTGGCCAAAAACTCCATATAAAATACAAGAAAATAGTTTTTCATTATACTCTCGGAGGAAAAAAAGAAAAAAGAAAAAAGAAAAAAAGATTTCATCAAACAGACTTTGATTCTACATTCTGAAGATATGTGGCCCAAGTAGAGACAAATGTTCAAGAAGTCACCTGCCCTCGGACTTCACCAGCTGTGAGAACACCCGGCTCATGGAAACACCTGAAAGATCATCTAGATTCACCATTTCGATCCCGGAAACTGCTGTGTCGACGTTGGCGAAGTTGTTAACCTGCGGGGATAGCTCGCCGATCATGTTGGTACTGTTTTCTTCAGGATCACCAGGAATCACCGCCTCCTGAAGTTGGAGGGCATACTCCAGATTCCACAATACATCTCCCATTGGGGGCCTGTCAACGCCAAAGTCCGCAAGGCATTTCTCCGCGGTTTCCCCAAACTTCCTGAGAGAATCTGGTCTGATTTTTCCCACGAGATTAGGATCTATGATCTGCCCCAGCTGCCCTTTCGTCTGCCATTTCATCGCCCATTCAGCTAAATTCACCATTTCCCTCGGGAGGGTTGGATCTATAACAGGTCTGGCGCAGAGGACTTCAAACAAGACCACCCCAAAGGAGTAGACATCGGATTTTTCCGTCAGTTGTTGCCTCCTGAAATATTCAGGATCAAGGTACCCAAAACTCCCTTTCACTGCAGTACTCACATGGGTCTGGTCAATTTCAGGACCTGTCTTCGAAAGCCCGAAATCAGCAACTTTTGCCATGAGATTCTCATCCAGCAAAATGTTTGCAGACTTCACGTCACGGTGAATAACTGCTTTTGCATAGCCTGTGTGAAGGTAATGCAGTCCTCTAGCCGCACCAATGCATATCTCAAGCCTTTCCTTCCAACTTAAGCTTGGAAGACCACCGCCGTATAGATGACTCTTCAGCGTCCCATTCTCCATGTACTCGTAAACTAAGATCATCTCATTCTTCTCATCACAGTAGCCAATCAACGAAACAAGATGGCGATGACGGAACTGAGACAACATCTCGATTTCAGTCTGGAACTCTGCAAGTCCTTGTTGGGACTTTGGATTCCCTCGCTTAACAGCCACTTTAGTGCCGTCATTCAAAACTCCCCTGTAAACCTTTCCAAAACCACCAATCCCAATAACCCAGTTCTCATCAAAATTGTTTGAGGCCTCTTGAACTGCAGCAAAAGGAATGCGATACCCGAGGTTAGAAGCACTACTCGTATTTGTTCTAGTGGAGTATTTACTTCCCATGGTGTGAGAATTGCCTCCATTAGTGGATATAGGAATCCATGTTTTAGAATGCCCTTGTAACGCCTGTTGTTTCCTTCTTCTGCATATGACAAACACAAGTACAGCTAACACCACTGCAACACAAGCTCCAATACTCGCACCAATGATTGTTCCAACGTTCTTCTTTGAGCTTGAACTCGACGAGACAGAGTCTGCTCCACTGAAGCTGCCCCCAGAGTTGTTCATTTTCATGATCTCCAGCCCATTCAAAATAGCATTGGGGTCAACACTAGGTAAAGTTGATGGTCCAATACTTACCCGAAGCTTATTGCTAACGGCTGGAACTGTAACAAAGTCCATATAATATGCAGTGGCCAACGCATTAGATGTTAAAGTACTCAGATCAAAATTAGGACCAACGTTCGACGAATCCAAGTAAACATTGAAGTAGAGTTGGTTGAGACCTTTACTTTCTATGTCACAAAAGTGAAACCGAAGAAAGTAACCAAACCCCGGATCCACATTGAACTCCCAGGTCACATTGTAATTGTCGCTAGGGTCACTGGCGTTCATGGCAGTGGCTGTACCATACACTGAACTAGGAGCAATATCAGGGGTTGCCCCACCATCAGGATATTTGACGGCTTGAATATTAGAGATGTTTTTTACACCATTCTTGGTTACAAGAAAGCTCTGGTCAGGAACCCAAGTTCTCCAAAGGGTATCATTCTCAAACGACACTGTTGGACCGCCCATGTTCACCCTGGCAACCGTCTCCAACGCCTGATACCACACTCCTTGGAAATTCTGAATTGTCTGGGCTACTTTCACGTTGTCGGTGATGAGCGCATCAGGGACCGAAACAACTTCTATGGCATTCAAGAAAGCGAATGAATTTCCGGAAGGGGCGACAGTGATAACAAGGCTATCAGAGGTTACATTTACGGAGAATTCTTTGACAGAAGCGCTTCGAGCACTGAACTCGCTTAGAAGGACATGGTCTCCGGTGGAAACGCCGAATGTAGCAGAGCTCATGTTGTAATTCTGGTATTGAAACGGGAAGAAATAAAGGCGGATCCAGTGTCTTCCATGTTGGGAGATTGAGAAGGTGTACTTAGAGGCTTCAGTGAAGATTCTAGCGGTTTGATACAGAGATGAATCATCGGAGGAAGTGATCGAATTCAAATCGGTGTTGGCAAGAACATCTTGAGGGGTTGAAAGAAACTTGGCACCAGATTTATCCGACAGAAAAACACGGCCACCAACTGTAGTGTTCTTAGGCGATCCACAGTCTATGAGGTAATTGTCTACGGGATTAAATCCAGCACAAAGACATGCCAGACACAATATGGACGAAACCCAGATGAAAATTTTAAACTTTTTACAACCCATCATCAGAAAATCTGGAACTTTGCAGATAAACAAACAAAAGGACGGGAACTTTATCAACATTTTTTTTTTTGGCTGGTATTGAAACTCAGAGCAAAAACAATACAAATACTAGAAACAAATCTAGAATAAAAAACCCAGGATGAGAAATGAACAAAGGAAGAGAAAGAAAGTCACCTCTTGAGGTATTATCAACTCCCAAAGATAGGAGAGAGACCCAGATGCGTAATATTCCTCTTGCAAGAGAGAGAGAGAGAGAGAAAACCACCCTTTTGGAGCTGAAGACAGACTAAATGCAATTTGAGGAGGTCAAGAAATCATTGGGCATAAATTTTGCACAACATAAGCTGTTATGAACTCGGTGACAACTCTCTCTCTCTCTCTCTCTTTTTTCCTTTTCTTTTCTTTTTAAATTAAAACTTGGTGACAACCTTAGAACATGACAGGCTCAAAGATTTTTTTTTTAATGCAACTAATTAATACAAAAAGCGATTTCTAAATTCTACTATAAGCAGAAAAAGAGTTAAAAAAGGAAAAAATTATAAAACTAAAAAATAAAAACAGAGTCAAATGCAGTTGTAAACCTGATTGAATAATGAGGGAAATTTAGCCCGCTTAAGCTTTCAGACGAGCTGACCTTGTTTTGGCAAAAGGGTAAAATAAAAAAAAATTAAAATAAAAATTAAAAAAAAAACCTTACAATTGAAATGTTATTTGTGTATAATAACTATAATACATATTATCTCATATTAGTATAGATTAATAAATAAATTTTAAAAAGACCAACCCCTTCCCCGACGCCGGCAACCAATCCCCCCGAGCTAGATTTGCCCCACCTCCCCCCCCTCCCCGACACCGATGACAGACCCCCGCTCCCCCCCGACCAGATCTCCCCCCCTTCTCCCCTGTGGCCAGATACCATCGGCCCACGACACCCGTGATGACTTGCAACAAAGTCTCCATCTCTGACGAGAAGAGGTCCAAAAAAAAAAAAAAAAGAAAAAGAAAAAAAACTGATGTCGCCCCCCCTTCCCCAAGCGAAATGGCCTCCCCCCACCAACCTCAGGCGACACCCCTTCCCCTAACACCTCGACGTCGAGCCGGCGCCCCCTGAAGGTTGTTTTATTATTATTATTATTATTTTTTAAATTTTGTTTTAATCTTATACTATTATGTGGTAAGGTACATTCTAATTTTCATACATAAATAATTTTCCAGATGATCGATTAGAGCTAAACGGTTTTAAATAAACTTTATCGATAAAATATATAAAAAAGATTTTATCACAGATTTACCCAAAAAGGGTAATACAAGAAAAATGTTAAATTAAAGAAGCAGGGAATTTATGAAGATGGGCAGGGTTTACTTTTGTTTAAAGTCGGTGGAGAAGATAGAATCAGTAAACACAGACATTTAACTCATCAGTCGAAGTTTGCAGGCGAGTCTTGAAAAGCAGAAACAGAGAAGGTAAAGGCTTCCCTAGTAGAATAAAATATTTATTATTTTAATTTTATATTATTTTATTTTCTTTAAAAAAATGATATGTATAGTGTGTGACAACAGAGGAGCAAAAGAGGCCAATATTTACGGACATCAACCACATGGACTCACGGTGGTTCGGCTACTAATTTGAGTATTCAATGAAAATAGAAATAACTTTCAAATTACGTATCTTTTTTCAAGATTTCTTACTGTCAGTTTTCCATAATCTTCCATTATGAATTGAAGCACTGTTAATTACCAACTTCAGTTAGGAAAGAAATGTTGACACGTAGAATCAAATTTAAATATTTCAAGTACTATTGTTAGGAAAATGATTATTATTAATTATTGATCAGCCCCAAAAAAATAAATCAAGTTATTTGTTCAAAGCGATTATTTTTGAATGAAAACATATTCAAAGTGACAAGTAGCTAGCATAATTACATAACTGATTAAGGGTGGGTATTGAGTGATACTTCTTACCAAAATATATCTAAAAATGTATGTCATGTTGAACTTATCCAAAGAATATGTCTATTTTAAAATGAAAACATACTAATTAGGTGATCTGATTAATCTATTGCTTGTTTGATTTTTGCTAGATTTGTTTTCAGTTTTCATATGAAGTTGGTGACGATTTTTGTGTTACAGTGTTTTGACTCTCAATTGATCAGAGATTTTCATCGATTATAAACATTTAATTATATATTAAAAAAAATTATACTTGTTCGATCTTAACATGTTGAGGTAATTTTTCGTAATTGGGTCTCGGATTACAAATTTTTTTTAGCATCACCAAATTGTACTAATAAAAATGGTCTCATTGATAGAGTGCCTTTATGTTATAGGATATTTACAACGTTTTTTATTTGAATGTTTTTTCTTTTTTTGAAAGGTAGTTGAATATATTTTCCCTTGAAGAAAAAAAAGTTATATGGTGCAAACAAATTAATGTGAGATAGTAGAGCATAAAATTCTTGAATTTATATTTTGCTGAAAACGTGGAAATTGACAGAATTGACTTAGTACCATACTTACTAATATTCCTTGGTTTCATTAATAAAAAATCCAAATCGTAATTATCGTCATTGAATGTGGACAAGATAATATTGCATTTGTGGGAACAATTTCACCAACAAGTCAATAAGTCCAAAAGAACAAACATATGGAACCTGACTTTCTCATTGAGATTTTAAGAATATTGTAGAAGATAATAATTAAAGAAGATTAATTGTTGAACATTACTTGTTTGATTTGCCTCTTTAAGAGAGAAATTCTATAATAAAGTGTGCTAATCTATATTGCTATATTGAATGTTAAAATACCATAATTATTAGTTAACAAAATACTTGAAAAGCTCTTTTGTTTCAAAGAAAATTTCTTGTTTTTTATTTTCCCCTTATTCTGAGGGACCTACCAGCGAATTTATATTTGTTAGTTTAATGTGTTGCTAAACCTTTTTTACTTTGTTGAATATCCGACTTTTGCACCACCTTTGGATGTTCAAAGAAAGATCAGTAAGACCAGAAACGGTCAATAAAAAGTTTATCATGTTCACACAAAGTTGGGTGAAATAATAAAAAGGCATAATCAAATTATCTTTATCATTATCAGTACTATTATTGTTTTGCTGAAGTGAACAAATTGTCTTTATCATAATCAAATTATTTGTTTTGCTAAAGTGAACAAATTATTCTGTGAAGCGTTTAAATCACTCATGTATTAGAAAATTATTCTAATACAATATAATATTTATTTGGTTGTTAATATTTTGTATTTAAATAAATAAGTTTTTTAAATATAATCCCAATATATATAAATTCTATTCACCATTCGAATACACACATCCTTATACATATCTTTTTAAAACACACATTTAATTTTATATGTATTCAATTAAATTCTAATGTTAATATCCAAACACAATTTCATTTAAATATATGCATTTAAATGTAAAAATGTGATATACAAACGTATAATAAAATACATATATTACATTTGAAATCAAATATCCATTATAGTAAGTGATCCAATATGAACCATTAGTTATACAGGGAAGTAGATTTAATAATGTAATAGAGTTGACCTTAATATTTCATATATTAGATAAGATTAACGAATAAATTACTGCAGCGTAGACGTCTTCAGCATTAATATGACAACTTGTGATATGCTGTCATTCCACAGTGTGAACATTCTTGCAAATATATATATTTTTTTCAATAACTTTCTTTCCTCCAAACCAATCCTCTTCCAACAGGTCATGGATCTTGATGGATTTAATTGGCTTTTCACACTTATCACCCTTGCCACCAATCAAAATATCTTCATTGCAATAGCCTCATATTGTGATTTTTTTTTTTAAAAAAAATTTTCCGTGACAATTTGAATTATAGATTTGAACTGTAATTTTAATAAAAATATCTAAATTTTTATGGAAAAAAAGATTATACAAAAAATTTGAATCATAGATTCGAACTGGATATTCAAACATGAGACCCTTCCGAAGAGTGATTAAGCAAGGTTTATCAAAGAAAATATCGGTTTTATTTTGTAAAACAGATGTAATTTGTTGCCAAAGCAATCACGAAAAGCCTCCATTTTTAACCATATTGAAGCTCTACAAGTACGTATATATATATCTGTATATAAATCTGGGGTACTGTAACGAAACCAGCCTATATATCATATAATATTGAAGTGTTAGATACAAGAGGGTGAGAGAGGTTAAGCTTGCATTTAGTTTGTTGATTGAAGATGAAAAAATACAGTTTAATTAGATTTAAATTTAAATGTCAAATTGAAGATGAAAAAATACAGTTTAATTAAATTTAAATTTAAATGTCAAATAAAACATAAGAAAAAGAGAAAAAGAGAGAGAAAATTAATCTTTCAGACTCAGAAGAAAGAAAGAAAGACACAGAGGAGACAAAAGGTAAAAGAAAATAAAAAAAGAGGTGATTGCGCGTGGGGCAGTTGTCAACTGGACTCTTACGATATAGAACCACGACAAGAGGTGCAACTCTTTGGTTGGCAAATGGAAACCAACCCCAATTCTTATATAAATATATATATATATATATGTGTGTGTGTATGGTATATTTGGTAATAACCCCAATTCTAATATTCATAATATAGACATATATAGGTGTTTAACACCTATATCTCCAATATATTAGCTGTGTCATCACATGCACGCGTAAGATATATATAATTAAAGCAGAAAACTAAAATGAAGTGGGGGCGACCCAAAAAGAAGAGAATATTTATATAATAAGCAATATATCAGGAGCTTAACATTTATTTAACTCCAAACGACATTGACTAAAGGACTGCTTGAGGAAAACGACAAGAAGTTAACTAAATTGCTGCACCAGTTGCACAAACGACAATCACTTGAAGATCCCTACATCAGTGAGAGAGAGAGAGAGCGTGAGGTGGGTGAGCTTGACACATTGTTAAGTATTAGCATGAAAATATTTATTTATTATTTTGAACTTCAGGGGTAGAAAAAAAAAATTTACCATTAATTCTTAAATGTATTATATATATAGATATGTCGTTTTGTGTTTCAAGAGTCTTCATGTCGTTTTTCTCCCTTTTGCATGGTGCAATATGCAGACTTCCTATGCCACAAAAGCGGTCCCACAAAAGCTGGTGTTGGTTACAAATAAAATACAACATAAATCAACGTGCACGCCATTTGGATAAATGTGTATATATATATATAAACACGCATAAATAATATATATATGTATATATATATACACACCCAACCAAAACCAGATGCGTGTGTTATAGTAAAGCCAAAATATTTTGCCAAATCAAACTCATCAAAGTACTAAGTAGACAAACCAATGGAACTAAATACCTGCCAAGTGGTGGGGTTATTGGCAAAGTCGCACCTAGCTAGCTAGGCAAAAATATGGTCAATGGCCTGGTGGTTGCAGCAAAGAGTTAATTTCACTTTTAGCACCTGTAAAAATTTTATTATTAAAAATAGCATTACTTTTTTTTCCCTTCATTACTAGCACTTAATGTGGGGCCCAACAGCATTTAATGTATATCAAATTACGGGTTTACCCTCATCTCCTTCAGCTCAAATATCTCTCTCCCTCGCATGGCTCAAAAAATTTGTATGCACAGACCAACATCTACAGTGTTTTAGAGAGAGAAAACTGAAATCTAGAGAGAGAAAGAGTTACCACACACCGAAATCTTATTTTTTTTTCACTTTTTCGCCTAGCCCCCCACCCATTTTGAAACCCAAATCTTCATATAATAGAGAGAAACTTCCATTTAGAGAGAAAACTTCCATCGAAAGTTTTTTATTTATTTTAAATCTAACATTTTTAGCCATTTTTGAATAAAGGTCATTCCTGTTATGACCATCGAAAGTTTTTTTTTTTTTTTTTATGACCATCGAAACTTTCATTTAGAGAGAGAAACTTTCATCGAAAGTTTTTTTTTTTTTTTTTTTTAAATCTAACATTTCTAGCCATTTTTGAGTAAAGGTCATTCTTATTATGACCTATGTTAAATTTTTTTTTTTTAAATCTAACATTTTTGGCCATTTTTTAGTACAAGTCATAACAGTTATGACCGGGTGGTCATAATGGTCATGACCGGGTAGTCATAACAGTGTGGTCATAAGGGTTATGACCGGGTAGAAAAGTTATGTTTCAGGCCATTTTCAAGGGAAGGTCATTCCTGTTATGACCGTGTGGTCATAACAGTTATGACCTCTAAAAAAATAATAAAAAATTAGAAAAGTCATGTTTCAGGCCATTTTCAAGGGAAGGTCATTCCTGTTATGACCGTGTGGTCATAACAGTTATGACCTCTCTTCCAAAAAAATAATAAAAAATTAGAAAAGTCATGTTTCAGGCCATTTTCAAGGGAAGGTCATTCCTGTTATGACCGTGTGGTCATAACAGTTATGACCTCTCTAAAAAAAATAATAAAAAATTAAAAAAGTCATGTTTCAGGCCATTTTCAAGGGAAGGTCATTCCTGTTATGACCGTGTGGTCATAACAGTTATGACCTCTCTAAAAAAAATAATAAAAAATTAGAAAAGTCATGTTTCAGGCCATTTTCAAGGGAAGGTCATTCCTGTTATGACCGTGTGGTCATAACAGTTATGACCTCTATAAAAAAAATAATAAAAAATTAGAAAAGTCATGTTTCAGGCCATTTTCAAGGGAAGGTCATTCCTGTTATGACCGTGTGGTCATAACAGTTATGACCTCTAAAAAAAATAATAAAAAAATTAGAAAAGTCATGTTTCAGGCCATTTTCAAGGGAAGGTCATTCCTGTTATGACCGTGTGGTCATAACAGTTATGACCTCTCGTCCAAAAAAATAATAAAAAATTAGAAAAGTCATGTTTCAGGCCATTTTCAAGGGAAGGTCATTCCTGTTATGACCGTGTGGTCATAACAGTTATGACCTCTCTAAAAAAAAATAATAAAAAATTAGAAAAGTCATGTTTCAGGCCATTTTCAAGGGAAGGTCATTCATGTTATGACCGTGTGGTCATAACAATTATGACCTCTAAAAAAATAATAAAAAATTAGAAAAGTCATGTTTCAGGCCATTTTCAAGGGAAGGTCATTCCTGTTATGACCGTGTGGTCATAACAGTTATGACCTCTCGTCCAAAAAAATAATAAAAAATTAGAAAAGTCATGTTTCAGGCCATTTTCAAGGGAAGGTCATTCCTGTTATGACCGTGTGGTCATAACAGTTATGACCTCTCTAAAAAAAATAATAAAAAATTAGAAAAGTCATGTTTCAGGCCATTTTCAAGGGAAGGTCATTCCTGTTATGACCGTGTGGTCATAACAGTTATGACCTCTCGTCCAAAAAAATAATAAAAAATTAGAAAAGTCATGTTTCAGTTTTCTGGGGCATACGAGGGAGACAAGGACAAACCCGTAATTTGACATACATTAATTGCGGCTTGGCCCCACAGATCATGGGTTTTGATGACGTGGCGGTGCTAGAACTGAAGGGATGAAAAAGTGATGCTGATTTTAATAATCTTTTCCCCACAGGTGCTAAAAGTGAAATTTTTCCTTGCAGCAAAACATAAAAGGCAAAAACTATATATATTTTTAGTTATATTAGGATTTATTTATTTGTTTATTTTCGCAATTAAAAATCTATTGATTTAAGAATATTTGATATAATTTTGAAAGCTGATCCGACTATGTACTAATTGTAACTTATGTTGGTTTATGGAGCCTAATGATATATTACTTTTTCCTAGTAAATCTTTTTTTTCCCCCTTCTTCTTTCCAAATCGTGATTGTAAATAAATTATCGAACCACATTCAATCTTTCTGTTTTCTTCTTCGTTTTATTTTGTTTTGTTTTAATTTCTGATACTCTGCATTTGCTCTCTTTTTTTTTTAATATTTATTATTATTATTATTATTATTATTATTGGGTATCTGTTATCTAGCAAACTGTAAACTACACCTATATCATGTTGACTTTTATGAAAAAAAAAAAAAATATATATATATATTCGTTGGCAATTAATTTATCATTTTCCCATTTCTTTTTCTTTCCCGGACCAGATAATTCTTTGCTGTTTTAATTGTTTTCTTTCCATTAGTTAAAATGACAATCCGTATCTTGAAATGAAAAATCTATCTTCTCACGGGGTGAAAAAGAAATTTTCCCACGTTTTTATTGATAATATTGTTCCTAAAGAGCTAGAATTTTGTATCAATAATTCTCCGGGGACAAAGGTATCTAAGAGATTATAAATGTTTATCTGGAGAGATCATTTAGCTGAGAGTTGCCCCAGAACCAGTTTCACTATTTCATTTAAAACACTGTTGAAAGACGGATGATTATTATCATGCGATCAAGGCTAATTTTCTCATTTTAATTTGGAGAAGAAGGGAAATAAGTCAAAATTTTCAAATAATAAAAATAAATAGCATAAAATTTTTTGAATGATGGTAAATAGCATTTACCATTAATTTACGAAGCATATTTATCATGATAATAATTATCTTAAAAATATTATCATATTTTGAAAATAAATTATTACGAATTATATTTAGGATAAAATTACTTTAAAAGATTTTCATAAATAAATAATTTATCATAATATATTATTTACCTCAGATATTTTTTAATATGCTATTTACTTTGAAGATTTTTAAAAAATGACCTATTTTAGCATACAAGTATTTCAAAAATTTACAGCTTTTAAAAATTAAAAAATAAGTTTAATAGAAGGGGTGTAAAAATAACAAAATTATTAACCTGAATAATACTATATGTGATCTTCATATGGTAACTATATACCATATACTTTTAACCGTGTGTTGGACGAAAAGATTATTGTGAGATAAATTGGGAGGTTAATTGGGAACTGATTTTCGGACGTTTTGAAATCCATAGACCAAAATATAACTGGACCTATAGTTTAGAGAACAAAAATGAAATTAACCCTACACTGAACTATGTAATTTGACTGCCAATAATAACCTTTACATAATGCATATGGCCATTCTGAACATTGTTCGTAGCATTTTAAATTGTTAGAAGGCAATGATATAAACGTTTTATTTATTATAGTATAGTACTTGTCTCCTGCTAAATTTTAAGTTTTACCGCTTTTTCATGAATTATAAAATTCCAATCGTCTTTAATTTGCTTTCTGTGCACTTTCCTTGCTATGAAGAGGCCACATGTAGTAAGTATACAGTATACTATTAATTTGGTAACTTTCTTTATCTTCGTTTTTCACTTTATCATTCACACATACATATATATATATATATAGCTAATTGATCATGATTTCTAAGGTATTATCGGCAATAGCGCGCATATATATATATATATATATATATAAGAAGAGCAAAAAAATTTAATAGCGCTTGAATATTTGTGAGTAAAAGGAAAAAGTTAATATATATGATGGTTTTTATAATTATTTTTTTATTTTTTCAAATTAATTTAATTGACGTTTTAAAAGTCTTCTACTTTCCATTTTTGAAAGAGCCGAGAAAATTTCGTTTGCAAAGAAAAGAGTGAGAAGTTTACTTCTACAACAATTTCTATAGATAAGGATGAGTTTATCCAACTCTAAGATATGTCTGGAAGAGATGAGATTGCATAGGAAAATAAAGGTATAAAAAGAAAGATCATTTATTTGTCTATGTAATGAGAAATAATGCGGCTCCTTTTCCATATTTATTAAATTTAGAAATGTTAACCTTATCAATGTATTTACTAAAACATCCTTCTCCATATTCAAATAATCATTGACACATGAAACTTATTAGTAGAGTATATAAATAAATTTGGCACTCATTCACTTTGAAAAGAAATTAATACAAAAGAGATACAAGAATTGATATTTCCTTTTCTCAGTGTCAATATTGTATAAGTCATTAAAATCTCGTTATCTATTTTATATGTAAACATATGATTAAATGGGAAATGATATTTTTGTCATTTTCCTAATTTTTTTTTCCATTCACAAAGGATATGAGAGATAAAATTAAAATAAAATTTTCAATTCAAAAGATATTTTATAGTTTTTAAAAACAGAAGGATTCAGGAGAAATAATTAAAATTAATTATATAGTTATATTATATAAATAATTTTTTTTTGCTTCTAACTTTTTAAACTTTTCATCATTATTAGGGCGAATTCAACCAATAACATTCACATAATGCAAACTTCGTATGTACACACACATATATGCAGGGTCTCTGAACGAATTTGAATGAATTCTCTACTAGCTAGCTGGCCCAAATATTCGAAAGTCAACTAATTCATCTTACAAAGTAACCTCGCAGCTGTTATTTTTGACTGATTTGTCACAGCAGAGAAAATGTTGAGGAGCACTATTACAGGTTTTAATCTTAATTTTTGAATACTAATTTTATGAAGTTATTTTTTTTATTGACAGTTTATTTATGTGATAATGACTTTAAATATTTATTAATAAAAAATTAATAACTGACGTGTTATATAAATTGATATTTAAAAAATTAAGATTATAGTTGATTTTTTTTAGTATTTTTCAACGTTGATGATCGACTAATAAGAGAAATGCTATACTAGTGAAGTCAATCGACGTAAACTACAAGAAACGAAGCAAAAAAATATGAAGGGAATCAAAGTAACTTTATATGAACTTAAAACCATTGACTTTTTAAAATTGACCAAAGCATGATATTTCCCTGGATATACCAGGTCGATCGTATGAACTAATTAAATATTAAAGTATAACGTTTGACCAATGAAAATCTATATATAACAAAAATACAAGACTTGCATGGTTGAAGGTATAGTACAATGTAACCGTAAATTGATATCAGATTTTTTTTTTTTTTAAAGAGTTTAAATTCTCTATTCGGAAGTTTAAAAAATAAAAAGAAAATACAAGACTTGCTTATTATATAATTTATAATAATTTATCTAAAGTTGAAAGAAAATTCCACGAAAGAGCAGTTCCTCCCACGAACGTTACAAGTTGATTATAGATACAAATTAAATACTACTTGAAAAAATAAATAAATAAATAAAAACTTAAAAAGAAAATCAGTATCCGTTCAATATATATAGAAGAGAAGCTACCCTCCAATACTCACAACTGTACTACTACACATAATAAATATGACCATGGCTATATTCCTGCTGTTTTTCCTTCTTTCTCTTTCTCCTGCATCCCATTCTGCAGGTTTTATGGCCAACTTATTTTGATTTACTAGTTTCTACGATTAATCATTCTATATATATATATATATTTCTTTATATATATATATATATGTGAATAAACCTCATGTTAACAGCGTCATGATATTTGTGTATATATGCAGTGTTTGTAAGCATCGATTGTGGATCGGCAACTGATTCTTACACCGATGAAAACTCGATAAAGTGGATCGGCGACGAAACCCTAATTCAGAACGGAGAATCTCACGTGGTGAAGGATATCAGTGCCGTATCTCACGTGCTGAGCACTCTGAGAGCGTTCACCACCCGAAAGAAGAACTGCTACGCCATCGAAGCCGAAAAGGGTGGACAGGTTCTCGTCCGTGCCAGCTTCCATTATGGAAACTACGACGGAAAGTCTTCTCCCCCTAGTTTTGATCTTCACAGTGACGGGAATTATTGGACAACGGTTAGTTTCTCCGGTGATGACGACGTCGCGATATATGAAGCTATATATGTGGTAAAGGGCGACTATATCAGCGTTTGTGTTGCTCAGATAAACCCTAGTCAGTTTCCATTTGTATCTGCTCTTGAAGTGCGGAGTTTGGGGTCCAACATGTATGGTCATGTGGACTCCAACTATGCTTTGTTGGTGAGACAAATGGTTGCTTATGGTGCCAAGACATCCGTAAGGTAGAGTACTAAAAATATGATGATTATTAGTTTTGAATCATTTTTAACATATTTTATTGCTTGTCTTGTTTTTAATATGTTTTGACTGTGATTTTATTTTAATGTTACATGGCTTTTACAAAAAGGAGTTTTTGACTTCCTATTTTACACTATGGATAAAAACTGTTATTTTAACAATTGGATTGATTTTTAACTGATCTATCACTCGAGTAGTTTTAATCTAATGTTTATTTTAAAAACTACAATACACAACTACTCGAGTCATAAATCATATTGTTAAAAAAATAATTTATTAGTTAAAAAGCAATTCATACTTGTAATACTATAAAATCAGAGATCTTATGGTAAAAGCTTCCTTAAAAAAACAAAAACAAAAACAAAAACGAAAGCAAAACAGAACAATGTCACATAGAAATTATTAACTGGGCTTTATATTAGATGAATTTTAAAAAACATATTTCTAAAATTGAATAAGATTCAAACCATGCAAATTTATGATCCTAATCTATGAAAAGATTATTTGATGCCATTTCTTTCTCTACATATATATATATATAGTTTTTCTTCTCTATATTTGATACTAGAAGGCAAGCTATAGCTATATCTAATATAATTCTTACTTCGAAACTCAACATATAATAGAAAAATTATGTTGTGAATTTATCAGGTACCCAGATGATGCTTATGATCGAATATGGAGTCCCGAAGCTATCGACAATGGATTCACTAAGCTAACAAGTGATGCTCAATCGATTGTGGTCAACGTGACCGACAATCCTCCGGAAGCTGTTTTGAGAAATGCTGTTACCACCTCCGGTACATCTGAAGCGTTGATCTTAAGCACCCAAATCTCGGTCCGTGGTGAGGTACCAATCTACATAAACATGTATTTCTCCGAAGTGACTCAACTCAAATCGACCGAGAAGAGATCATTTGTTTTCACCATTGACGACCAGATTGCCTCGGAACCCATTGAACCTTCCTATGGGGATGTGATCCAAATGTACCTTACTAACACCACGGCATCTTCAAAGACTACATTCGGCTTGGTCGCTACCAACGAATCCACTCTCCCTCCTCTCATCAATGCCATGGAAGTCTTCTTCGTTTCCGGCCCATTGACTGAAGGAACCAATAGCCAAGATCGTAAGTATTATTGACTAAATAGACTTTGTATAATATGTTTACTTTCTCGTAAAATTAGCGCCTTTTTTATGTTTCTTATTTGAGCCCCTTCATACTTCAGAAATTTCTTATAAAAATAAAAAATATGTAAAAATCACGTGTTCTCTGAGACTTGCCCGTGCTCCTCCACTTGCACAAATGATTCGTGAAAATCTTATAAAAATTTTCATAGAAATGCATTTTCTTTTTTTATTACTTTATTTTTTCGATATCTTATAACATTAATCAGCTTCCTTTTTTTTTTTTTTTGGTAGTGGAAGGATTGGTTTTATTGCAGAAAACGTTTAGTGTTTTACAAGAGTGGACCGGTGACCCGTGTCAACCATTATCATATACATGGGATTGGGTCAACTGTAGTTCTGATGACATACCTCGTGTCACCGCACTGTAATAATTTTATCATCTTAATTTGTTTTTCAGTTTTTGAAAATGGTTTAAGATATTACTAAACTCTTGTTAGATTTGAAAAGTACATTCAAATTTTATGAGAAAAAACACTGAAAATCCTTTTAAGTACTGTAAAAAAAAAAAAAAAAAAACAGACAACAAATATATTCATGTTTTGCTAATTTTTTTTTTTTTCAGCTACCTAAATGGTTATGGCCTCAAAGGCTCCATTCCAGATTTCAGTTCCTTGGACGCTCTCGAGACCATGTGAGTTCATTTCATTTCGTAAAGTGGAACATACGTTTAATCAAGCTATATTTTAGTCAATTTCGTAGAAGTTATAAACTGTCCGTTAACTTTCAAATTTCCCGTTGACTTGCAGAGATTTTCATAACAACAGTTTGACTGGAACTATCCCTGATTTTCTTGGCAACTTACCGAATTTGAAAGAACTGTGAGATATATATATATATATAATTTTTTTTTTCAGAAAAGCTATCTCCACTTAATAATATGCTTTAGAATTACACATACATATTTTCTTAGAATGATAAATTAATCATAACTAATTTGCTCTCTCCAAATATCTATAGGAATTTAGCTGATAACAAGCTTAGTGGACCCGTTCCCACATCACTTTCAAAGAATGACAATATCAAACTAGAGTAAGTACTTTTCAAGTCTCCTAATTTCTCTGATTTGATAATCTTTATGCAATTTATTCTTCACTAATCACTAATCACTTTTTTTATTATTATTATTTTTTTCGTTCCTTTCAACTAGCATATCGGGCAATCCCGTCCTTTGCGGGTCAAGCAAGTTGTGTAGTACTCAGAAGAGTAATAACACAAGTAATTCAAAATCATCTGGTAGCATCAAGCTGAAGAGTCACAAGCTTCCAGCTATACTTGGAGTACTCATACTTTCAAGCTTCTTTGTGGTTTTCTGATTTATGGAATCCGTTCACTTAAACCGCTGGATTGGGTAATTAATTAGCATTTCGACCTTCATAAATCTTCATACTATGATGTTTTCTTAAGAAAATATGAATCAAATGTTGAACAAAAGTTATGGATTATTCTGCAGAGATTAGTGCTTGTACTACCCATGCGTTTAATTTTAGTTATCAATATTATAATATCCAGTCTTCTAGCGAAAAATTCATATGCATATATATATATATATATACACACACACATATGTGTGTGCGTGTGTGTGTCATGTATTATGAAGTTGTGTATGCATTAATGGACATGGTACTTATTATTCAATTAACCAAAAAAAAAAAAAGTAACTAATTTATGCTTGTCCTGTAATTTAGGTGACGTTAGTAATAAGGAGCATAAAGACTAGATGGCATAATTCACATGGAAGGTCCGGTATATTAGTGGATTTTTTTTTGTTTTTTTTTTTTTTTGTTGAATAAAGAGCTCAAGGTCGTCGTTGAATATGAATTAGCATGGCACAACTAGGCCACATTGTTTTTGAGGAATTAATGTTTGATTTCTTCACTTTCTTCTGATCATTATTATCTCTTAATTAACTACTAGCTTTCCGAGCGAAGATGTAATGTTGTTGTTTACTAATATGTGTCCTATAATCTCAATGTCAACATTTCTAAGGTTTCAATATATTTATTTTCTTTCTTTTTTTTTTTTCGAGAAAATGTTCATATGATCATGTGACATATGATGTGAACAAAATAATTGATACAATATTCTTGCCAAATAATAATAATAATAATAATAAGGGAGTAATAGAAATATTATTGTATTTGTGCTGTTATGTAGCTGACGGATAAAGACTTATAAAGAGTATTTTTCTTAATTGTGAATGGTAATGAGAGGGGAAAAAAAAAAAAGGTTATGAGAGAAAGATATGAAACTTAAAATGAAAACAAGTAATTTCATTGTAGTGTCCGAAATTCTATGAACAAGACAAAGTAGAAGTTTCAATCGGCAAAGTCTAAGTACAAATTTTCACTTACAATCCAGACCATGCGAAACTTAACACAAGAAGACAAACCCAGACCAAAGAGAAATTGACAAAGTGAATAACATGACTAGCCTTGGAAACAACCTCGGACATAACACTAAAGACTTCCATGGCACAGAGGAGTGGTGGCAATGGGAAACCCTCAACAGCACTTATTGTAATACCTAGATTTTTCATGTCACTAATTTCTTCTTAAGAAATTAGATTCTATACCATGAAGGTATTTATGAAAAAGTTCAAGTAAGAGCTTTTGTTTGATTATGTGAATTCTTTTGGATCAGTAAGACTCAAAATAGGTTTTAAGGTTAGAAAACGCTCTTTCAAGTCGAAAAGGACGAAAAAGGACGTAATTTCGGAAAAAGTCAAAGTTTGACTGAAAAAGTCAAATTTGACCAAGAAAGTCAAATTTTGATCAAGAGTGGTCAATGGGTTGACTTGGCAGTATGGTATGATGCAGTATGAGAAAATACTGTAAAATATGTCAGTATGGGCGAGATAGCTCATATAGGCTTTAAAACCACCCTAGAAAATCAAGCACACCTAGTTAAGGTCAAGGGCAAAAGGACGTGAAAATATGGAAAACTTGGTCACCAAGTAACCCATTGGGGCCGGTCACATGCAGGGGCAAAAATGTCAAAATTTTCACTTTTGGGGTAAAAGTGTAAATTTTGGAAAATTGATGATGTAAGCACATGATGTCATCAAGATGATGTCATCATGATGAGATAAGCTTGGCTTGTTCACCAAGAAAGCAACCGGCCACCTGGGGGCATTTTTGTAAGAATTTTCACTTTTGGGGCCAAAGTGCAAATTTTGGAAATTTGGTGATGTAAGCATGTGATGTCACCAAGATGAGGTCATCTTGCCTTGCTCTCCAAGTTGACAGCCGGCCACCTTGACACCTAGCATGTCAATTGCATGATTTTCTCAAAGTTTAGGGGCTAAAATGCAATTTTTGGAAAGTTTGCATTTGCCTATAAATAGGGGTGGCATTTAATCATTTAAATCAGAAAATTTGGCCAAACTCTTGCCATTTTTCTGCAGAAAAATCCGAGAGAGAGAGGAGGAGAGAAACCAAGAGAGAACCAAGAGAAAAAGTTGGAAAAAGCCAAGGGAGGCTAGTTAGTGTGTATGTTCGGTTTCAAGCTAGAAACCAAGGGCAAATCTGGAAATTTTGGACCCAATTTTTGGGCAGTGGCCGTGCATGGGAGAGGAAGAAAGGGGAGAGAAATTTCAATGGAAAAAAAATGGAGAGAGTGGCCGAGTGGGTGAGAAAACCCCAACCAAGAAGCCAAAAAGATTTTTGGTGTCCTATGTGTGTGCATGGTCGGCCATGAGATGTGCAAGAAATTGGAGAGAAAATTTTGAGGTTTTTGGGCTGTAGAGGGCTCGGTTTTGGCTGCAAGAAATCACCAAGTTTGGTGAAAAATTTTGGTGCCATTTGGAGAGCTAGAGCAGAGTGTTTGGAGAGCTAGAGCAGAGTGTTTGGAGAGCCAAAAGGGAGGGAGATTTCGGTTTGCATACCCTAACCCATCCCTAGGGTTAGCTAAGGTAAAACTCCCTCAAACCCTAACATTTTTCCATGCAAGTTAGATGGGATATTTATGTGTATGTTTGTATGTGCATGGCTGAAAATTGGAACCCCATTTGGAGGGGAAATCCGGACTTGTTGGCAGCCAAGAGGGAGGAGTAAGGAAGTTTGGAATCCAAGCTAGTAAACCAACTTCCAAACCCTAGAGGTAAACCCTAAAACCATAAGCTTTTGGTTTGAGATTTAATGTGGAAATTTAAGTGTATTTCCAAGTCTAATATGTAAGAGCATAAGCTCAAAGTTTTATGGTTAATGCCCTAGACTAGGTGTGGTGCTTGATTAGGGTGTTGCTTAAGGGTGGTTGCTTATGGTTTTGTTTATGCTTGTGTGCATTATATTTGTGCTTGTTTGCATGCTAGGATTGCATGGCTTTATGGTTGGTATGTTCCCTATTAGTGTGCAGCCGGTTGTGGCTTGTGTGCATGGTTATTAGAGCTAGCCATGGTTCGGCTCGAATGTATGTATGAGATGTGATGCAACTCTAGTTCATGCAACCCTAGGTTTGTGTATATTTGGTTTGGGTTGCATGGCTGCGTTAGAATCACGTGTTGATTCATGTGGGACGTTAGTTAACGCTGCATGTTGGTTACTTAGGCTCCCGCGTGATCGGTTGAGTTAGTTCCGTGAAGTAGGACGCGTAAAACCGAGTAAGCACAAAAACTGGCAGATTCGGATCAAATCTGCCCAGTTTTTGGAAAAGTGAAATATAAGGCCTTTAGAGGCCGAATTGGGAAAAACATAAAACACAAAAATTGTTCGGAAGAGGTTTTCCTAGGGGGACAATGCGAACCGTTTCCCAAAATAAGACCCCAATGGCCTCCGTTTACCCCAAAACCCGTGGCTGATCCCCAGACCCAGTTTTCACTCAGTTTTTCGGGGTCAGCCAGTTTCAAACAAAAACTGGGAC
Source organism: Ficus carica (assembly GCA_009761775.1). Taxonomy (NCBI): domain Eukaryota; kingdom Viridiplantae; phylum Streptophyta; class Magnoliopsida; order Rosales; family Moraceae; genus Ficus; species Ficus carica. The sequence continues at coordinate 14,546,739 of CM019741.1, read as the reverse complement.
GAATCTAGGCAGAATTGGAATTTTTGCAAAATACGAAAGTTTTAGAATTTTTCGAGAGCTACAACTTTCGTGAAGAAAACTTTTTCAGATTACGAACCGATTTTTAAACTGGGATCGTTTTTTGAAGGGTGTGCAGGGAATCCGAAAATTCCTGCACCACTAGCTTTACAAATGTTTCTAGAAAACTGTTTTTCTACTACAAACTATTGTTTTGATTATGGAAAACTGTTCCAAGGGCAGTTTTCAACCTCAAATGATTTTATGAAGCACTAATCCAAGAGTTTGGATTTTTACGATTTAAGTAAAGGATTTTTAAAAGTTAAGAAAGAAGTTTTGGGATTAATTTCCCTAAATTTTCCAAGTAAGGAAAATGAATTTTTCAAGCTAGAGTATAGCAAGCGATTAGTTTACGAAAGGTAACCGGGAGTTATACCCGAGTTACCGGGTCAAGCCCAAGGCCCAAAGGTTGACCCAACGAGGGTTGACCATAGTTGACCGAAGTTGACCATTGTTGACCATAGTTGACTTTGGTTGACTAACAAGTGGATTTTAGTTTGATCTTAAGGGTTACTTAATATAACCCTAAAGGATACCCGTTTGAGCTAAGATATTGGGTTAGGAAAGTAACCCAATGATTTGTGGATTAAGGATGAAGCCCAGGGTTGGAAGATGATCTAACCCTAATGGTATGTTATTGTTATGGGCTTAGTACACAAGGTTATCCAATGTAACCGAGTAAGACGTTATGCACAAGGGACATACAACCAAGACCATGTAAGGTAAGCATGTTGGTTAGGTCACCAACATTTCACGAGTTTAAGTTAGACAATGTCCTTTATCGAGCAGGATAGAACCTGCAGCTGTACCGGAAAAGGAACAGCATTAGTTGGGACAATAAATCAAGAGCGTAGGACGGAAGGTAAGTACAACTCCGCCTACAGCATGAACACATGTTTGTTTGCATATGATGTTTTTAAGAAATCATGAATAGCATTTCATGATTCATGATGTTATGAAGTAGTACGTTATGACATGATGATATGTTAAGTATGTCCATGTTTCATGTTAAGATGTAGTATGTTATGAAGTATGTTATGTTATGTATGATGTTACGTTAAGATGCAGTATGTCCATGTTTCATGTTAAGTTATGAGATAGTATGTTATGATAAAGTATGTTATGTTTTATGTTCGATATCTTGGCATCATAAAGTATGCTCACTAATAATGAATCATATGGTAAGAATAAGTTCTTAAGATACGAGATAAGTTAAGTAAAGATTGTTGTGTTGTACTGGCTTGCCTTTGTGGTGGGTTCAAATGGTATATTCCATGGTTTGACTTAGATTGGATTGGCTGCCTTCACTACTCCATGTTAAACGTCTTGTTTCATGGTTTAAGTTAGATTGGACGGACCGCCTTCAACCACTCCATGGTTATGTACCACAGTACATGCGCACATGTTATAGAGTAAGATAATAAGGAACCATAATTGAATAATAAGAAATCATAACCTGTTCATGCATTTTGTGTTTCAGTTGCATGCGGATTGAATATTGTGCTTACTGGGCTTTTAGCTCATTACTTACGTTCATGCTGTAGGTAAGCTACCTACCGGCAATACCTGATACGAGACTGTGGAAAGACGGTGCTGCGGACTGTGAAATATGGGATGGACACCACCACGGATTTCCATAAAAGGTGTTTGAAAGGAAAATGTGTTTACATTATGTTTTAAGTATGTATGGCAAGGTATCAGTATGTATGGCAACGAGTTGCCTCATGTTGTACTGATCCGTATTAGGTCGGGTTGGTCCACGATTTACGTTTATGTATGATAGCTTTCCCATTAGGTGAAAGCTCAGTACTCGAGTGAGTACATACAAAGAAGATATGTTCTTATATATAAGTTTAAGTTTATGTTTAAGCCTAAGTTGAAGGCTTCATGTTTCATGTAAGTAACGTGTTTAAGTCACGATTTTAAAATGAAGTTAAAGCTTTTAAGTTTTAAAGGAGTAAAAAAAAAAAAAAAATTACTCTAAAAATTGGGTAAGTTTAAGTTAAGTATAGTCACGACCGTCATTCGCGTGGTCGGTCCTACGTGGGTGGTCGGGGCGTGACACTTATGGTCACATTGACCGTACCATTCGTAGAATTAACTGGGTATATTGACACTACAGGAAATATATTTTTGTACCAAGACGGGATTTCGGTTAATTCCTTCTCCTGGCCATCTATGTAGATGGCGACCGTTCTGCTCGTAACGTTAGGATAGTAAATAAAGGATGCAAAGTAGAAGACGAAATAGGCCGAGAGTTGAGATTTCTTCTCTTGAAATGTGACTGGTATGAAAATAGACTCGGAGCTGTTGCGTGCTTCAATGGTGTACCATAATACCGCGAAAGGAGGGGAGTTATCGGTGCGCGCCGCCCAACCAGTGGTTGTTACGTCAAAACCAGGAGTTAGGCAGTTGTAGCTTGGGATTTCTTCTGGTGTCCAAAGTCGGTTGTACTCGTCAGCATTTATTGAGAGGCGTTCCCTGTTAGAGACATTGTACATCATACAGTAAAGATCATTGAACTTTTTCTTTAACTCTCATTTCACCCGTTGAACTAGCTCCATTGAAATAGCCCCATTAATGGAGTTGAACGTGCAGATAAATTGTAAGGATCATTACACTTGAAATATCGTAAAATTAATGATCATCATGTATAATATGTGCACACTAAATTAATGCTTGTAGATATGTACTTTTTAACATAAATACTTGAAGATATCAAATAAGCTCAAATTGTGATCAGTTACAAATATAGTTTAGTCATAATTTGAAATTACCCACCCAGTATTAATATCCCGTTTCTTTTTCCTACCAAACAATTAGGTATATCATAAAATCCTTGAAATGACTCCCTTACCCCTCTCCCACCTTTCACTTTTCCCTTCAACCAAACAACGGCTCTTAGTGTTGATACATGAGACTCAAACTAAACATGCTTAAGTAGTACTTACAGAAATGTTTTATCGGCACCATAGTTGATCCTTCTTTCAAGGTACAGCGCCGTGTGATTTTCCATCAACTTTATAAAATGAAAACATCAATTTCATTGCAATGTACGAAATTCGAACTAGGCAAACTAGAAGTACTTTTACTCGGTAAAACATTTTCACTTACAATCCAGACCATGTGAGACTTAACACAAGAAAACAAACCAAGACCAAAGAGAAATTGACAAAGTGAATTACATGATTAGTCTTGGAGTACATAGCAGAAAAGACTTCCATGTGGCAATAGGGAACCCTCAACGGCACTTATGGTCACATTGACCGTACCATTCGTAGCATTAACCGGATATATGGACACTACAGGAAATATATTTTTATGCCAAGGCGGGATTTCAGTTAATCCCTTCTCCTGGCCATCTATGTAGATGGCAACCGTTCTGCTGGTAATGTTAGGATAGTAAATAAAGGATGCAAAGTAGAAGACGAAATAGGCCGAGAGTTGAGATTTCTTCTCTTGAAATGCGACTGGTATGAAAATAGACTCGGAGATGTTGCGTGCTTCAATGGCGTATGTTAACACCGCGTAAGGAGGGTAAGTGTCTGTGTTTGGATGATCTGAGTGTATCACATTGAAATCAGGAGTTAGACTGCGGTAGCTTGGGATTTCTTCCGGTGTCCAAAGTCGATTGTACCAGTCGGTATGTATTGGGAGGCGTGCTCTATTAGAGAAATTGTACATCATACCGTAAGGAACATATAAATTGAGATATCTTAGAATTAGTGGTTCTCATGTATAATTTAAGCATACTACATTAATACATACAGAAAAATTAACGATCTAATTATCTACAGTAAAACTAGAAGACAGTTTCGAAAAGAAAAGAAAGGTGTCTAATCCCTTGAGGAAAATAAGAATGAAAGACGTCCTTTCTCTTATTGTGTTTGGTGCATCTGGACCGTTGATCTTAAGCACCCAAATATCGGTCCGGGGTGAGGTACCAATCTATATCAACATGTATTTCTCCGAAGTGACTGTAACACCCGAATTTCTTCGGTTCATATTTTATAGAAATTTCGTGTAAATATTTACCGTAATCGGTATTTCATGAGGAAGTTCGTTCTAGAACTTAATTTTGTGACAAGAGTTATTAAGATTTATTAAGACTCAAAAACAAATTGCATGAACTTGCAAAAGACCGTTATGAGTGAAAGGAGGTCGTATTTGCACATTTCAAGACAAATCGACGTTGACCTATAAGTCAGTTAGACCAAAACGGTCGAAAACGTCAAACAAGAATTTTATGATCGCAGTACAAGCGAAATTACTGCTAAAAACTCATTTCTTGATCAAGATGAGTTTGAATAGAATTAAAATCACCTTAGAAAAATCAAGCATACTAAGCTAGAGTTCAGGGCGAAAGGATTCGGAAAAATAAGAGAAATTTTTCCGATCGAGTTTTTCACAGATCGAAATTTTAAATGCAATGTAATTTTCGATACTGGGTATTTTAGCAACTCAGTATTAGAATTTATTGCAATGTGTTGAAATTATACAATTTTTCAAAAAGATTGAACCAAACAAGCCTTTAAGCTTAATTATATCACAATTAAGCTAAGTTAGGACTTAACCCTTCACACACTTGGACCAATGAGCATGTGACACCTCATCTATGAGTTGTCAACCACTCCCCATTTCTCTCCCCCTCATGGCCGGCCACTCCAAGCCCCTTTGGGCAATAGCTTGCAAAAATTGGAGGACCAAATACCAAGATTGGAAGCAAATTTGCCTTGGAAAAGAAAGCTAGGATTTCCCCTAGCTAGAGGCACTATTCCTAGGGATTTCAAACCCCAAAAAGACAGCAACCTTAACCCTCTTTCTCAGCCATAACCTTCAGAAAATCTCCTCCAAAAATCCGAGAGAGAGAGAGAGAGAGAGAGAGATCAAGGGAGTTAAGCCAAAAATTTTGGTGAGAAAACCCCCTAAAGCCTTTGGTTTTCTTGTGAGTTCAAAGGAGAGATTTGTTCAAAAATTTTTCCCCTCTCTTTCCCATCTTGCCGAGTGTTGGGAGCTGAGAAAATCCAAGAAAAAAAATTTCGGGTTTTGGCTAAAATCAAGGGTTGAGTGAGGGTGTGATCTAGAGCCAAGGAAGAGAGAAAAACCAACCATTTGGTGAGTTGGAGCTTGAGGAAATCCACGGATTTAAGGTAAGATTTTTGGTCATTTTCTTTTCTTTTGCCAAGGTTGGTTGGGGGAGGAAGTTAACAAATTTTTGTGACCATTTTTGAGGTCCAAACCGTGCACTTTGGAGGCTAGATTTCGACTAGGATCAAGCTAGCGACACCCCGGATTTTGAGGTAAAAATCCGAACCTTACCATAGTTTTTGGTTCAAATTTTTGGTTCATTTTCTCAAGGGTTTTACCATGTATTTCAAGCACAAAAAGTTGTAAGAGCTTAAGCTCATAATTTTCGGTTTTAGCCCTAAATAGCTTAGGTTATATTTTTATGCTTGATTTAGGTTTTTGAGGTGATTATTTTGCATGTTTGGTTGGTATTATGCTCTATGATTTTTTGTGTGCTAGAGATGCATGCTAGGGTTTCTATTTAAGGGTTTTATGTCCCTAATATGTTTATCAAAAATTCTAGATGCATGTTCTAGGGTTTGTATGATGATATGGTTGAGTTTTGTTGTATGTATGTTTCTCTCTCAAAACCGTGGACCAAGGGGTCTCGGCCTTGAGTCGAATCCGAAAACACGGGATTTAAAATATTATGTGTATGAGGGACGTTAGAGGACGTGCATGTGTTAGTAGGTCCCGCATTGGGCGGTCGAGCTAGAACGACGCATAGGGACGTAAAATTTGGACTAAAACCAAAACTGCTCTCGGGTCCAACACCCGGCAGCTCGGAAAAGTGGAATTTACAGGTCCTTAGAGGCCGAATGAGTAAAAACTTAAAACACGAAAGTTGTTCATTAGGGTGTTTCCTAGGGACTACGGGGACAGATTTCAAAAATAGGGCTCCAATGGCCTTTGTTTTTAAGAAAAACCGAGAACTGGTCAGGGTGACCAAGTTCCAACGATTCACATGTGTTCAAACAAAAACTGGTATCAATTGAGCCAGAATCAGAAAATGTTCAAAACATGAAAGTTTTAGAGCTTTTTGTTAACTACAACTTTTGTGAAGAAAGCGTTTCCAAATTCGTTTTAAATTTTAAGTTATGAATTTTCAAACAAAAGCCGTGCAGTGAGCAAAATCTCATGCACGGGATTGTCTAGACCAATGACTAGGAAAAACGTTTTCTAACTCTCAAACATCATTTTCAAACCCGAAAACCGTTCCAAAGGCGGTTTTCGATCCCCAAATGTTTTATAGAAATATTTTCAAGTGTTTGGTAATTTTCAAGACAAGTTTGGGTGCTATTACCGAACTTACTTAAATAAACAAGAAAATGATATTTTTAAACAAGTTCAAGGTTTTCAAGATTAAAATGAGTAAGATACTGCGTTAGTAGCCGGAAAATTATTCCGAGTTACTAGGGCCCTGCCCAAACCCAGAGTTAACCTTGCGGATTAAGGTTTAAGTTAAGATTATGATTCTCTACATGAACCCTTAATTAATATTCCGTTGTGGGTTACGCCGTGTGACCCCTTCACATGTGTTAGTAGAGGGACTTATAACCGAAAAATATATATATGTTGGTTTAATCCGACATTAAACGATCTTAGAATAGAGACCTCACGTGTTAACGTCCATGGGCAGGAGGTGACCTGCGAGCGTGCTCGGGAAAGGAAATTCGATCACGCGAACAACGAAGACAAGGTAAGTACAACACCGCCTACAGCATAGGCTAGAGTTGTATGTTTACCTAACATGTTGCTTTACACTGTTTAAGTGTTATTTGATGATTTGCTCGATGGTTGCAATATGCTTATTGTATGATGAATGTTTCAAATGCTAATGCCATGCTTTAAAAGTATGTTTCAAGTATTGTTATTATACTTACATGAAAAAGTACGCATGTCCATACATTGATAGAACATGAGATTAGGAGACAACATATAAGTATGCTCACTAATCTATCAAGTGGAAAGATGTCAAGAAAGACATACAAACAGAACGTTTGAGAAAAGGCCACAAGAGCCAGTGTCGTGCCCCCTGATGACGATCGGGTCGAAAACTTGGGTAATCTCCTCAAGTTGCGCGCCGGGTACGTGCACATCAAGTTAACGGGCCCACAAGTAAAATCAACAAGATAAAGTTTGATACAAGAAAGCAAGCATAACTGGACATAAACGGTTCATGCATTTCATGATAGAATGTCAAGTTTAAGATGAAGAAGTCGATGATATGATGCCATGTTTATGCTTTCATGTTTAAGATGCCATGTAAAAGGTTATGTATGTTTCATTTAATTAGTTAGCGGTATAGGAGTTGTACTTGCTGAGCTTTCGCTCATTGTTTGAAGTTTATGCTGTAGGTAAACAGCTTGTTTTGAATTAACTGCATGGTGGAGGGTGAAGCCGGTGGCTGTGAAATGATGAATGGGTTGGGGTTCGCAACTCAGAAAGATTTCATTAATAAATCTATTTTGAGAAAACAGACAATTATTTTATTTACGTATGAGTGTATGTAAATAATTTCTAAGTATAATGCTTCCGCTATTTAAAAAAAAAAAAAAAAATCCCCACTATTTTCATGATTAAAAATGGGATAAAACAAGTTTAAGTTCAAGTAAGTTAAGTCAAGTGACGGCCGGTGCAAGGCGGGTCGTCACAGTGACTCAACTCAAATCGACCGAGAAGAGATCATTTGTTTTCGCCATGGACGACCAGATTGCCTCAGAACCCATTGAACCTCCCTATGGGGATGTGATCCAAATGTACCTTACTAACACCACGGCATCTTCAAAGACTACATTCGGCTTGGTCGCTACCAAGGACTCCACTCTCCCTCCTCTCATCAGCGCCATGGAAGTCTTCTACGTTGCCGGCCCATTGACTGAGGGAACCAATAGCCGAGATCGTAAGTATTATGTACTAAATAGAGTCTGTAATATGTATACTTTATCGTAAAGTTTGCGCCTTTTATATTTCTTATTTGAGCTCATTTACACTTCACGAATTTCATATAAAAGAACATGAAAAAGCTCACGTGTTTTCGAGACTTACACGTGCTCCTCCACTTGTACAAATGATTCGTGAAAATCGTGTTACAAATATTCATTAAAACTAGCATTTTATTCTTTATCAACTTTTTTTTTTTTTTTTTGGGTGCATATTGGCTTTAATGCAGGAAAAGTTTAGTGTTTTACAGAAGTGGACCCGTGACCTACCTGTGTCTACCATTATCGTATATGTGCGATTGGGTCAATTGTAGCTCCGATGATATACCTCGTATCACAGCACTGTAATAATTTTTTCATATTTGTTTTTCAGTTTTCAGAAATGAAGTTTACTGAGCTCTTATTTGAATCATAGATTTAAAATGTAAATTTGAATAATAAATATAAACTTTTATGAGAAAAGACACTATAACTAATATTGTCAAAATACTTTTGGAAATTTTATCTAAATTGTGTTTTTGGGAATTTTCAGATACCTAAATGGTTATAGCCTCAAAAGCACCATTCCAGATTTCAGTTCCTTGGACGCTCTGAAGACCATGTGAGTTCATTTCGTCAAGTGGACCATATGTTTAATCGAGCTATTTTATTTTCGACAGTTTAATAGAAGTTATAAACAGTAATGTTGACCTTTCAATTTCCCATTGACTTGCAGAGATTTTCATAATAACAGTTTGACCAGATCTATCCCCGATTTTCTTGGCAACTTACCTAACTTGGAAGAACTGTGAGACATATTTTTCTTTGAGAAAAGCTAGCTCCACTTTATTATAATTTAGAATATAATAACACACATATTTCCTTGAAATGAAAAATTAATCAGGACTAATTTGCTCTTTCCAAATATCTAGGAATTTAGCTGATCACAAGCTTAGTGGACCCGTTCCCACATTACTTTCAAAGAATGATAACATCAAACTAGAGTAAGTAATTTGCAAGTCTCTTTATTTCTTCTTAATGTAATTTCTTCTTCACTAATCACTAATCACTTATTTTTATTATTATTATTTTCGTTTCTTTGGACTAGCATATCAGGCAATCCCAACCTGTGCGCGTCAAGTAAGTTGTGTAGTACTCAGAAGAGCAAAAACAAAAGTAATTCAAAATCATCTGGTAGCATCAAGCTGAAGAGTCACAGGCTTCCAGCTATTCTTGGAGTGCTCATACTTTCAAGCTTCTTTGTGGTTTTCTAATTTACAGAATCCGTTCGCTTTAAACCGCCGGATCAGGCAATTAGCATTTCGACCTTTATAAATCTTCGTACTGTGATCCTTTCTAAAGAAAATATAAATCAAATGTTGAACAAAAGTTATGGAATACAACTACAGAGACTAGTACCTCTCAAGCACAAATACACACACATATATATATATTACTGGACATGGGACTTGTTATCTTGACTTTGAAGTACCCGGTTTCATTAACCAAAAAAAAAAAAAAAAAAGTAACTAATTAATGCATGTCCTGTAATTTAGGTCACGTTGGTAAAAGGAGCATAAAGACTAGATGGCATAATTCACATGGAAGGTCCGGTATTAGTTGAAATTTTTTAATAATAAAGAGCTCAAGGTCGTCGTTGAATATGGATCAGCATGGCAGTACGAGGCCAAATAATTGTCTTAGCTTCTTCTAATCAATATTATCTCTTCACTACTTTCCGAGTAAAGATGTAATGTTATTGTTTATTAATATATGTGTCCTAAAATCTCAATGTCAACATCTAAGGTTTCATTAATATGTATCCAATAATCTCAATGTCAACATATTTAAGGTTTCATCAATTCTCTCTCTCTCTGAGAAAATGTCCATATATTCATGTGATGTGAACAAAATAATTGGTAGAATATAGCCAAAGTAAAAGTAAATAAATACCATGTTTTCAAATTGGAACGTTCGAGATGCGGAGAAAGTTAAAGGAATAATAGAAATATTATTGTATTTGTGCTGTTATATGTAGCGGACGGATGAAACTAAAACTAAGGACAAAGAATAAAGAATATTTTTCTTAATTGTGAAAGGTAATGAGGGGGGAAAAAAGTTAGAAGTGCAAAATGTGAAATTTAAATGAGAGCATCAATTTCATTGCAGTGTCCGAAATTCCATAAACAAGACAAAGTACGTAGAAGTTTCATTAATCGGGAAAACTAGGTATTAATTTTCACTTACAATCCAGACCCTGAGAGACTTAACACAAGAAAATAAACCAAGACCAAAGAGAAATTAACAAAGTGAATAACATGGCTAGCCTTTGAAACCTCATAAGCAGTAAAGACTTCCATGGCACAAAGGAGTGGTGGCAATGGAGAACCCTCAACAGCACTTATGGCCACATTGACCATACCATTTGTAACATTAACAGGATATATTGACACTACAGGAAATATCTTTTCATACCAAGACGGGATTTCGGTTATGTTCTTCTGTTGGCCATCTATGTAGATGGCAACAGTCCTGCTGGTCACATTAGGGTTGTAAACAAAGGACGCAAAGTAGAAGACAAAATAGGCTGAGAGTTGAGGTTTCTTCTCTTGAAATGTGACCGGTAAGAAAAGAGACTCGGAGCTGTTGTGTGCTTCAATGGCGTAATATAAAACCGCGTAAGGAGGGAGATTATCAGTGAATACCCAACCCGTGCTTGAAACGTCAAAACCAGGAGTTAGGCTGCGGTAGCTTGGGATTTCTTCGGGTGTCCAGATTCGGTTGTACTCGTCAGCGAAAATAGAGAGGCGTTCCCTGTTAGAGACATTGTACTTGAATTATTGTAATGCTCTTGTATAATATATGTATACTAAATTAATGCTTGTAGATATATACTTTTTAACATAAGTACTTGAAGATATAAAATAAGTACAAATTGTGATTAAATACAAATATAGTCAAGTGGTAATTTGAAATTACTCACCATTCAATATTAATTCCCACTTTCTTTTTCCTACCAAACAACCACGTATATATCCTTGCAATGATTCCCTAATTACCCATCTCTCTCCTTTCACTTTTCCCTTCAATTAAACAAAGGGTCCTAGTGTTAGTACACGTGACTCAAATTAAACATGCTTAAGTAGTACTTACGGAAATGTTTTATTGGCACCATAGTTGATCCTTCTTTCAAGGTACAGCGCCGTGTGATTTTCCATCAACTTGTATGAGTCATATAGGGCGTTGCTTTCAATGGTGGAAATGAAGGGAACATGGTCTTCTTGCGTCCGAGTCAAGCAAACGTCGACATTCTCCTTCTCCACGAAAAAGATGAATTCATGGTAAACTGGATCGTCGCTTAGAGAAGTTGTGACTGTGACATTCAACTTGCCATCAACCTCAAGAACAAATGTTGGCGGCTTAAAGTTGTTGTCATAATTGCCGTAGTAAAAACCCGCCCGGAGAAGGTATTTGGTTTGCGCTATGAGTAGTAGGTTGTAACAATTCTTGCTTCCTCTTGGGAAACTGCGCAGCGTCTTCATTGGATAGAAACTGGCATTTGTGATGACCAGAAACTCGTTTTGTCCAGTTTTAATGTAGTCCTCATCAGTTTCCCATATCACAAAAGTGTGATTATCATCAGTGGTTTTTCTTGTTGCCCCACAATCGATGTTTAGAGTAGATTTAGCTAAAACAGCAACGTTAGCAAGAATATAATTCAACTAAAAAAAAAATTAAAAAAAAATTTAAATGTCACATAACAGGTCATATTGTATCGACATCAAATGTGCAAAGATAATGAAATTATTGCATCCAACAAACCCAGCTAAATTTACGTTGTGATTTCTTTAATTTCTTTCCTTTTTTTTATTTTTTATTTCTAATTGAAGGCGGAGGATTCTAACTCTTTACCTTAATTATGGTGGAGTCAAGTGTATATATAATTACTGCTCTGTAGCCACCGTTAGGATTTCTTGGATTTTTTTTTTTTTTTTTTAAGTAAAAAATGAAGAGTGAAGACTTACGAAAGGAAGAGGCTTGGAGACTAAGCGGCGCTACAAACATCAAAACCATAACAATGCTCCAGATTTCCATTCTCTCTCTCTCTCAATGGTTGTAAACTTGCAGGAGATTAAAAAACCTTCTTTCCCGTTTAGATTTATATTGAGAAAAATCACAGTACTATGTATAATTTTGAATGACTAAGGTCCGGCATCGAGAAAAAATTATTGGGATGGCATCTGGAAAATCTGTCTTTTGTTCCATACCAACTTCACTAAAACAGGAAGAAAAATACAAAGTTCAGAATTTGAAATTCCTAATTAAAGAGATAAAATATGGAAGGTGGAGACTTATTATAAATTAGGAAATGCAGGTAGTACATACACAAGGGACAAAATAAGACAGCTGTATATAAGTTTAGGAAGTAGATATGAAATTTACCAATTATACATATCCCTAAAAAAAGTAACAAAAAAAAAAAAAAAAGATAAACTGATCAAACCAGTTTGATATTTTGTCATCAATATGTTTTTTTTTTTTCCAAAATAAATTATTAAATAATTATATTAACTTTTTTTTTTTTGTTGCTAAAATAATAATATTAACTTGTATATATGAAGAGATCACTATATATGTCTATCAAAGCTGTCAATGACGATTACTACAATAACAAATTGTCCAGTGTTATATCTGCATCAATAGTTGTCTGATTTTGATGTCTTGTTTTCCTCTCGGATTTCTACCTCCCTTCTTCTTCCCCTTCCTAATTATTCATTTTCCGTCTCTTTAATCTCTGGTTTGTTTTTCCGTAAGCCGGCATCCAAGTCTTTGCGTAAAAGAAATGGTTATAGAAGGATGTGACTTATAAATTTAAGGAATAAGTTGAAGACGATGATTGTTTCGTCCCTGTCCCGAGGAAAGGAAATTATAAATAGTCCATGATTTCATCTCTTATTTGCATCAAAGAAATGAATCTATAGAATAATGTAGCACTAGAATGGCTAACAAAATTAAGGAATCAGTTAAAGACGTCAGTGACTATTTTGTCATGCTTTACTACAACTTAATTAAGCTCATAGCAATTCCACAATCATCTCTTATAATGGTCTGATCCCCTTCCAAGTTCAAAAAGTCCAACAAAAATTTGGTATAATTAAACTAACATGTTCGCTAAACATAAGCGATTTCCGGGTGTCTGAAGAATTACGACTCATTCCAAGAGTGGAAATCGTGGACTTACTGCAAATCAACTGAGAAGAGATCACTTGTCTTCACCATTGACAACCAGATTGCCCAATTATACCTCCCTATGGAGAATGTGATCCAAATGTACCTAACTAACACCGCCGCTTCTTCTAACACTACAATCGGTTTGGTTGCCACCGAGATCGTGAGTATTATGTACCGTAAGATAAATTTCATAGTCTGGCAGGACTCACCATGAATAGGGTACACAATTTGCTTAACTATACCTTATGACAAAAGTTCTAAGAGCTAGATGTGAAACTTTATAAGATGAAAACATCAATTTCATTGCAATGTGCGAAATTCCAACAGGGCAAACTAGAAGTACTTCTAACCGGTAAACTAACTAATTTTCACTCACAATACAGACCATGCAAGACTTAACCCAAGAAAACAAACCAAGACCAAATAGATATTGACAAAGTGAATTACATGATTTGTGACGCCCCGACTTCCCAAGCCAGGTCGACACCATACATACTTGTTCTTTACTTGAAAATTTGAGATAAATTTTTTTTTTTAAAACATATACACATAAGTTATCTTATAGAGAAAAGCTTGTTATATAACGGACTATACTGATAGTAACTTTTTGTGTCTTTAAACTACTTACAAATAACAAAACATAATTTATTTTTGAAATATTAACATACTACTGAAAATCAAATGCGGAAAATTTATGCGTAGTGGTATCCCACACCGCCCTTCACCCGCCGCATTGTCCGCATAGCCCACCAATTAAATTGCAGGCTTCTTACCTACAGTATGAAATATAAGGGTGAGCTTTCGCCCAGCAAGTTCAAACATAATCTCACAAAACATTATAAGCATCTTGAGAACATGGCAAACAACATTAACTCATGCATGAACCATTTATGATTGATTGAATGTCTTATGTTTCATTATAGACTCAATCTTTATTATCTTGTCCTAACTGTGGGCCCGTAGTGTTCGTACCAAAAGCGCGCAGCCTCCAGATAAAGCTAGGGTTTGCAAGGCCCTAACAGTTCTGGGAATTCTAACTGGACCCTTCACGATCACGAATTTCGATCACGGAAGGTAATACTAAACTGTAGCCTCCTTGATTAGGGGAGGTTGGTACGACACCTTATTTGATTATTTTACCATGTGATTTAACATTAGTGAACATATTTCATGATGTCACTATGTCATATCATAATCAACATTTGCCATAATATGGCCTTCTTGAAAACACGTCACTTCTGGAACCATGACATTTTTGAAAACATGGCATTTTTGTAAATGTAGCACTTTTGTGAACATAGCACTTTTTATAAACATAGCACTTTTATAAATATAACACTTTTATAACATAATATTTTTATAAACATAGTACTTTTATAAATATAGCACTTTTATAAACATAACACTTTTATAAATATAGCACTTTTATAACATAACACTTTTATAAACATAGCACTTTTATAAATATAGCACTGCATCACACATCATGGCACAACATAGCAAGTATACTTGAAAATAGTCTTTACTATTTTCATACTGTAGGTGAGGTTTGATACTTGCCTGATCTGCTAGATTCCGGGTTCTGATGTCTTAACTCGGATTGCAATTGCAGGTTCCTTCCTGCTATTAAAAGAACATAGGATAAGAATCCTATAAAAGTTGGTAACCTATCCAACATTCTAGTTATATGTCCCCCCACACATGCCTTGGTATCCTATAGGATTACATTGGGTAACCCTTAATTAACTGTTGGGTTAAAGTCGATATCTGATCAACTAATGGTCAACCCTTGGTCAACTATGGTCAACCTTGGGCTTTGAGGCTAAGCCCAGTAACTCAGGTATATCTCCCGGTTACCTTTCGTAAACTAGTCGCTTGCTATATTCTAACTTGAAAAATTAATTTCCTTTACTTGGAAAATTTAGGGAAATTAATCCAAAAACTTCATTTTTAACTTATAAAAATCCTTTACTTAAATCGTAAAAATTCAAACTCTTGGATTAGTGTTTTATAAAATCATTTGAGGTTGAAAACTGCCCTTGGAACAGTTTTCCATAATCAAAACGATAGTTTGTAGTAGAAAACAGTTTTCTAAAAACATTTGTAAAACTTGTGGTGCAGGAATTTTCGGATTCCCTGCGCACCCTTTGAAAACGATTCTAATTTAAAAATCGGTTCGTAATCTGAAAAAGTTGTCTTTATAAAAAGTGTAGCTCTCGAAAAATACTAAAACTTTTGTGTTTTGTAAAAATTCCAATTAGGCCTAGATTCATCCCAGTTTTTGTTTGAAACTGGCTGACCCCGAAAAACTGAGTGAAAACTGGGTCTGGGGATCAGCCACGGGTTTTGGGGTAAACGGAGGCCATTGGAGCCTTATTTTGGGAAACGGCCCACGTTTTCCTCTAGGAAAAATCGTTCCGAACAACTTTCGTATTTAAGTTTTTCCAATTCAGCCTCTAAAGGCCTCAAATTTCACTTTTCCCGAAACTGGTCAGGTTTACCCGAAAATGGCAGTTTTCGGTTTAGGGTTCGTTTTACGTCCTAGACGTGGAACCTAGCTCAACCAGCCACCGCGGGAGCTCTAATACACACATGCAGCGGTTTTCTAACGTTCCAAACCATCATTCTTAAACTCAATTGGGGACATACAACTTATCAATACCTAGCATGCAATTCAACAAAATCAATCAAGCATAAGCATACAACCATGCAATTTCATAATTTAAACTCATAAATCAAACCACCCTTAATCTAAATCAAGCGCAACCCTAAATCCAACTTAGGCAAAAACTTAAATCGAGCTTACGCTCTTACAAACCATTGGAAAATACATTTAAATCTCTCAATTGCAACTTAAATTGAGAAGTTTAAAGTCTAAAGAGATTACATTGATTTGAATCAAGAGTTTTGGCTTGGCTTTTGGGATTTTCTCCTTTCCCTTTGGCTGCTCCTAGAACCGGCCCTAATGGTCAAAATGGGTCTCAAAATTTTTTCAAAACATTGTTGGTTTCTCACTAGAAATCCGACCACCCTACCCTCCGATTGCTCTCGGTTTTGCAAAATTTTCTTCCGTTCTTGCTCACACTTAGAAGTCCGGATTTTTGAGGGATAAAATGGCAAGAGTTTGGCTGTTTTTCAGAATTTTTTTGAAGCCAAAACCGCCCCCTATGGCCAGCCTATTTATAGGTGGAATTTTGGACTTTTTTGCAAATATTTGATTCTCCTTTGCTCTTAAGTCCTTGGTGCAAAACTAATTGCACAAAAAATTGCACAAAAACACCCCCATGTGGCCGCCCCCTAGTGGATAACTTGGTGGCCAAGTCTTGACTTTCCTAGCTAATCTTATCTTATCTTAAGTTAATGATGTCATAAATTAGGGATAAGGTGATGTCATTCACCTTATGCCTTGTTTGGCTATTTCTTCCAACAAGAAATCCATTTTAAGCCAATACAGATATTTCTAATACTGTGTTCACTCAAACACAGTATTTATTTAACTAAAATTTATTTGCTGAAAAGAAAACGGACAGTACAAAATTTTTCTTATTTTCCTGAGCCCTTTTTCGTCTCTAATTCCTACTCGGGTGCTTGATTTTCTAAGGTGGTTTTTAAAACCTAATCATGCTATCTCTTTCATGAAGACGGTTTTTTTTTTTTTGTAATATTTTTCCATACTGCTTATCATATCACCATACCGTCTTACTCTAGTCAACCTCTGACTATTCTGGTCAACTTTGACTTTTTGATCAAACTTTGACCAACATGAGTTTATGAAATTCCGTCATACCTTTTCCATAAAACTGCCTGTTATGGAGTCTCATAATTAATTTACCGAGAACTCAACCTCATACTGATAAAATCATGAATCTTGTATTAATATTCATAATTTTCATAAAATTACACATAAACACATAATACGAGCTTTAGATTTCTTATATACAAGAAAATCATGAGTTCGTAAAAATTTTGGATATTACATGATTAGTCTTGGAGTACATAGCAGAAAAGACTTCCATGGCACTAAGGAGTGGTGGCAATGGGGAACCCTCAACGGCACTTATGGTCACATTGACCGTACCATTCGTAGCATTAACCGGATATATTCACACTACAGGAAATATATTTTTATACCAAGGCGGCGTTTCGGTTAATCCCTTCTCCTGGCCATCTATGTAGATGGCGACCGTTCTGCTGGTAATGTTAGGATAGTAAATAAAGGATGCAAAGTAGAAGACGTAATAGGCCGAGAGTTTAGATTTCTTCTCTTGACATGTGACTGGTATGAAAATAGACTCCGAGATGTTGCGTGCTTCAATGGCGTATGCTAACACCGCGTAAGGAGGGTCATTGTCTGTGTTTGGATGATCTGAGTGTCTAACATCAAAATCAGGAGTTAGACTGCGGTAGCTTGGGATTTCTTCCGGTGTCCAAAGTCGGTTGTACCACTCAGTATGTATTGGGAGGCGTGCTCTATTAGAGAAATTGTACATCATACCGTAACGAACATTATAAAACTTGAGATATCTTAGAATTAATGGTTCTCATGTATAATATACGCATAACAGATTAATATACGTAGAAAAATTAAGAATCTAATTATCTACAGTAAAGCTGGAAGACAGTTTCGGAAAGAAAAGAAAGGTATCTAAACCCTATGAGGAAAATAAGGATGAAAGACGTCCTTTCTCTTATTGTGTTTGCGCATATAGATTCCCTTATTTAATATCCTTTCAGATTAGCATAGTTTAAAATTTATTTCTTTGTTAACATCCCTCATCCGATTTATTTCCTCCTCTTTTTTTCTCTTACCAAACAACCATTTTATCACAAATTCCTTGCTCTAATTCCCTGATCACTCCCCTCTCCATCCAACCAAACAAGCTCTAATTAAAAGCTCCTAGATCGTATGACTCAAATTAGACGTGCTACATAGTACGTACTTACGGAATTGAATTGTTGGCACCATAGTTGATCCTTCTTTCAAGGTACAGCGCCGTGTCGTTTTCCATCAACTTGTATGAGTTGTAGAGGCTTTTGCTTTCAATGGTGAAAATGAAGGGAACATGGTCTATTTGTGTCCGAATCAAGCAGACTTCGATCACATTTTTTGTCCCCACGAGAAAAAATGAATTCATGGTAAACAGGATCGTAGCTTAGCGAAGTTGCTACTGTGACATTCCACTTGCCGTCGACCTGAAGAACAAAAGTAGGGGGCTTTAAGAGGTTGTCGTAGTTGCCGTAGTAAAAACCCGCTCGGAGAAGGTCTTTAGATTGCGCAAAGAGTGGTAGGTTGTAGCAATTCTTTGTTTCCAATCGGGAAATGCGCAGCGTTTTCATTGGATAGAAACTGGCGTTTGTGGAGACCAGAAACTCGTTTTGTCCGGTTTTAATGTATTCGTCATCAGTTTCCCGAATCAGAAAAGTGTTATTATCATTACTGGGTTGTGTTGTTGCCCCACAGTCGATGTTTAGAGAATATTTAGCTAAAATATAGCAACATGAACAAGAATTGAATTTTATTCTCCCCAAAAATGTATTGAAGCAACTGATTAAGTAATATAATACTGTAGTTTACAATTTATGTGCAGTGATCTCGTGCATTGAATCTTTCTTTGTTCAATTCAATTGAAAGTAGTACACATATATATGTATGTATATATCTATAAACTGAATAGTACTAAAGACTTAGTATAAGAATAGGCTTCGAAACTAGACAGTGCTACAAACATCAAAACCATAGCAATGCTCCAGATTTCCATTCTTATTCGAGAATATCGCAATCTCTCTCTCACTCTCTCTCTTTAAACTTAGGTGAAATGAATTGGAATTTAGGCTTGTGTGTTGGAAATAGCAGCTGGAAGCCGTTGAAGATTCCAAGAAATGTAAGTATACTCGTCATATAATATTTGTTACTGATGTTTCCGTGTATAACTTTATATTTTATTGTTACATTGACCAAGTCTTGATAATTTGTCTTCATTCTTTTATAATAGAAAGAATGATTTTACTCCTTTAATTTAATTTATAGTACAATTATTCATGTCTTCATCAATTACTAGCTGTATGAGTTTAAAACTTTCTTTCTCCGTTTGGATTTATATACACATATTCATATATATATATATATATATATATATAAGTGTTTTATACATCCTTCTTCCATTCCTACTAATTCACTCTATCTTTACCCCATGTCGAGAAAAATTGCCGTCTGGAAAATCTCTCCCCGTGCCACCCTCGTTAAAACAAGAAGAAAAATACAAAGGTCAAAATTTGAAATTCCTTGTTAAAGAGACAAATGGAAGGTGGAGACAAATTATAAATTAAGAAATTCAAGTAGAAACATAAGTTAAAGGGACAAAATAAGCTAGCTGTATAAGTTTAGGAAGTAGATATGAAATTTACCGGAAGATTGGTATTTCGTCTTCGTGTTATTTTTTCAAAACAAATTATGATAAGATAATTTTTTTTTTTATTTTTATATAAACAAATATGATGTAAACTTGTAGAGATCAGTATGATTCTATTTTACTATATGAAAATGTTGTCTATTATATATGCATCAATATAGCTGTCAGATTTTGACGTCTTGTTTCCATTCGGATTCTACCTCCCTTCTTCTTCCCCTTTCATTTCTTATTCATTTTCCATCTCTTCTGGGTTTTTTTATTTATTTATTATATATATAGATATATATTTTTAAATCTTAGCTGGCAACGGCGTCTGATCTATCTCTGTCAGCTCAATATCATCGGCTTAGAATCTAGATTCCATCTTTAATTTGCATAAAAGAAAACGGTTTCTATTAAAAATGGCTAACAAATTTAAGTAATCAAGTAAAACAGTGATTGTTTTGTCAACTACAACTTATTTAAGCTTAAAACCCCAGTATCCACAAGTTCAAATGGTCCACTAAAAGATTTGGCATAATTAACTAAGATGTTAGTTAAACATAAGCCCTCAACTAATTTCAGGATGTCCAATGAGTTCGTCGAATTTACGACAAGTTCCAAGAGAGCATGTTCAAGGCTTCTCTATCTCTTTTAGGGGAAAAATCAAGTGAAAGATTAGCAAAGTCCAATGAGACTTTTAATGTACTCGGATTAGGTTTTAAAGCGTTTCCACGTTCATTTTTAACAATAAGAATTCAAAATGGAAGAGATGCTGAAGTAAGAAGATCACTTTCTTTAAGTTTGGTATCCAGATTCAAAGAACAACACACAGAAAAAACAGAACAAGGCCAATAAAGTTTGGAAAGCGAAAAGATCGGTCGACTGTGCTGCCTTGGAAATGCCCATCAAAGAATAGACTTCCAGGCCATTAAGGAACGCTGGCGATGTGATTCCCTCAGCTGGAGATATAGTCAGATTGGCCATGCCACCGGTAACATTAACTGGACATATCGACACTACGGCTTGCCCTTCGTTTCTAGGGGTGTTGGGGAGCTGCGTGACGTTGACCAGTTGGCCATCGATGAAGATATCAAGTGTCGTGGTTTCTTCCACGAACTGATGGACATTCGAGACGTCAAAGTACAGAACAAAATAGGCCGACACTTGATACCTTTCACGGAAGTTGATTGGCAAGAAGATGGACTTAGAGGCATTAGTGCCCACAATTGCAGAATCTAGTACCACATTAGGAGGAAAGTTTTCTACCACTTCCCATATCATTGGACCAAGACCATGATCAATGTTGAGATAACCGGGGACTTGTTCTGGCGTCCAAATTCTGCTGTACGGATCAACATGGTGGGCAAAGTGATCCCTGTATATCCCATTTTGTAGACAAGTAAGAAAAATCAAGTAAAGGGTCAAGTACTTGAAGATATATACATACATATATATATATATATCTGTATATATATTCACTTACGGGTCAGTTAGATTGGCACCATAGTTGATTCTACTTTGAAGGTAGAGAGCCGTATCTTTGGTCATCAATCTGTATGCCTTTTCGTCAACGATCGTGGCTTCAAGAGAAGAAATGAAAGGAACCTGATTTGCTTGCGTTTGAATCAAGCACACATAAACATGTCCCTTCTTCCTCGTCGTGAAAATGAACTCGTGGTAAACCGGATCGTCGCTTAGAGAAGTTGCGACGGTCACGTTCATATCACCCTGTACCAGAAGGCCAAATGTTGGAGGCTTTTGGAGGTTATCATAGTTGCCATACAAAAAACCTGCGCGTAAAAGGTACTTGGATTGCTTTTGTAACGGCAGATCGTAGCAATTCTTGAGGCCTCCTGGAAAACTGCGAAGCGTTTTAAGCTCGGTACGATTTGTGCTTGTGGAGAGAAGCTTGTTTTCTCCGCTTTTAATGTATCTGTCGTCAGTTTCCCATGCCATACCAGTGATTTCGTCCCAAGATATGTTTGTTGCCCCGCAATCAATGGTTACCCAAGTTTCATCTGAACCGACAACAGAAAGAAAGCATTCGCTTGCTTACAAAGATAATGCGTGTATATATATGTGTGTGTGTGTGTGTAGAATTTACATTATATGTGCTACAAATATATCCTTGCAAGTCAAAACTGAAAACATATGTACCATATGAATAGTCTTGGAAGCTTTGAGGTATTGCCGCCAGCAAAAAGACCAGTGTCCCCATTGTCCAGATGTTTTCCATTCTGAAAGAGTGCGATTTGGCTCTCAGACTATAGGCGAAGGGATCTGTAATCAATATTAAAAATATAACCCTTTCAAGAACGTAATATACGAAGGAATTGAGCAGACAATATATATAAATATATATTTAAATTTAAATATGTACATATATTACATAGAAATGTTCGTCAAGATGGATACAGAAGATTCCATATGTACGCACTTGCATGGCTGCATCCATAATTCATTTCTGGAAAGCCACGAGACCGTATTCTAGAATTACCATGTTATCTTTTTTATTTTTTAATATATACTAGTTGAACGAGACACATAAAATAAATAAACAAAGTAAAAAAATAATAATAAAATAGAAGAATAATTCTTTTTTAACTGCCACATTATGGGCATTGAAATCAGCATGTGACGGCCATTGATAAGAGGATGAAAATGAACATCCGCTCTTTTATATATTATTAAATATATATATATATATATACATATACTTGTCGTATTAATGATGTCTCCGCTTGTCTCATCCTAGGGTTTTTTAATTTCCTTGTTTCATTGAATGGCTCATTCTATATAATATTGACCCATTTGCACCTTGGATGCTTCTGGGTGCTGTTCTCCTAGTTGGTTTACACCGCTCCTTCCACATCGGATGATATTCCACACATGAATACCCTTTTTGTTCTATTATGATTAGCACTTTCGATATGCATACTAATTCGTGACCAGCATCAAACTCTCCGAGAACAAAAAGACGTATAATTTATTTATTTATTTATTTATAATGTTTTGTTATCCAACCCATCTTTTCCCATCATTTACCCAACAACCTGAAATGTTTCCCTCGGGAACGATGAAAATACTTTAAACAAAAACAAGAAACAAAAAAACAAAAAAAGACCCTGAAAATCTAGCATCTAAAGCTTTCCATGAATGTCGTGTGTCAATCCAGTGACTTGCACCTTACAGGCAAAAGGAATGCCTACTACTCTCAAACGGTCGTTTTGGCGTTTATATTTTAGTTTAAAGATTGAGAAGCGGTCAAGACCAGGCCTTTTAGTGCTGGCATTTGGCTCTCCAGCAGCTCCCTTTTGGTTAATATTCTATCAGATGTACAGTCTTCTTCCTGTTCCAAATCGAAATATCTTAATAAATACATGATCCGCAATAAGCAGGAAAAAAAAAAACACGCGCACATGCACACACAGAAATCTGGGCATTCTGTTGCTGTTCTCTTAACAGATGATAAACCAAAATCTGCTTAGAATTATTCCATCATAAAACAAATTTGAATACAAGCGAAGTCGATAAAGAAAACCAAAGAATGCACAAGAAATATTACTCACATCGCCGGTTGCAGCAGATATTAGTGATAAGAGGGTCACAGTTGCCGCTTGGTAATCTGTTAGGATCTTGTAGGCTGACTCCGCCAATTTATCCTGCAAATTTTGTATAAAACGTCGGAACACGACATTGGAAGAAATATACACGGTGATACAGACCTCTTTTAATTAGAGGAGTACTGTAATTTAGAGAGTAAGATGAATAAGCATTTTCATTATTTATAAGATTCCAAACAAATGTTTGATAGGTAATCCTCAAGATCTTCGAGCGATTAGTGAAGCATAGTGATTAGTGATTAGTGAAACATGGTGAGTCAAGCATGAATACCTTTAGCCGGGTAATAGCAACTGAAATGGCCCTTCCAGGAGCTTGAAGAGCTTTATGGTAAAGCTGTTTATAAGAAATTCATCTTAGTAAAACGGACCAAGTTTAGTGCATCTCCTCCTATACAATTAAATCCAAAGAAGTATATAAACTGAAGAACCTGAATGTACAGTAGCGAAACAAACTTTTGGCAAAAGAGAAACTGGATCTGATTCGGCAGAAACTTGAGATGTCAAGTCCTACAAATGACATAATAAAGAATACACTAATTACAAAGGAAAAGCAACTAAACCGTGAAAACATAGTTGTTCTTGAACAGAAACCAGTGAATACATAACAAGTATTTAGATGTAAGAAAACCTCAGCCCACTTTTAATCAGCTTGCTAGTACGTACACATAAGCCCGTAAGAAATTCATGATGAGAACTGATATATATGTGACTAAATATTGATAATTCCTTGAACAAGTAAAGCATGATTTTTCAGCAGGGAAAAATAACAATAAAAAAAGGGAAGCGGGAATACCTTTCTATATGAATGTAGAAGTGTTCTTTCCAATTTCTTGTCAAGCTTTCTTAAGATTAATCCGCTGGAAAAGGTAAATTGAAAATTGTTTATTTTAAAATTCTAAGTAAACAAATAAGCTTCAGAGTCCTTCAAAAGCAACAACTTTTAATGAACAGATGACAACACTACCTTTCTTCTGCAATAGCTCTTAGTGCAGTCATGAATGTTTCAACTTGCTGTCATGCGGGAACATTTAAAAATTAACGTAACTGAGATGTTGGTTTCATGATAATAAATCAAATAACCACAATGCATTTTGACAAGTAATCCTAAGTCCAAACCTTTCCTTCCAGAGCTCAGCTGTTGCTAGAGCCATATTAGACAAAGATCCAGGAAAACTCTTAGCCTGCATAAACAATGAAGAAACATTACAAAGGTTGACCATCATAGCCCTGATAATGAACTTGGGCAGAGATTTCAATTTTCATGATATAATATCTAATACTCATCTCTATAGCACATTGAAACGTTAAATGAGGTTCAGGATTACTCAATTACCATTGCCGTTCTTTCTCCAGGACTAAGTGAAACAGAATCTGAAGTCTGAGGTTCAACTTCAACTCCATTCTTTATTTTGTTGTGCATATCCTAAAATGGATGAACTTATAACTTGAGATCATCTGCCAAACTCAAAATAAATACAAAAATTCACAAAAACGTTTCCAAAAACTACCAAGTTATGGATGAGAGTATCTGCAATAGCTGCAGCAGTTGTTCTTAACAAATGCCGGTGCAAAATGACCTGTTCATATTAGATTGTAGGATTCTTTTACATATTTCCCAGGCAAAGATATCCTTTGAAAATGCTCATTTATAAGGAGAAACTTACTGAAGTTGATTGGTCATCTTCAAACAAATCTAACGCTTTTTCATAAAGTTGCAATGTTCAAGAAAGACTGCAAAGAAGGGGGTGCAAAGCAGGAGACAGAGACAAAGGGATAGTTAGAGATTTTATCATCTAAAAGAATCCAAATAAAACATCTTCTCAATAACCCTTAACAAAAAGGTTCTTGCAATTCAAAGAGACCACCCAGGCAGGAGAAACTTAAAATTTAGGCAGGCAAAGAAAGCCACTGTAAGTCCGCTAACCTCATCAAGCTTCTTTTGCAAATTTTCAAGCAAGTTTTTCATTTTTTACTGCATTTTCTGTGAACAAGGCCTTTCTTCTCTGCTTCCAAAAATTGACTAGCTTAGGCCTTAGATAGTTTTGCTAAAGGTCTGATAATTGTCTCAGGATCATCAATACCTGCCAAATCATTCCACTCATGCTTTCGAATTTGAAAAAGAAATAATAAAGATTTTCTTCATTTCCAAATGTACAAAACCAAGATAAGAATTGATATACCTTGTTCTTCAAAATCAAGGGACTAGCAATGTGATCTTCTGTATTATCCATTCTTCTGATGGCATGTTGTCATTGTCCTCCTTTGTTTTAACAGACTCTTTCTTAAACAGCTGCTTTGGATCTGACGCTTGCGAGGAAGAGGTATCCTTGCCTTTTCTCTGGTTTTTCTTTGATTTGAGGTAGAACTCTCCTGAGTATTTGTACCGGTTTCTGCTACACTTGCTGTCACAGTCCCAGAAGATTTACCTCTTTTTTTCTTTGAACCTCTGTCAGTGCCATGTTTACTACTGCCCATCTCGTTACCAGTTTTATCTAAGTCAGCAAACTTGCTTGAATCATGTCCCACTTTCGTATCAGGCAGATCCACTGACAGCCCAACACCAGAAGACTCTGAAACACTCAAGATTTCCATCTCCTTCTCCAGAAGATCATACACATCCTAGTCATCGCAAAAGACATGCATTAAAGGAATCAGACGTGAGAGTTGTCTACTTACATGTTATGTGAATTTGTTTTGCGTTTTTAAAAACAGCCACATAAATATCTTAGCTACCTTAGATTTCACTTGAAAAGAAGAAAAGAGAGTTAGCCAAAACGAACAAAGATATTCTAAGTCAAAAAGGACAGAGAATTTAGATGAGTAAAATAAAATAAAAAATTAAATTAAATTAAAAACGGATGAAAGATTACAGACCAGTTAAACATTGTTAGCAACTGGTGACGCAAAGAAAGCACCAAGACTATTAAGGGGGCATACCTTGATTAAGCCATCGCTAAATAGATAGGACTCTCCAAAGATAACTGCTTTATTTGACTGCAAAGATACATCACAATAAAGGTTAGAGGAATCAACGTACTGCAAAAGTAACAAAAACTGTGCAATACCAGATTGTCACCTTCAGAGCCAATTGAACAGAAGGACAAAGGGACAAAAGTTTAGATGCGTCTTGAGACCCAAAGGATGCAGGTAATACAGAGAGAGCATCAATCCTGCATCGATCCACAAATAAGACCTCAAAAGAAGCAACACGAAAGTTGCCTAAATATCAATACTGCTAGTAAATTCAAGAACAGAATACAGCAATGAACTTTTCATTAGAGATTTTTAACTCACCAGCTACCATGTTCAATAGCATCCTCGGTAGCAGTGTCCAACATCTCAATCAAGGAGGGGTGAACAAATATAGAAACTAAAGCTGTACCTTCAGGATACCTGGACTAATTGGTGTGCAAACCACGAATTTTAATTTAGATAAAAACTTAAGGGGCATCCTCAAGTGCAACAGTATTCTTCACGTCAACAATCTTGGATCTTTATTAATCCAGCAATCCAGAATCAACATAGTAGCAATTAAATACCTTCAAAAACTGAACAGGCTGGGGCATGCCAAGGTTTTGAAGAACCTCGTAGTTGATGAAAGAATTCTGCAGCATATTGAGCAAACAAAATTAAGTGAGGCAGTGAGACAGATAAGAAATAGACACTACTTCAGCATATTCGCCTGATTGAAAAAACACAATGAAAGAGAAAATTTATGGTAAAAAATGAAATATTTAACTTCAATCCAATTATTATAAGATCTAGCATGTATTGCAAAAATCATAATTAGAAGTACAAAGTGCAACGATACAGTCACAAAGAGCAGGAGTATCAGGAGAATAGGACTCAGCACGTACCTGTGAAAAAAATGAATCAATGGATTCCTTTTGAGCAACAGCGAAGACCTATAACACAATTACACATGACATTAAAACAAAATCATCTACAGGAATACATGATACAAAGATGCCAAATGCTGAAGATTCTCTTCGAAAAAAATAACGACTATTGCTACGTAATCAAAAGGAATGAAGGAGAATCTGGATTGGCCTTCTTAAGATGTATCAATCTCTCCACAAATTTATCATCTTCATACTATATTAATATAACTGAGTTTATTACCCACTAAGCTTGGTAATCACAATAATAAACTGCTGTCAACTCATCAGAAAGCACATCCAATCGATACCCAAAAGTACCATGTGCTCATAATATAACATGAAGATGCAATAATACATTATAGAACAAACAAAACCAGTAATAGTTTACATACAGTGGGCGTCCAATGAACTCCTGCTCGAAGTGACCCAAGAATCTCTCCTTCCTTCACGAGCCATTAAACAGCGATTGGAAGAATGAACTATCAACAGCCACACCAGTGGATCCATCCATCTCTTGCAGTAGTTGCTGCAAAGAACGCCACAGGATTGACAAATTTATCGGGACCGTGGATACCTCTGGAAGCACCACGAACCATGGCACTCACACGAGCAACATATGCAGGGGTATACAATTGCCCACCTTCAAGCCTACCTTTGTACCTAAAACATAAACACAATCATATCACAACCACTCCTCCAATCCTCAAAATTAATAACCAAATCCTCCCCCGCGTTTTATCGAAATATTTCTGTTCCAAGCTATATATCTGTTTATAGATTGTGGTTCAAATTAGCCCAACGTTTCTCAAAACACGGTATTTTCAATACAACACAAAGAAAATATTTTTGTTATTATCCCTAAAAAAAGACCAAACAAACACACAGATAATCAAATTTACCAAAGTCCAAGGCGTGGCTCCAACACTGAGGCGACCAACTCCGATCCCACATGCAACTGGGCGGCGAGTTCTGCCAGGCAATTTGACTGCACTCTTGGAGCCTGTCATTGATCTCTTCAGCAACAGAGTCCCAATAAGATTGTGATATAATCTCCCCTTGAATTAGCATTAGGTCCGGGTCTTCCGAAACAATATGGTGAGATTGCTTCTCAACATGATACAAATCGACACCGATAATGTCCGCCAGATCAATCAAAAGAAACACGCCCTGATTTCTTGATTTCCGTCAATATCTCATGCTTCAATTGCTCCTAAACCAATTCATTCTAGTCAGCATTCGTTTAACATAGCCCCAACCGACATTCAAGCCTGAGCTAAAAATTATTGTTGTTTTCAAAGTAAATGGTCTGAAGTGTACAAAATTCGATCAATCAAGGTAATTAATTTTAGCTTTCTCGGGAAACAAACAGGAGAGAGAATGTAAAGAGAGAAAGGTATTCTCACAGGAGTGATGTATTCTTTTGCCGGAGGACGGTGTGGAGAAGGTCGAAATCGATGATGCGGAGCTCCTGAAGCTTCTGGACCAACTCGACGACGTTGCGGTCGGATAATCGGATGCTGGACTTGCTTGCTGAGCAAACTCGAATTGTCTCTGCAATTCCAGCAATTCGTCGTCCATCTTCCGATCACAAACTCAGGAAGAGATTTCGAGGGAAGACAGATGGTGAAGTGTTTTTTGGATGCAAAAAATTGGAACACACTCGTTACTCGTTCCTAAACGACACGTTGTGCTGCCCCATCCCATGCCCAACAACAAAAGGTTTTGCTGACACTTCCTACATAAAAACGACATGTCGTTTCGTTGTTAAATTGTGTTGCCTGTTCTTTTGCTGAGAAACGACGAACCGTCTTTGAAAGAGTTAAATTATTTGTTCAACTTCAAAAAATAAAAATAATAATAATAATAATAATTAGGTTTAAAAAAAATATGAAGAAAAAAACTCAATTGTTCTTTGGGTTTGTGGCCATACATGGAAACGACATGTCGCTTATAATTTAAGAACAAATTTTGAATCATGATGTTGGTTTAGATTTTTGATTTGGTAATAAGAACATGTCGTTTGGGTTAAAGGTTGGATGTCGTTTGATAAAATTACGGTGTTTAGAGAGAGATTTAAAAAACGAGGGTTACAAACACATGCTTTTTTTTTTTTTTTTTTTTTTTTTTTTAATAACAACACATGCTGCATGCTGTTGACCGTGAATGAAGACTCGGCCGGGAATGAACTCTTCTGAGACCCAAGCACCTCCAGACCTACTCAATTCAGTAACTCTTCTTTGTTGTTTATCTAACTCGTCCTTTTGGAAGCTTCTTTTCTTCACACTTTTTCTTTTTTTTTTGTATTTAGATGTTTGTGTCCATTTGAACCAGGACGGATCAATGCAGGATGGCAGATTTATGTGATGGGCCAAGGTGTTCTCTTTCGGCATGCCAATAGTGACAAAATTTTGGGGTTGTTGGGCCTAACATTTCTTCTTCAACGCCAATATTGGACACGACAATCCACCACTGGCTTACGCGGTTACGCCAGATAAAAAAAATCACGTATCTGTCCAATAATTTCTTCAAACTGAAAAGACAAAATAGACTAGCCCTTTCCCATATCATCTAGTGTTTTTATTAATTGGCATCCCTGGCATAAGTTATTAATGGCGTTCTCTTTCAAGTACCTAAAAATTGCCCCCACTTTTGTTTGCCTCTCCTTCAAGGTCGGTTTGAAAACTAAAATATTGAAGACACAAACAAACAAAATAATAGTTGCTCTTCATTTGTCATCTCCAAATTTAACAAGAACCCTTCTTTTATTGACTCACCCCTTTTGTGTGGATTTATTTAAGCAACTGTTCCATTGATTTACAATTGTGTTTCTGAGAACAAAATACAAAGCAGTTAAAACGGAACAATGAAAAATTGAATTACAATCATACGTTCCCTTCTCTCTTGGTTAGCTTCTAGTTCACACTATAGCTCAGCTCACATCCACAGTTGCTTTCCAAATTTTCTCGGACTTTATCTTATTCTTTAGGTCACTTAGCAGGCCTCGCATCGTATTTATAACGACGTATATCTCTATCATTGTAGTAAGATATCTCGCCCGAGTCCTCGGTGGTAGGACTAACTAGTCACAGGTACCACAATTTTCTCTCTTTTTTTTTTTTTTTTGGTAACATTGTAGGATCGAACCTGCGTCCTCCTCGCAACTGGCGACAGAGGCCACATTTTAGTACTAGAAAAATTAAAATTTTTTTTATATGTACTTGAACGCCACGTTCAGATCAATGGTATAGATGATCCAATAGCCTTTGGTTGGATTTTGCCGATACAAAAATTCTCTGGCGAAAAAAGCAGAGTACGTACTGCTTGAAAAACTCTCAAATGGCGTACATTTTCTTAAAATCATTGTTGAGAATCTCGGAATCAGACATGATCGACAAGGACAAAGACTTCGATTTGCTTCCCATTGAAGACCTACGAATGCTCCTCAGGTTGGAAGCCTCAATTCTGTGCCTGATCACCCAATAACACATTGTCCCCAACGTCGTAGCCATTATTGTTGTTCCTATGATCGTCACTCCAATGGCCAGCCACTTCTGTTTCTCCCCGACGACGACGAAAGAAAGAGCTAAAAACGCCACCGAAACGAGCACGCAGGCCAGCCACATGAGCTTGTTTATCACGGCCATCATCTGCTTCTTCGCCTTGCTCTCGATGACCACGACCGAGGTCTGCACGACGACGACGGCCAGCGAGATGAACAGCGCGATGGCATCGAACACGAAGAAGATCAGGAAGGGGACTTTGGAGGCGATCTTGGCCTCTCCGAGGGAGAATCCCGGAGGAATTTCCTTCGGGTCGTCTTCGTACTGCCCCGGGACCGTGAAGATGGCGGCGAAGGCGACGGTGGCAATGAGGACAGCGACCACTGTCGTCGAGTTTATCGCGTTGTTGAGCCCCTCCGTGTGCATCTTGTTGAGGGCGCTTGGCGATGCCTTGCACCCGCCTTCTTGTCTGGCGCGTGTGCTCCAGCTGGTAATGGACCTCGTGCTTGATGTCCGCTCACCGTTTGCTTTAGCTCGCGGGCTGTGCTCGTGGCCTGCGGCTTCATGGTTTTCGCGCTCTGCACGCCGTGCTCCTGAAGAATGACCGAGATGTCGGCGTTCCCCGGTCTTCTCTCCGCGGTGTCTATGGCGGTCTCGCCGGACTTGTTGACGGCTTTTTTATCATTTTCGCTCTGGCTGAGTAGCATTCTCACTATCTGCAAGTGTAGATAGTGTGACTTTGTCATGGAGAGAAGGGTGATTTTTGTATGAATGCTTGATGAAAGACAATGTCTAAAATAGCTAATATGAACTTTAGACAAAGATTAGTTAACAAATGTTTAAGGTTCATTTGGCCGAACTTTTGAAATTCTGAAAATTTTAAAACAGGACAAATAAAATACCTCATTACAGAGTCTTTTTAACAGTTTTTGACTGGTTTCAAACTGTTATAATTTGGCAGAAGTAATGGGAAGGATCATCAGTTGTAAAAGTCCCACGGTAATTTTTATATCTGAAATCATGAGTGTCATCTCGTCCCATATTTTCATGACGTATATGTATGAAAATAAATGATCTGAGTCAATTCTACTTAAATGATAAAATCATGTTACTACACAACACAGCCTATTGTAACCACTAGGCCTACATAATGCATACCTCATCTATAGTGTTTAACTGTTTTAGACGGAACACTTGATTTAATATAGGCCAAATTGATTGAGAAGTGTGAACATGATAATAATAAAAGTTAAGCCAAATTGTCATATTCACCAAGAGTTTTGAGATGTCATATAGCAGTTTAACGTCAAACCAACAGTTTAGTTTGATTGTCTAAACTATAAATACTAAATAGAAAGAAGAAAATTACTATTAAATTAGAAGAAAAGAATCATGCATGTAACAAAAAAAGTCTACTTGCAGATAATAGCATATTTGACCTTACAGAAAATGCCACCGGAGTACACCAAAATCGTTTAGAGGATTATGATTAGACTGCCATTTGAAAAGTCTTGGTCAATGAATGCAAGCTTAAATAAATGGATTGTTGTTATGATTTCACTCGGCACATTTAAATCAATTTATGGTAGTACAAGATTGGTCATCAGCTTATTTATGTCAATATCAGGGTCAAAACTTTAAACGCAAATTAGCCTCTTTTTGTATCCTGGTATTTTATTTCAAGTCAAATTTTGCAGTGGCTGAAATGATAAGATATATGACTCAGGACTAACTGCGTTTAGAATTTAGATACGTGCCACTAACTTCAAATTTGTTTTTTTTTTTGGGACTCTCCCACTTTTTTTTTTTTTTTTAATTCAATTTTTTGGAACCCATGGCTCTCAAAGTTGACAAATGAAATTAATTATGATAGTGGAGTATCTACTATCTAGGCAGCCTAAATCATGGAGTTGACTTCTCAATTTAGAGAGAAAGATACTTGTATCTACTCACAAAATCATGTTCTGCAAAATTAGTTAGAAACCAGCAAAGGCAATTAGGATCTTATCAAAAAAAGAAAAAAGAAAAGGCAAAGGCAATTGGGAATTGGGAATTCAAAATAATCTGCATAATTACTCAACTATATTTAAAACTGATCAAAAATAAGCTAAAAAGATTATAAAGGAAAGAGGCCAATTTACCTGAGCTCTACCCTTTCTGGTAGCTATATGCAAGGTCGTGTTGCCTTTAGTATCGACCATGTTTATGGTTGAAGGATCGGCCTTAATCAGCTCCTCCACGACCTCAAGATTCTGCCCCTTCACCGCCATGTGAAGCGCCGTCTGCCCCTTCTTATCGGTGCGCGTCGCGAGGCTAGGCTCCTTCTGGAGAAGCGCTTTCACGACCTCCAAACGCCCGTTTCTCGCCGCCGAATGTAATGCGGTTTTTCCATTGCTCCTACCTATGGTCGCCAGGCTACTTCCTGCTTCCAACAAGAGATTCACTATCTCGCTATGGCCTTGCATCGCAGCCGTGTGAAGCGCCGTGGTGTTCGACACATCGACTGTCATGGTTAGCCCCGGATGAGCCTCCATAAGGACCTTGAGCACATCTAAAAAATGGCCAAAAAGCAAAAAACAAAAACAAAAAGAAAAAGTACTTAGTAATAGACAGCGAATTGGTTGGACAGAAAATAAGATATCAAAAATTTAACAGACCTAAATCTCCTTGTTTGGCAGCAATGTGGAAAGCGTCAAATCCATTCCTGGCTTTGATTCCAGCGTCGGCAAGATCATAGTATTCTATCATCTCCTTGACCAAATCGACATATCCATATTCCGCAGCAACATACAGGGCGGTTTCGCCGGACTGGTTTTGCTTCGACACGAGATCCTTCAACTCGGCTTCTCCGGCGCCGACGAGGATTTCCTTTACGACGGCAACGTTTCCCGCTCTCGCCGCCGAATGCAGCGCCGAGTCGTCGCGTTTTCCGGTCAGTTGCTTGGTTATCTTCTTTCTCGGCGCGCTCGGCTGCCCTCCCTCTGGCTGCGCAGCTGGTTCTTCCATTGGCTCGACTACCTTTTTCTTCTAAAAACAATATTTGTTGATCACCAGTTCAAGAATTTTCTCTCTTTCTTTCCGGCGAAAACCCAGATCAAAATTTGCATTTTTGGTCCACAAATGTCTTCATTTTTTCGAGGAAAATAAAATCATCCTCTTAAATTGTGATGAAACTCAAATTATGAACCAAAGCCTCCCGTGTCCTACTCTGTCATCCGCTGCAACCAAAAATAGTATCAAATTAATAAGAACAACAACATATATATTGGGATTTTAGGATCTCAATTTCTCAACCATATTGGATGATACAATTGAGAGGAACCAAAAAAAAAAAAAAGGGAAGCAATTAAAAAGGTAATTTTATTTACCTGGGATTGAAAGAAGAAGCTTATTTAGTCTCCTCCATTCAACACCAAAGAATCCATAAATATGATTCAGGAGGCAGCTTCTGGAAAAACAAGAATTTAAGGAATATACATGGAGGAAAAAAAAAAAAAGAAATAGAACAAAAGAAAGGTTGATAAGGTAAGTATTTTGGCAGGAGAGATGATGAAGAAGAAAGGAATAAAAATGGTCTACGAGTATCAACTAAGATACATCAGAACCTGATCACATCCCATTGCTAACAAACAAAAAATCTAAACCAATATAGGAAGGCCATTTGTAAAACGTGGTGATGATGACAATAATAACTTGGGGTTATAGAGAGAGAGAGTGTGTGGAATAAACGAAGGAATAAAAATAACAAATAAATAAATAAATAAAAGGCTGAGAATCAAAATGAGCAAGAAAAATGAAAAAAGAGAGGACAAACAATTATCAAAAAAGAAAGAAAGAGAGGCCAAACCAAAGGTGATGGCCAATGAAATAACGGACATAACAGAACCACGCGCATTCTTAACTAAAGAAGAGGGCGTGTTTTGGCTTTCATGGACAGAAATAGCTTCTCTTCTTTCTTTTTTTCTTTTTTCTTTTGTTTTTCTTCTTTTTGGTCAAAAACTTTTACATAGAACTGACAATACAGGTCACGACACGATGACACGACTCAAAAACGACACAATATTTACGGGTTAGGATTGAGAAAAAAGTTGGACGAGTCAAAATCGGGTTCACCCGAATGTGATACGCCAATGACGGGTCAATTTTGGGTTCAACCCTGTCTAATCCGATCACAACCCGTTTTCTTGTGCGAGTCAATTTTGTGTCGATTTCAGGTCCAAACCAGAAAATTGAACCGTATGAACCCGTAAAAAATTAAAATTAAACTTGTTATTTATCTATTGTATGATATTGATGAGGATCTTTATTATTTTTCTAGGATTTTTCTATGAATTGGATATGATTTACTTATTTGAATTAGTTTTGATGGATGTAATTGAATTATTTTGATTAAGTTGTGATGTTATTTTATCAATTTTGTGTCAATTTCAGTTCTCAGGTGAGTAATGTATCACATGTCAATTTCAAGTTACAAGTCAATTTCAAGTCACGTGTCAATTTCGGTTTGTATCATGTCAACCCATTTCAGGTTCATGTTGTATTCGTGCACGGTTTTAAGAAAAATTCATGTCATGGATCGGGTTCGGGTTGGGAAAAAATTAGATCGACACTACTTGAATATGATACGAATTGCCACCCCTACTTTTGCATGCCATGAACAAGTAAAAATACAAAAATGAAGAGAGAGTGAGAGAGAATTCTCTTATTAGATTTGATCGATTAGTATTATCCAAGAAGCTTAGGCTTAAATCAATGTTTTTTAAGTTTTGCATGGTAAGAGTAGCATTTTATGTTGTTTTGTAACATGGTAGTAGGACTGTCAGAAGTTTAGAATCCAGCAAGACCTTGATGATCCGATGGTTGACGCGGCGATCTCTTACCTCGAGCCGATTAATTTCATCTGAGTTGTGGCATGCGGGGAGTGGTTTGTTCCATGTGAGACGAGAATTTTGCGGTCAATGTTATATTTATTTAATGGTTTATTTTTGTGTTTTAGTTTTAGTTTTGTAATAAAGAGGTAGTTTCCCCACCTCCGATTTGTTTTTGTGTGTGTATTCTGCTTAAGTTGTTTTCCTAGCAATATATGTGTATTTGTTATGTTAGTACTAGTGACTAGGCGGAGTTTGTTGCAGTCTCTGTGCTGTGAATAACTATCTCTCGATCGATCGGAATATTCCATCGATTGTAAATGTTTTTTTAAAAAGAGTTTTGTATATGCTCGATTATAAGATGCTAAGGAATTATCTCGTTATCGGATCTCGGCTTATGTCTTCCTCACTGAGCTTTATCAGATTTTACTAATAAATCGGTCATAATCGAGGATGTGTCTCTTGTATCACAAGGTTATTTTATTTTTTATATTAATATTTGTATTTTTTTTAATTTAAATGATAATTTTTCTTTAAAAAAGATTTACGGGTAACGGGAATATCTATATGGTGCCCTGTACGAGAAGCAATGCTAAAACTTCTTTACCAAAAAAAGTTGCTATATTACCTTCAAAACAAAAAAAAAAAAAAACAACAAAAAAAAGTTGCTTTAAGTTATAAGCAACAAGCAATTGAAATACAGCAACTTTTTTTTATTCACAAAAAAAAAAAAAAAAAAA
Organism: Ficus carica; assembly: GCA_009761775.1. NCBI lineage: Eukaryota > Viridiplantae > Streptophyta > Magnoliopsida > Rosales > Moraceae > Ficus > Ficus carica. The sequence goes on along the minus strand of CM019741.1, from coordinate 14,510,458 downwards.
AAAAAAAAAAAAAAAAAAGCAAATGAAATACAAATACTTTTATTATTTAGTCAATTATTGCGCCACTGAATATCTAAAATTTTACACATGTAGCATTTATTATTCTTACATGATAATAAATAAACTTTATTTCCAGATCTTCCTCCAATTATTCCATTATCTATCTCATGTTTCAATATTTTTAGAAATAAACATTTGCACACAGCAGGCTTCAAAGCGCGTGGAGATATCTCTCCATCTACAATTAACATGTTTTTTCCGTAAGTAGATTTTATTGTTCTACGCCAATATTTAGGGCCATTTAAAAAGAAAGAGAGGGGGGAAACCTTAAAAGACGATGGTTACAGAACCACAAAATATGTATGCATGCGTTAGTTTTGGTCACAGCTGCAGGTAAATTTATATATATATATATATTTTATTGAACATATATATTGAAGGTAGGTAAATTTATGTTTATTATTTACGAAAAATACCAATTATCAAGCATTTATAAAAAAAACATTAATTATCAGTAACTAATCTTATTTACTCTATTGCCCTTGCAGACAAACGGAACTTCTGAATTACCAAATCAATCACAATTCCGCATTTGCATGTTTACTTAGCATCAAACTCATTCCCTTTCCTTTCTAAAAAAAAAAATCATTTCATTTTCCCCTTAATCATGTGTTACTTATAATATGAGGAATGAAATTTTAATAAACCTCATACAATATAGTGAATGAAAAAGGGAATGTTAATCCTTACATTCCCTTGATATTGATTCATTATCAAAGGAATATGTATCAAATTTACTCATATACCCTTAATAAGTTTTAATGTGTTTATGTTTTTTTTGTATTATATAAAAGGATATTTCAATAATTACATTAATAAGATTAATATTATTAAGGTTAGTAAACACTACATAGAAAATGAAATTGTTTTCATTATACCATTCAATAGGCAAGTAAATATTAGAAAGAAAATCAATGATCCTCATTCATATTCTTTATTTTGCTTTACAATCTCATTATCTTTCTCAATATATTTCTTTACGGTTTAATAAATGCATTTGTCATAGCCAATAAAGGCCCGCAGCTTAACCCCCTTCAATTTTTTCTTTTTTTGCATTTTATTTTATATGTTTGTATAAAATTTATATATAATCCTTTAAAAACCTAAATACTTTATTTTATTCCTCTTAAAAAAAAAAGGTATATTATTTTTAATTAGTATCTTTAAGCACTTATTAATATCTTTTTCTCTTTAAATAGCTTGGATTGGTTTATTAAAGTAAGTATTAAATGAAGATTATGAATGATGACAATTATTTGTGCTTACGAGAAAGATATTTTTCATTACCTTAATAAAGTTAATATGTAACACTTTAGAACATAAAAACACGCCACTAGTTTATATATATATATATATATAATATTTTTTTTTTTAATAATGACGATAGTTATATTTAGCGATTATTTATTTTGATTAAACATATGTGGTAGTTAATTATTCGTGTTTCCAGATTAAAAATTTTGACTTCGTAGATATCAATATTCAGTGTCATGAATTGACTCTGGCCCATTTAAAATTTGATTTTGACCGTCGGATTTATGGTCTAAAAACTGATTGATGAGTCCATGTTTAGTAAATTAGTTGGGGCAACGTGCGGGTACCAAATGAATATTATAAAATAGAGGATTCTCTTATTCTTCAATTTTCAACTAAAAATGTATCGTGGGATGGGTTCTCATGGAAGGGCATTTTTGCCTGTTTTTTGTTTTTTCTTCATTTTTGAAAGGTGATGTACTTGATTTTAACATGTGTTTGGAATTACAGTCCAAATTATATAATTATAATTCAGTTTTTATCATTTTTCCTTCAGCTTTATTATATACACAGTTTTGTAATTTAAACTTTAAAAAATTTATAACTTTACATAGATAAGTTTAAATAAGATGATTTTTTTTAATTGTTTAAAATTTTAAGATAAACGAAACAAGCTTCATATTGATTTTTTTTTTCCGAACACATTTTAAGTTTTTACTGTTTTTAACTTCAACAATTCAAATACCTTGATAAACACATAATTAATTCAAATCCAAATTCTACATCCAAACCTTAACACCAAACACATACTTAGTTTTGCATGTGTAATGAAAGAGAAATATATAAAGACTTTAGGATAGACGTACAAAATTTAAAATATTCACACCGATAAAGATAAAATTAATATTACAATACGGACAAAAAGAGCACAAGAATTTTTGACAACTCAAAGTAATTGCAATGTATTTTTCCCTATTTTTCTAAATTAAACAAATTTTCTTAAGGGGTGCGTGTTTGATTTATAATCTACAAAATGAATACTTAAAAACTATGAGATTTTTTTTTGTTTGGGGGGGGGGGGGGGGACTACAGAATTGCATAATACCTTTTCGATTCAATATTTGCATTTATTTTTGTTGTTTTTATATTCATTTGATTATAGCAAATGTATTTAAATGTTTGTGATCAGAATAACATAAATTTCTAGATATTCAATAAATTTTTTTCCCCATTTTCAAATAAATTAAATTGTTAAACGTGATAAGTCGGCTTAATTTCTCTCTTTCTTTTACCATTCTCGTCTAGATCCCAAGCTTTCATTGTTTGGCTTGGATAGAACCAATCTTCCAATAAACTAGATTCTTTCTTATTCTAACAAGTAAACTAGTGAACTATCTTTGCCTAAATTAGGGTTATGAACTTATGAAGCTTACCTTATTATGTAATTTCCCTCATGTAAAATGCGATTTTTTTTTTCTTTTTTCTTTTTTTTTTTTCTTTTTTTTTTCCTTGTTGGTTAGGGCCGCAACTGAATTCAGTCTTTTAGACCCCATTACATTAAAAAAGTTAAGAGGAGTGCCTGTACTTTGAATTCCCAATGAAAACTCGTCTACTCAAATTTGTTTTCTGCTAGGAGGTCCCTTGTTAAAAAAAAAATATCTTTTTTATACAAAATACTCAATTCAAAGAAAAAAAAAAAAGAGTAACGAGTTAAAAAAAAAAAAAAACCAATACCTATAGTTAACAGAATTAAAGGATTAAAAAAAACAGAAATTAAAGTATATTTATTAAAGGAAATTGAAGGATTTAATTATACTAAAAAATATTTTTATTTTCATTTTTTTATGCAAGAAATTTAATTTCAAAAATTGAATGATGATCGCAACGGGTGAAGCGATAAATAAAAGAGGCAAGCAACTAGATGATGGCGATTTTATTTTTTATTTATTTATTTATTTAAAAAAGGTATGTGGGGCGGCTCCCAGTGGGCAAAAGCGATGGGCCCACGCGCGTAGACTGAGAGTGTTTCTTTGGACGGATACGAGAACGCCACGTTGTTGAGCCAGATCCCAGACAAAATCCACTTCGTTCAAGTTTAGTTTTCGCGGAATAACGCGGTGGATGCCACGGGCAATTTTCACATTTTCTCCGCGCGTAAAAAAGGTTAGGCCAAGTGGGAGTGTCGGTAACACGCGCCAAACACAAGCGTTATAAAAAACCAACCGACAATCACTGATACACGCATATGTGTAATCCAAATTTCAAACAGATGATCCACAACTATATGCCACACTAAACCAAACGACCACAACCCAACAGGATTGCCTGATTTTTGCTCTGAGAATATTTACAAAAATAATTTTTTGTGTTTTTTTTTTTTTTTTTCAACAATAACAATGAGATTAAAAAATGCCATGATTTACTCAGAAAAAAATAAAAACCATGATTATGATTATACTCGAGAAACGGATTTGTTTTCTTTCTAATTATGTACCGTGGGACATGGAATTTAATCAGGTGGACTTTAGTTTGCAACAATGATGAGCTTTCTTGCTTGTACATAATTGCGGATTCCTAGTTAACACGGGTTTGAAAGGTAATTTTTAAGTTAAAATTGATTGATTTTTAAAACAAATTAATTCTAATTTGTTGATCTTCCAGAAAAAATAAAATAAAATTTAAGATGAAACACTTAAGTTCAGAACCAAACAAATCATTAATCCCCACCTTAAAAAAATCTCATTAAGCAATTATGATATTATGTCATTTTGGTTTTTGAGTTTTAATTTTTAACAATTTTTTTTTTCTGAATTTTAATTGTTTGACAATTTTAGTTCTGATATGAAAATTATATGAATAATTCTAAAATTCAAAAGAATTATTATGTGCCTATTGCCCGATAATAACTTAAAATTTAATCTATATCTATATATCTATATAAAGTCCAAAATATGCTCTATTCTTTTGTTATTAAAAATCCTTGAAACAATAATATTTTGTACTCAACCATTATATTTCTGCCAAAAAAAAAATTTGAAAAAAATTTTCTGCAAAATTTTCAGTTCTTGATATGAATGTAGTCACTATTTATTAAAAGAAAGAATCACTATACATATCAAAACTCATAAAATCTTTTACCAATTTTTTTGTTTGAAATTGATATTTTACCAATTTTAGTGTCAAACAATATAATATTAAAAAAAAGAATTAAATTTAGAGTATAATTTTCTAAAAATTAAAAGTTCAGACTTGAAAATGACACATTAATGCTTATAATTCAAAGACTAACATGTTAATAAACTATTGATATCATATGGACTTCAGTTAGGGGACGCAATTTCATTGACTTTGTGATAGATAAACGGGAGATGGAAAATAGTGGTTTTTGAAATATTATTTCATGGAATGGGTGCACTAAAAATCAATTAGTTGGGGAAGGCTGATCCAAGTACTAACGTTTTTGTCATTTGCATAATTGGGTGAGGCCTCATTCAACTATTCAGCAAATTACTAACGTTTTTGTCATTTGCATAATTGGTGGGGCCTCAAATTAAATTACACCTTTTATGAAATTAACAAAAAACACTCTCTTAACCGAAATTAATGATACCAAGACCCCTAACTTTTAAAAAAATTTACAGAATCACTTTCTCTATTAGTTGATTGTGAATTTGACCGGTAGCTATACTAAATATATCAGAAATTGCCCCTCATTGCATTTGAAAGCATTTTCAACCATATACCTGATTATAAAATGACAATTTTAACCTTCTTTAACACAAAAAATGATTTCTAGTTGATTTTTAAATATTTAAAAGCATTATTTGCTTTTACTACGAGAAAAAGAAAAAGAAAAAGAAAAAAAAGAAGCAGGTTTCAGATCAGCCACGAACTTTGGCGCGAGCTTCGGAGGGCCGCGAACTTCAGTGGTTGCATATCAGCCAAGGAGTTTTCGGGGGACTTATCTTTTATGATAAGATCAATGGCTGACATTTCTTAGGGTATTTTAGTAATTTCAAAGATAAATTTAAACAGAGTTAAGGTGATGGACTCTTGGTGTTATTAGTTTCGGTCAAAGAGGTTGCGTTTGTAATTTTGGAAAAACGCAGGGGTGCTAGTATAATTTACTCATATAAACACACACACATACCCATGGTTCAAAAAGAAGTGTAGACATCTACTGCAATTTGAACATGTATAGCGTTCACACACACACACACACACACAAACAAATATACATATATAAATTCATTAGCTAAAAAAACAAAAATAATGGATACATTAACAAAATATTGAAGATCTAAGAGATATCACCCATCCTCACTATAATAGCTACCAAGCTCCAATGCATATGATCAATTATTCTTCGAGCACAATACTTAATAGTGTGACGGATCTGATTTTAAAATGGACTTAACTTTCTCTTATGTCTGCTTTATTTGTTTGGGAGAGATCTCCTGATATGGTGATCGATATCCTTTTAATGATATTTTCTAGTTTGTTTTGGATTTCAGTAAACAAAAATTTATTACTGGTTTGACAAAAAAAAAAAAAAAAAATTTCTCCATATTTTACTATCTATAATATATGATTACATATATAATTTAACGATAATATCACATTTAATTTCATTTAAAGGTATTGAGTTCGAATTTCTCACTTTCATTTAAAAAAAAATTACCATCATATGTAGCTTGATATATATATATATATATATATATATAAAATCAAGTCTTATATCTAGTACCATATGGTATCTGGTAATATAAATTTCAGTTACTGTAAATGTGAACTTCAGTTATTAGAAATGTGAATTTATGTAAAAGTAAATATAGCTAAAAGTGAATATAAATTCTCCTTATTTTGTATTTTATTTTTGTATGAATTCATATTATTGATAACTGAAACTCACATTCACAATAATTGAAGTTCACGTTACCGGATATTATCTGGTACCAAATATAAGACCAACTTATATATATATATATATATATATATATTCAATGACTACAAATACTATGCTGGGAAAATATATAGTTAAAAACCATGATTCAAAACCAAAAAGCAGATACGTCTGTCTCTTTTTGCAAACCCAGCTGCCAAGATGGTTGCATGAATGTCTGTTCAAGAATACTGAAAATATAAATCCTAATTCCTTCCTAAGTACTTCGCGTCGAAGGAAAACCCACAAAGAAAAGCTGCAATAATTGCTGGTAAATTAAAGCGGCAACACATTTGTTTACGCTAGATTATATATATACTTAGTGGAATTGCTTTTTTAGAAGAAAAAGGCACCATTATGATATCTGACCCAGATTTTCAACTCTACATACACGACCTACACATATATGGCATTTGTAGCTCACACGCTACAAATGCTATGCATATAATATATATATATGTATATATATTTTTATATATATTACTTTATAGCTCACATGGACTTTGCAAGCCTCCAAAATACAAGTCCAAGCATATGGCCTTTCACACGGTGAAAATTTGGCTTTTATAAGGGAGTTAAAGATTTAATTATGTAGTACTCCTGCGGTAGATTAATATCTTATCTTATCTTATGGCTGCAACACGAATGAAAATTATTCACCGCACGTGGGGGGGCTGCGCCTGATGCTCCTGACTGATAAGGATAACATTTGCTCTCGTTCTAGAGGATATATAATATAACTATATATATCACGAGGGATTGCTGCATCCGGCTCTCTAAAACGGGAAAATTTTTTTTTTTTGATACGTTATATTGATTAAGTGATTATAATGTAATATTTTTTTTAATTAATCTTATATAATAAAGTTTTAAATAGAAATTTAAATATAAATCAATTAATTATATAAATTTTTATGTGTGATATGTTTATACGGTGAATATACATACGGCAATGGATAGGAGTGTCAGATACTACAATCCCTTTAATACATTTTTTCTTCGATACATTTTTCAATGTTTGCTTTTGATATTAATAGGCATTGTTGGCCTTCTATTGACCATTGACTGAACCAATGAGCATAAAAAAAAAAAAAATTGTTTTCACTCTCATGATTCTTGCTTCACGACAGTGATATGAACAAAACAGCATGTTAACTGCACAAATTACCCAAGTGAGAAGACAACGAAATTACCAAAAAGGAAAACAAGAAAAAAATCCAATCGTGTTAAATGATATTATCTTGTAATAAAACAAAAAATAATTCAATTTTTTAGAGCTTGTTACTCATGATCCATTCACGTCTGAAAAATATATAGAGTAGTCATGTATGATCTCAGCAATGAAATGTCATGTTACACCTTTTCCAATTATATATATACACCACGACAAAAATTTCTAGTATATGCAGACAAAGTAGAGCTAGCTGGAATATTTAACAGAGGCATGATAATCATGATTATCATATTAGCATTGTAAATTCTCACTTTTTTCTTCTTTTTATTTTTTTATTTTTCCCCTCAATGTCACATCAATTAGTGTCTATCTCTAGAACGGACAATTACAATCCTAAGAAAGTCAATAGATGCAACACAAAAAAGTGGTGAGGAGAATATTTAATTACAATAATAAATAGTTATGTGATATATTTATATGAATCTAATTCAAGGTATTCTCACTATATCATTAACTCTTTCATTAGTTATATTTCATTTTCATTGACTCCACCAACTCTCTGAAAATGCGTTGCTTTTTGACCTGGATTACGCATCGGCCCATGGTAACCTTTTCCTTACAGACAGATAAATAATACTTTTTTTTTACTCCATAATTTAGATAATTAATTAAGTTAAATTACAACTAAAGAACGACTTAATGGCAAAGGAAAGGCCTACTCCACCCAAGTTCAGTAAAGTAAGATTGAGAAAGCTCAAACAACACTTTTTGAGCCATAATATTGGTTTGTATCTCTCTCATCAGTTTCACAGGTCTTCGTGTTAAAAAGATACTCGTACATTATTTAAAAATGTACTTGTCTTTTTCATGGTTAATAATAAAGTTTCACAAATCCATATTTGGTGACAGTTATATGATATAGTCCATTATATATTGAAATTCAATGGACTATCACCATCTACCACCATTATTATAAATAAAATATTTCCTTAAACCTACAATTTGAATAGGACTGTTAGAACACAATCCATTTAAAAAAAAAAAAAAAAAAAAAGGAAAGTCTAGGATTGGAGTTTCAATACATGAAAAGCCGCCAGTCCAAAACATAAAATTTTATGCCAGTGACAATTTAAAATTTAACTAGAGGACTGAGACTGAAGAATGCTTAAGCAAACATTAGTATTTGCTAAATTATAATTAGTCAATCAAATTAGGTTTTAACGACGAGGTATACACCGAGCAGATGAAAACCAAATGAGAATTTGTACCCCAACGGTTCTTTTCTTATTTGGAATATCGAAATGATTCGATATATGAACAAAAACAGAATGGTGATAACTGAACAATGACATGACTATAGAGTAGAGTGACAGACAATATTTGTAGTTTTTAACTGAAATGGGAACTTGCTGAGATTAATAAGATACGAATAAGTGAATATTAATAAGAAGTCGAGGATCTTCTGGTGCTAGTATGTCCCAAATGCAGTATAAGATAAAAGAGTATCAGAGCCTTAGAAATGTTCGTTAAATCTCTTCCGGCGCTTCTAGTCATGAACTTCCATTAGATATCCTTCTGAGCTTCAACCATCAATTTATAGAGCGCAAATCCACCGTGATGGCAGCCGGGCATTTAGATGTCATGTTCTCCAATTCGGTCTGAGGTATGTAGAAACTTACGAGTAAGTAATCAAAACATAAAATTTGGCGATTCATGATCATGTATAGAAATTCTTCAACTAACCATTGAGACTGTATAAAGCTGAGTTGACTCGAAGCCATCTTGAGCATTAGAATACAATTTTTGAATCTCATCTGACTCGAGGGTGCATTGATGAAGAAAAATGCAGCTGGCCGAACGTTCAACTCCCTGCGTGATACACCGATGAAAACCGGTTCGCTCTGCACAACGATACAAAGATATCAAACCAAGGAGAAGAGTTTCTTTTAAAGAGAGAGAGAGAACTTGATAGTCTAACAGCGAAATAATGCTGAGAGGGCATAACTTACAAGGGATGTTGCAGGCACTCCAGTTTCTTCAACAACTTCACGAATAATGCTGTCAAACATCTCCTGAGAAACCTTCTTGTTAATATCGTCATAATCTATCGAGTTCTTTCCATGCTGATGGAATGCTATAACCAATTTCTTCGGGCTGTCAATCACCAAAGAATGAGATATTATAATCGAAAATAACATAAGAATTACCCGTCTGCAAACATATGAAAGAAGAGCCAAAAGAAAATGGCTGCTAAGTGCAGAGTTCGAAATAAAAAATGTGAGGTGGGCCTGCCTGGATATGTTTCCAGGTAGAAAGCTAACTGCCACAACTCAACAGGTCATCTAAAGTTTAAAACTTGATAGGAACTTCGGAGGCATTAAAAACAAAGACATTAAAATTTGATACCTCCGGATGGCCCCCGGGAAAAACAAAGTGTCCTGGAAATTCCCCGACATTGTTGCTTCTTTTCAACACTAGTATCTTCCTATCCAATGTCTCGATGATAGCACCATTACCTAATGGACTTGAGGTGTGTTGACAACGTACAGGGTCATCTGAAAAAAAAAAAAAAAAAAAGAGTAGACAATTAGAAATACTTTTTCATACTAGAAGTCTGAAACATATATTTCTTTTGGCTAAGGGATTAGTAATTCCAGCAAATAACTTCATATTTTGGACTTGTAATACGCAGCTCTAAATGTCATGACTCCCCCAGAAATGGCTTAAAATTCGAAGGAATGATAAACAAATGGATTATTTGCAAATGACAACCTCAAAAGTTGAAATTAGCAAAATAACCTTCTTTCATTTTAACATAGGAATAACCGTCTAAAAAACTGTTCCTTCCTAGTCGTTCCAAAGTCATTTTGCTAATAAAATTTTTGGAAGACTATATAACAAAAACAGAAAATGTTACTCTAGATAAATGCAAGATTTATTGGCCCAGAAAGTTTATAAATTTTATGCGATGTTATATTAGCAAAGAAAATTGTAGAAGACAGAGAAGCTCATAATAACGCATATTTTGATTTGTATTGCATACCCCTACCTTCTGATGTAACCAGGAACTTTTCCCACTGAGGACTCAAGTTTGTCCCGACAAAAGTCCTGTCTAGCAATTGGATCAAAGATGCTTGTTAACTTGGAGAAGTTCATCAATGAGGAGGAACAAACCACAACTGAATTCTAAAGCGCAAAATCAAGCACTGCTGACAAACCAGAATTTGCTCTTCAAACAAAATTTTACACGAACGGCTACATCAAGATTAACGCTGTATGTGTGCGCGCATGTGCGTGCGTGTGTGTGTGTGAGAGAGAGAGAGAGAACAACCTATAATCTGTCAGACCAAGGTGGAGGCATACATGAGAGTCTCGGTTAGATCCACCCCCATCGGACAATTCATATCCTCCAAACTGTAAGATCATTGGCCGAGAATTATGAAGTACAGAAAAACATGAAATTCAACCAGACTCTTAACATATGCAGGAATAACTAATCAGTATAGAGTAGAACTAGCGGAAGCAATAGTGTAAACTTGCATCAGTGAAATCCCTAATCTCTACAATCACCACTCATTCTCGCAAATTCTAAATGTACTATGCACAATAGCACTCCCTGATTCTGGCATCCAAGTATGACAGATAGCAGCATTTGTAAGGAAATAGAGATACAATCATTAGCACATATCAAAAGGACCATAAAAATTTGTATTCTGCTGGTAATTCATGTGAGCATATGGTTGGTTGGAGGATCGAAGGAATACCCGGAACTTTTTCCCGTTGTACAATGACGTGTTTCTCTGAATCCTTTGATCCCATATCTAAAACACTCCAAAAAATAAATAAAAAAAACATTATTAACGAAAATAAAGTTTAGAAGTACAAAGTAGAAATTTGGAAGTGACTATGCCGTATAATCATTGTATATAAATATGAAATAAAACCCTCATCATCTTCCGCTAAAATGTTTTAACTAATAATGTGTCCTTGCTGAAATTTTATACTTTTAAACATTTACGTTCAAGTTTTACGAACATTTCAAGTAACTTTCTTATGTTCCCCTGAAATTTTCTAACTTTAGATGTTCAAGTATTGTTTTTTAAAAAGTTTCAGCTATGAGTATGCCCCTTTTTCTTTGGCGTGTCAATCTCATATTAAAAAAAAAAAAAAAAAAAAAAAAAAAAAAAAATACACTCATAGTTATGCAATATTTCTTAAATCTATAAATATTTAGGGATCAAAAGTTTAAAACTCAATTAAACTTTAGATCACCGATAAAACATCATCATTTAAGGAAATTAACAACTCACTTCAGAAACGGAATTCTCCAAGTTGGTGTCTGAGTGAGGAATCCTGTCGTATGATTGATCGAAAACGACAGACAGCTTTTGCACAAAGCAGAAACAATATCATCACAAAAAAAAAAAAAAAAAAATCATTATAATCAATTGAATACAGTGATTAAAAACATGATAATCTGAACGAGGAAGTTAGTACTAAGAGAGAGAGAGAACCGGCGACGGGGAAAGACCAGCAGTGCACGAGAGAAGAAGCTTGTAGGGAGGACGTGATGGGTCGGTAATCTCTGTCTTCTCCATTGAAACGGTGACACGCAGACCAACTGTTCGATGAAATTCCTCAAAGAAAAAACATAAAACGCCTGTTGTCCGTCTTAATGAAATGCAAATGCCGATTAGGCAAATACCATAATTGTCATTGGCAAATGGCACGTTAATGTTGAACGACAACGTGGTGTACTTTTTTCGTTTTTGATAAAACGACAACTTGGTGTACTTTACGACATGTGTCAATGTCCGATTTGACTATAATCTCCCTGTTTATTAAAAAAACATGCTAGAGTTCTTATTCTATCAACTCAAAGTTCGGCAAATGCTATATTTTTTCTGTCGAAATTAAGCACCAACTTGGGTTGAATGTCACATCGTATAAATGCTATCAGAGTTCCACATGTATTTGTAACGAATTGGTCGACAATTTTTGTACGTTCATGTATCAAATTTTTTCAATATATGCATTATAATTTATTTTGCTACACAAGTACTGGTCTTTTTGTCGGCATTGTTCCTACGGGTTTAGATGTATCCAGATCATGGGCTGGTCAAAGCCCAGTATTGATATTAAAGGGCGTTTTTTTTTTTTTTAAGCAATTACATGACATATAACATGCTTATGAAAGTAGGATTGAAATATAACAATTTTTTCGAAATACTTTTAAAATACATAATTATAATAGTAATTGTTACAAAGATTCCGAGTTTATGTTATAAAATTACATAGTTATATTGCAATGATGTGAAATTTTGTTACTAATTTTTTGAACTAAAATCATGTATAGTTTTGTTGTTTATAAATATTCTGATTTTTTTTTCCCCATTTCGACATCACTTGTAAGATTGTTTTTTTGTCAAAACATTTTTTTTTTATTTTTATTTTTAAAAACAATGTTCAAGATGTGGTTAGACATTATTGATGGGTGGCCCTATCCTGTTAAATTTCGCCAAATAGGAGAGAGAATCTTTTTGCAAATAAATATGGGGGAGAATGTAAAATTAATCCTTTCTTTAGAGAGATGCTAAATTAATTTGGTACTTTGATTGGAAAAAAAAAAAGGTGTTGGAGACAAAATCTAACGGTAATATCATATCTAACTCCACTTAAATATACATAGTTCGAATCCCTTACACTAGTAAAAAAAAAAAAAAAAAAATTGAATAGTAATGCTTGGATTTTAAGTTTCAGATGCAACGTAGGACAATATTTTAAATTGTAAATGAAAACTCGTGAATGTATGACTTGCCTCAAGGGGGAAAAAATAAACATTATAAATTTCGACCAAAAAAAAAAAAAAAAGGAGAGAGAGAGAGAGAGAGAGAGAGAGAGAGAGAACTAATGGTGTATTAATATTATTATTAGATTCTAATATACTATTCGTTTATTACAGGAGTAAAATTCTTTTTATTCAACTAAAAAACTAACGAATTTTTACTCATTTTCTACCTTTTACACTATTAAAAATGTTACCTTTAATAAAAAATATACATTCAAATTTTACATTTAAATACAAACATTTAATTTGAATAACACATATAAATATATACAGTATATAATCTAAACGGACACTAATTAGCAGCAACATCAAAACACTATAGAGACCCTCCTTTGAAAGTTACATAATGTGTTTGTGAGTAGTTGTACATAACTAACCAAAAAAAAAAAAAAAAAAGTATAACAGTACTAAAAGCTTTAAGCATTTACTTGGAGCAGTTTTCACGAGTGCCATGTGAACAAAGAGAAATATATGTTGCCGCAACTCGAAACCAGGACATTTTATATAATTGCTCCTTAGTATTTGTCACAATATTATTGGCATTTATACACTTTCAAAAAACCACAAAGTTTTCGGCACACCACACACACACACACATATATATAATTTACATTTTGCTGATTAGATAAAACATTTATTTCTGGTGCATGCATCAAAAGAGCTGCGTGTGACGGATAAATTCTAAATTTGTTAAAGGGTTTTTTGTATTAGTGCACCCTAAATTTATCATAGAATTACAATTTACATTCTTGATTTTTAATTTTGACAATTTTCACCTTAAACTTATAAATCTGTAATAATTTGTATCCTTTTGATAAACAATATTGATTTTTTTAATCAAAATTGGTATTTCATTTGCATATAGCTTGTTAATTAAGAGGATTAAAAAGGATAAAATGATTATTTATACCATGAATTAATAATCCATGAACAAATCACATATCAATGTCCTTCAAAAGATTGATCTTATTGTCATTGGGGTGCAAATTGGTATATATTTGTAAGTTCATGGTGTAAATTGTTAAATTTAAAAGTTTATAATACAAATTATAACTTTATCGTTACGATAAGTTTAAGGTATACTAATGTAAAAAAGCCTTTGTTAAATGTCCTAAAATGAAAGCTCAAAATTCAAATATAACTTTTAATTTGGATCCTCACTGCTTGGAAAGAGCTATAATATTAGTCAAATTATTAATCGTGATTATTTTTTATTTACGAATTAAAACAGTACTTGAAAAAATTGAAAGCAATTATATGGTAGAGAGAAGTACTCTTTCTTTCCTTGATTCTCTCTCTTTTGTAATTTTTGTCATTTTGATTAAACAGAAACAGAGCAATACCATTCCACCGACTACTCAGCGCATGCATGTGCCCATAAATGACCATTATCCCATATGATCCCCTTTATCATGTTTTATGATTTTTGAGGCTTTTACTTTTTTTTATTTGTTCATAATAATTTTTTAAGAAGAAGAATAATAAGTTGTAACCCTATAGTGTTGACATACATAAAATAGTAGCAAACATTCTTTTTCTTGAGAAAACTAATGACATGAATTTGTATTTTTATTCTATAAATATGTTGTTTTAACTGTTGGATTACTTTTATAATGACTCAATATGTTAGTATCCAATCCATATAAAAAGTTTTCAAGACAAAACACAAAAAATGCTTCGGTCATAGGCCGAACAATTAAAAATTGACCAACTTACTGAACAACAATAGATGTAAAGCAAAAATATAGTTTCTAACGTAATTTTTTTTTTTCTCTTGTAATCTATGTACTTAACTTACAAAATTTGTCTTCAGCCAAAAAAAAAAAAAAAAAAAAAAAAAAAAAGCCCCCCAAACTTTGAAAAAATACACATAAACTTAAGAGAAGCCTTCTTTTGAATAAATAATTACATTTGGAATAAATTAGTTGAATGTTTTTTTTTCCCCAAATACAATTTATTTATTTACTTTTATGTCCATACCACGTCACTAATAATAATATGTAGTTACGACGACTAGTTATTATAATATGACACTTAAAGAATTTTAGATAAGAATATTTGAAGAAAATAAGCGATCATGAGCACGAAACAAATCAAAGTGTAATTCCCTTTACTTAAAAAAAAAGAAAAAAAAGAAGTATAATTTCTTTTATTTCTTTAAATTTATAAATTGATGCCAAACATAAATTTTATCATGATGGAGTTTGACCGCATCAAATTTTGACTTGTGTATTTAGTGAGCAAGGTAATGAGAAGGAAGGTCGTTTTTTTTTTTTTTTTTTTTTTTTTTTGGGGGTGGGGGTGGTGGTGGTGTGGGGCACTGTGAATTTATTTCAAACAAATAATTTTGGCCAACGATGAGCTCAAGTTGGGCTCTGCACATTTATTGCATTGTAGGTGGTTTCTGTATCGAAGAATAAATTGAGCAACTGATCCTAAGTTTTTGTATTACTACTGAGTTAAAAAAAAAAAAAAAAAAGATTTTGAAATTTTCTCTTCCTTCTCTCATTTCTATGTGCTCTTTATTAGTTGGAATAAAGGTTACAAAAAGTTATACTTGACTACTTTCCAGTTACAATCATCCTTGCACACAGCTTTTTTTCTTTTGCTAAACATTGCTAAACCTAATTAATTAATTTTCTATCAAATCCTTTAATTCTCCTGTCATAATAATGCATCGTAGCATTGGTAGTAACCAGTGTTGTAATTAGCATTTCCTAATTAAGGGAACAAGCTTATTTACTAATTAATTAATCTTTGGATGTTAAATAATTTGAACAATTCCTATGAATAGTTAGGTGGAATTTTCCTGTTGGGGTTAGCTAATTAAGATGGTAAAAGGAGAGGGGTTTAGGTAGAAGATTCTAGATTCAAAATCTGGATGTGTTTTTGTTTCTCTTTAATAAATATTAAATGAGAATCATAAATCTCATTTCATAAAAAAAAAAATGATATTTGAGTTTTTTTTTTTTTGAGTAATGATATTTGTGTGTATTAATTAATTACTTCAGAATAACGGATACAACATTTTTTCTAATTTTTCCCTTCTAAATCCTAAGATTCATGACTCATAACCTAATGTATATCTTTTTTGTCTTAAAAATAACAATGATAGGAATCGGTAGATAATTAAGAAATCTTGATTAGATCGGACATCCTTTTAACACTCTAATTCCCTCGTAATTATCTAATGTTTATATGTTCCTTAAAAAAAAAAAAAAGTAAATAAGAAAGTAAAAGCGAATCATTAACAGATGAAGAGTCGACACTTTGTTACCTCTTAACACCAGGTATATACAAATTACATATGTACAGAAACAATATGTACGTTAATATATAAAACATAAAATTCTACACCACGCATATCAAACACACGCACGAGCGCGCCTGCACACACACACACACACACACACACACACACATATATATATATATAGATAGATACACACACAAGTAAGTAAAAGTCGACCACTACAAATGCAAAGAATAGAAGCTGCCGCGACAAGGACCCATGAGTTTACCGTGGGCAACGTAGAAGGATGGAACGACTTTTGGATTTAATATACATTTGGGGTGTGGGTGCGATCGAATAAAGGAATAATGTCAATGCCTGTATAAGAGCAAGACTATATATATATATATGTGTGTGTGTGTGTGTGTGTGTGTGTGTGTGTGTTTATATACATATGGATATGATCTCATCATCATCAGTAGCTAGCTAGTTTTGAGGCAACGTCATGACTGGGTTAATATTACAATATTTATTTCTCACGTTGAACTGTGTGAACGTGGGGAACTTTTGGGACCACCAAAATGGTTTCTCCACATGTTCAAGCAACTGCCACTTTTATGTTTTAATCAGAAAATAAAAAAGAAGAAGAAGAAGAAGAAGAGGAAGAAGAAGAAGAAGTTGCTGTTGGTAATTAACAGGTACAGTTTGAATATAAGCGCTTTGCTTTCTTCGCGTTGAGATTGTATATAGGGTTGATATATATAGTTGTTGGTAAATGTGTTTAATTTGTTCTTTCGAAAGGGATAGTTTTGAATATGTTGATATAGTTGTTGGTAAATGTGTTTAATTTGTTCTTTCGAAAGGGATAGTTTTGAATATGTTGATATAGTTGTGGTAAATGTGTTTTAATTTGTTCTTTTTCTGAATTTGTTGATATTGTTGATGGATATATACCTATATAATTTTTTAAAGTTTTTTGGTCCGAGTAATATGAGATATATAACTTATTCAAACAGCCGTGGAATATGTATGATATGTACAGGGTCGAGCCAGGAATTTTTTTAGCAGAAGCGTACATTAAATTTTTTTTTTTTTAGATAAAACAAATTTTAGTGGGGACTATTTGAGAAGTTTTTGATTTTAATGGATTTATGTGATGATTTTTAATTTTAGTGGGGACAAAATAGTAAAAGTATAAGCTTTTTTTTTTTATCGGAATTAATATTAGTGGGGGTTATGTGAGAATTTTTTATTTTTAGTAGGGATAAAATATAGACTATAAAAAAATACTTTATTTTCAGTAACAATAAATTGTAGAAATTAGAAAAATTTTGAGATAAAATTAAAAGAATAAAAAATTTAAGTGGGGGTTATAGTCTCCACTCACACCCCCTTCCGTCAGCCTTTGGATATATATATATATACTTCCGTCAGACTTTGGATATATATATATATATATATATATAAAGTCTAGAGTGCACATATATATATATATGTGTGTGTGTATATCATATTATTGTTGGTATAACAACCATGTCCCAATTTTTAAAGTGATCAAGTTGAAGTTGTATCCTACACATGAAGGAAAAATTTATCTTTAACTTGGCAAGAATAATAGTCCAGTTTTAGTTTTACTAAATCTACATATGCAATAATGCAAATAGAAAATTGTAATATTGTTTGTAAAATTAAAGTTAAATATTAAGTTAATAGATGTCTCAAAGAATATAACCGTGACAGTATTAAGTTCCTACACAATAACAAGACCATTATTAATGCAATTACAAGAAAAGGTTATAAAAAATCAATCATTACTATTTTTGTCAGTATCTCTTACTCATCTCAAGTTGTCACATATATGTACTTTACTATATATATATATATATATATAAGACCTTAAGAAAAAGTTTAAACAAAGTAATTCGGTGATATAATAAAGTCTCTCTGTTAAATTTGTTAAATGTGGATTGTTAGTTTTCGAGAATGAATTATACCGAAGACCATTAATTTACCAACATATATAACATTTTAATAATTTGATAATGCGAAGGAATTTAACATCTAACAAAATCTCACAAATTAAATATATAAGGTCGAATCTATGAAAAGGTTGATTAGTCTACATCACTCCATGGTACCATGTAAAAGAAAAATAATCAAGAAAAAGAAAGAAAGATAAAGAAACTGCTATAAAGAGAAAAATCTAGTGCGGATAGGAGAGAAAAATGATGTATATATGATAATGATAATGATAATAATAATAATAATAATAATAATAAATTAAAAGGGAATAGCATACCTGTCCTCCATCACTTTGGACCCGACAACTGGTAGTCTGGTAGCATTCAGTGCTCTTAATATTTCGGCACCAAACAATAATATTTACATTATTTAGCTTTAACAACTCAAAAAATTTAATTGGGTGAGAGCAATATTTGCTTCAGCTCACTTTTTATTTTGGAAAACTTATCCTTTCCAGCATATCAGCAGATCCCTCTCCCTCTGTTTCAATATTATAGTTTTCAACAAATTCTGATGATCTTCTGTTCATATATAAATATACATGTATCTAAGTTTCTGTTTGGATCGTTGGTTGGAGTTAAAATTTTTAAGTTGGAGTTTGTTGATTTTTAAAAAATTAATTATAATTTTTATTGATTTTTAGAAAAAGATAAAAAGTCAACTGAAAAAGTATATTTTAATTGGAGATAAAATGAAATACCAAACAAGCTCTAAATATGTATATAAATAGTTAATTATTTCCCTCGCTGGAATTTGGGTGTGCAATTTATTTAGGGCATAGCTACTCAAACGTGTGTGGTGTATGTACGTAAAAACCAGCACGAAAACAATGGGGCTAACAATTGTGTATCGTGGCGGGGAGGGACCACGTTTTGTTTCTGGGTCGGGAGGTATGTTCATTTCACTTATCTCGGATTTTAATGCAAAAAGTGTTAGAAGATATGGAACATAAACAAGGAACAAATTCAATATATAAATTAAAATATTATTCAAAAACGAAAATTATTACAATTGGAAATTCGACCTTAACCTGAATGTAACAGCACGAGGATGAAGAATGTCGAGGTACGCGTAACACACGCTTTTTTTAAAACAGATTCGCCTCTTCCGGTAAGTCCATGAGGTTTCAACGGACGTCTGTCTCCTACGATACAACGACCAGCAATGGTAGTCTAGCACGATTAAAAACCACTTCTGGGAAACTTGAAACCAAAGCCTTCCCCTTACACCAAAAACTATAGAAACCGACTACAAGAGAAAAATGCCCAAGAACAAAGACAAACAAGAGAGAACAAGAATAACTTAGTGATGTGTGTATAACATTCTTGTGGAGGCCTTCTTTTATAGGCTTCAAAAAGAGGTGTTACAAATTTGGATTAATGAGACTTTAATCCGAAATTAACCTGGGATTATAACCATTCTTATAATATCCATCAAGTCTCTATGCCTAAGTAATGTGAGACTCTACATTCTTAGTAATGTTTCCAACAAATTCCAATTCCAATGGGCATACTTTAAGCATCAATTTCTCATTCACCCGATTACCATTTTGAGCATATGAATTTACGATTACGATCTCCTCGCGACGGAGAATATAAATTTACTAAGACTCGTTACTTTTACTAAGTAGGTCCCACTTAAATTTGGATCTCAAAATGGCTCTTCAAAATAGTTTAAAAACCGTTTTTACAACAAAAAGAATGCAATAAATAAAGTTTCATATATAGCCAACAAAAGAAGAGGAAAATATTGCAATAAGATTCTTATAATTCTTTTGTGAATTAAACAATACAAATTCTGAATCTAATAAGAAGTCTAAAAACAAAAAAACAAAAACAAAAACAAAAACAAAAAAAAAAAAAAAAAAAAAGAAAAAAAGGGAACAATTTAAGGGAGAGATAAATATATAATAGCTGAGTCTCCGATAGGATGCCATTGCCAAGCACTAGGAAGAGTAAGGGGATACAACAGTAAGAAGAGTCTTATTATACTAGCGTACAAGAATTTATAATTAAAAAAGAGAGAGAGAGATAGAGATTAAAAAAAAAAAAAAAAACAAATAATAATAGTAATCAACAGATATAGACACTATTTTTTAACTTTTCTTCTTTCCAAAACAAATATGTGAAAAAAAAGGTCTAATAATTGAGAAAAACTAAAACCCACAAACAATTAAAAATCTTTGACCTGTCTTCTTTCGTTCTCTTTCTTTCTTTTGTTTTCTTCAATCTCCTTCTTAACAATAATTATTCTTTGATAATGACTCAGGCATCTTAAACGTACTCGGATCTTCATCTTGAATCCAGCCATACTTGTCCATAAAGGGGTTGGTGAGCTTCTCCGGCGGGTAATGGTCGACGTCGTCGTTCCAGACATTCCCGTCAGCGTCCAAGTCCCTGACCACCTCCCACAGGCAGCTGTTGCACTTGAACCCAGCTCCGAAGCTTATCATGAAAACCGTATCCCCTTTCTTCAGCCTCCTCTTCGCCTCCATGTACCCCAACACGTACCACAGACTGCTCGCCGACGTGTTCCCGAACCTGTGCAGCGTCATCCTCGCCGGCTCCAGATCGTACTCGCTCAGATTCAGGTTCACTCCGATCCCGTCGATCACCGCCTTCCCTCCGGTGTGGATGCAGAAATGGTCCACCCCTGTTTTGAAGTTCATCACCGGAGGCTTCTCCGCTTTCAGTCCTCCGCCTCCTCCGCCTTTCGCCGAGCTGACGTTTGAGGAGCTTATTTTCGTGATCTTCCAGTGAATCCAGACCGCCATGAACCTGAGAAGCTCTCGGATCGGAAGAATCTTCGGTGCGATTTCGCGGAGGTTGTCGACGAACGCTCTTGTCGCGCATTTCGGAAGGTTCTTGGCGAGGTGGATGCCGAGGTGTCCTTCGTCGTCTTCTATCTGGCGACAGCACCCATAGGAGTCGTCTTTCGCGCCGTGGTGGGTCCGGACCAGGCACTTGAGTCTGAACATTGCTCGGTTTTTTAAAGACCGTTTGTTGGTCAAGAGAATCGCGCAACCACCGGTGCGGAAGAGGCAGTTGGAGAGGATCATTGACCTCTCGTTGCCGGAGTACCAGTTTGGGCTGAGCGACTCCGACGTCACGACGAGGGCGTGAGCGTTTCTCTCTGGCTCTTGAAAACGTGCTGGACAATGTCGACTGAGATCAGGCTGGCGCTGCAGCCCATTCCGGTAAGGTTGAACACCTTGACGTCCTCTCTCATCTTGTAGTGGTTTATGATCCTGGCGGCGAGCGACGGGACGGCGGAGAACATCGAGACGTTGACAACGAGGACGTCGATTTGCGACGGCGACAGCCCAGTCCTCTCAAGGAGCTTCCCGACGCTGTCGTAGAAGAACTCCTCCATCTCCGTGATGCTGTCGACGAGGGTCGGCGAGTCCTCGCGGCCGGCGAAAATGATCTGCGGCGCGTAGGTCTGCTCGCCGAGGCCGGCGCTGACGATGGCCTTGAGGAGGAACTTGTACTCCATGAGGCCGAGGTTTTTGGTCCGCTTGATCAGCTCGCCGCAGAACTCGGTGTCGAGCTTGCGGTCGTCGGTGGGTTTGTAGCAATGGTAGTCGAGAATGTAGCACTCCTTGTCCCTCTTCTCGTCGAACCGCTTCCACACCGTGAAGAGGAAGTAGATGAAGGAGAGGATGTAGAATAGAATGAGAACACCCATTTTTAGAGAGAGAAATTACAGAGATGAGAGAGAAATAGAAGAGAGAGGAGAGAAGAGAGAAGTGAGGTGGGTTTTGCTTTTGAGCTGGGGAGGATATAGATATATGACTGAAATGGGTACACTTATAGGGAAGACTAGAGTACATGTGAAGATGCTTAAGGCAATTCAACTCCCAACTGATTTGCTTGCAACTTTCTGTATCAATCTTAATTGCACCATGGAGAGAGGTCACGCTTGAGGCACGTGACACTGCACGGGCAGGATGAAAATTTTGGCCAAAGCACCCACCATTAAGGAGGTCTTATTTAACTAAGAAATTATATATTCATATAATAAACAATTGATATCTAAGTGGTGATTTGTAAATGTCAGCTCTAACAAGTTACTCGAGTTGTATTATAGTGCCTGGTTAGTAGCTTACGGAATGGAGTTACCCTCATTTAAGAATGTCCTAATTGGAACAACATATTGTACATTTTATGGCAAAGAATGTGTGTGCAAATAATGACATGAGAGAGTTGTCGTTTTTTAAATGACTGAGATGCACTTAAACTATGCCCGTCTAGAATGTCCATGCTATCTTATTTACTATATATATATATATGTATGTATCACACTTACTTGAAATTATTACAGAAACATTCTAATTAATAGAGGATCATGAACTGAGATACAACACAAGGATTTTTAAAATTATGACCATGCATACGTAGAGTACAAACTAAAAATACATATGCTATGCACAAAATATATATATGGAATACTCTTTCATCTAGCATCCAGCTGTCCGACGGGAGAGAGAGATAACAATCTAAGAGATTAATTGGTATAACCCAAAAAACTATCTGATACAATTCAAGAGACTAATCGATACAAGTGTCATTTGTATCTGATTAAAATAGGGTGCTGCATACGAGAATAGGTGTGTATATATATATATATGCCAGCTGTATGTCATGATATATATTGCTGAAATTTCTAAGTAGTATAACTGATAATATTTTGTTGACCATTTTGGTAAGAAATGAATGGTGTCAATTATTTGTATTTTCTTTTTCTGGGTTTACTTGTAGGTTTTACTTACATGACGCTTTTCTGTGCAATTATAAATGAAGTTCACGACAAATTATGCTTTGACTTTTTCATGGTTGGGCTTTACTTGAAGAGTTTAGATTTGAAAGGAAAATAGGATACCACTACTAACGTATAGGGAAAATACGACAAGCAAGGTTACAATATATCTGTAGTATCAATATTATAACCTATGCTTATCCAATTAAAGCCAGTTACGTCGGGACAATTTTTTCCTTCTATGAACTTTCGTCTTTGATCAAATCTCTTTAGGGAATCGCATTCTCATCTGTGTGATTAAAAGATATAATAATGAAGTTATAATGAAGTTAATTAACAAGTTGAATCTAATTAATTAGGGATCTAATTGTATGGAGATTGGAGAACCAAAAGTACTGGTTCAACTTTTTAATTAATATGTCTGACGTCGTTGTCTTTGAAAGAAAAGCCTTGTAAGCTATTTGAAGACAAATAAACAATCTCATAGAATATGACTCTTGAGATGAGTACTTATCCTGTTTTTTTTTTTTTTCCTCCTTTGTCTGTCTGTCTATCCAATCAAACATTGCCGCTTTCATTAAAAATTACACAATAATATTAACAGAAAGCTTATGGTGTATTTACCCGTAATTAGAGTGCGTATAAATTAGAGTATATGTAGGATTTGAAATCCAAATAAATTATATATCTAGTTCTAGGATTTTGAATCGGGATCGGTATGAATTCAATTCATGTGTTTACTTAAACTTAAAATTAGAATGAATGGCTGTATATTTTCTTATATACCCCTTTCATTGTGTTCTCAGAATTAAAAAATGATTAATTTGTTTATTTACTATATCATATCGTTAATCAAAATTAAAATTAATCATTAATTGTGTAATATTTTTGTTTAAAAAAATATAAAAACTTGAATCAAAATAGAAAGTAAAGTGCAAAAAATAAATGCATATTGTTTTATTCTAATAAGAAATAATTTTTATTTATTTTAGGAAAGTTAATAATAGTTATAATAATTATCTAATACTAAGTAAATATAAATATTTTTTGGTGACTGGGGGGTGTCCCCATCATTTACAGGTTTTCAGCCTTACAGGCAGAAACCCCTTTCCCTAAGTATGACAGGGAGACAAGTTTTTTATACTAGTTTCTTTCAGTCGGCTAATCATGTTTCAACAGTCAAAGCTGGAGTGAGGGCTAAGGGGTGGCAATGAGAATCGAACTTGGGTGAACGAAAGAGAGAAACCTAGCAAAGGCACCCACCCATGCCAACCCATCCACCCCTGTGGGTGTCAAGTTAATAGAATAATTAACATGTAGGTAGTTATTATATATATTTTTGGATATTTTCAATATAATATTTTGTAAGTAAATTACCAATAAGATGATAATTTAACATTAATATGAGAAATAAGAGTCATATTCATAGGGGTATGGGATTGACAATCTCAATTCTCAAATTAGTGGGGACCCCGCCGTTCTCACTCTCATATTACAAAAAAAAAAAAAAATAACAAGTAAATAAATTATGATTGACTCTCATTCTTCATTCCAGTAAGTAAACATAATAAGTAAACATGCTCATTAACTTTGTTTCTTATCTCTCTCTGAATTTTCTCAATATCAATCCACGAAGGCTGAGAAAAGACTTGCTGCCCAGAAGAAGAAGCTGCCAAAAGGCTGATAAGAAGATGCTAAAGGCAAGTTTCGAGAATAAGAATAAAGGGAAGAAGAACACAGAGACATACAAGATTCATATTGTAGATGACTACTAGAATTAGATTTGAGAGAGTGAGAGAAAGAAATATTTATAATAAAAATACAGATTTTATTTGTATATATAATAGAGAGGAGGAACTAAAACATGATCCACTTAAATTTATTAAAAAGAAAAAGGAAACAAAATAAAAAAATAAAATCACAATCCAACCTCAATGACAAACCAAACTAAAAATAAAATAAAATAAAATAAAAAGAAATAATCCTTCATGAATGGCAAACGAACCGAAATTAGAATCGATTCCATCTTGAAATCCTTAATTTTTTGTAAGCACAGAGTTTATATGCTCTTTTCTTTTTCAGATTTTACATATTTTTATTTGTAAGTGAATTCCTCTAATTTATCCCAAGATCTTGAAACTATAGTCTTCATTTCTTTATGAGCAAACGTACATATTTATCAAGTTGCTCTCTCGACTTGTCTTTCTTAATGTTCGACCCTCTTCAACATCTTTTACTAGATCTAAAGATTATTTATTGTTACGGTTTTTTTTTTTTTTTTGATTTGATTTATCACGTTTTTTTTTTTTTCTCGGTTGACTATTATAATGTTGTTTTCTTGATATTATTACGTTGTTTACATATATACATATTAGGAATACAAAATGGTGTTGAACGATTAGGTCTTATCTCCTATAAGTCTATTGATCCCATCTTATTGATCTTTCTCATTTTCTCCATCGAGAAACAGGATTAACCTATATTTCATTGATGTCTCAATCGTGTGTTTATTAAGAAAAAGAAAAATAGAAATTGGATGGACAAAATCTGAGAGACGTATTTGAGTTTCCTAATGATATTATTGTAGATCCTCTTTTCACGCATATAAAGACGATAATTACCAAATTCTTTGAGTGAGAATCATCACCGAATCTATCTCTTTCAGAGTTTCCAAAATAATGCATGCAAATCAGTAGTCTTCAACATTACACCAACCACAAACCTAATGCGTGCAACCAGGACTCGGGTATCCAAAAAAAAAAAAAAGGGTTTTTTTATTTGACAGAAATAAAAGTTAAAAAATTATCAATATCTAACGGCGTTACCTGTCAACATTAAATACGGGCCAAATCAAACAAATAATCTTGAGCAAGGACTTGAGATTAGACTGTGGCCAAGCTGAAACACGATAATTAATCTAAATGGTTGGCAACTTGGCATTATTATATATTCATTGTTTAACTCTAATCAGGTCTATTCTATCTGTTTATATAAATATTTATTAATAATTCGGATTCGATAATAACTTCTGACATGTGTTGGTTGACCCTTTGAGTAAAAATTTTTGTCATTTACGACTGACTTCTGAGAGTCAACACACAACAAGTAAACCGATAAGCATCAGTGAGCAGTACTGCATCATGCTTGACTTTTTACACCAAAAGCTATACGTGTCCACATCTCGTCTCTATTATTGCACACCTCTATTTGTTCCGAGAGATTATAATCTCATTTTTGTATATCAAAATTTCATAAATAAATTTAAATCTCGTCTTATTCAACTCTTTATATAAAAAATGGGATAGTTCACAAATAAATATCAACTAGGAGTAGTAGGTTTTGAGTAATGAAGAATGGAGTTTATATGCATGACATTTTCTTCATTATTAATTAGTTTCTTACTTAATCGTTTTCAAGTCCGTTCGCTGCACATGCATTTGACTGATCATATTGCTTATTTTTGTAATTAATTGTATGGGTTGATAACTTGGTCGCTTTTAAATCTCTCTTTGAATCCAAAATCTGCCCATAAAGTTGATAAATTCTTTCTTGGCATATAAATATTAGATCTTAGAAGTCAATAATCTAACAGGTGAAAATATAATAAAAATTAGTACATTTAGAAGTATAGAAGAAAGAATTTGTAAAAATATGATATGATGTAGTTAAATAATATGTGGAATACGGAAAGAATGAAAAATACTAAATCGTAGAGATCATCCTCGAAAAGAACAATTAGAATAACATAATACACAGGGCGTCACTTAGAGGCATATATATTAGAATTATAAGGGTACATTTGCTTTGTATTTCTTTCTCAATTAATTATGTGTTTAATATAAAACTAAAGTGAAACTATTAGCCCAATCAGATTTGTTTGTACAATAAAAATATAGAGCCTAAAAATATTTCAACTAAGGAATAAGCTTTCGCTTATATATAAAAATGGAAACTGCTAATATTTAATTAAACCCAAGAAACAAGAGACATAAAGAGATTAAGATAAATTCTCCCCCCATAATTTATATATATATTGTACGAATGGAGGTAAGAAATAAAAGTTCCACTTCGATTTGTTAGAAATAAAAAGAAAAACAAAAAACAAAAAGTAAAATTTAGAATCCTATCTCAAATTTTACAGATCAAATAAAAACAAAAGAAAAGAAAACATATGAATCCAATCAAATATTGATTTATTATACATCTTGAAACTCTTTATCTTCGAACACAAAGTTTATAGACACTCTTTTATTAAGAATCAATAGCCATATATCTTTATATATAAGTATTGAATTCTGACAACTTATCCCAAGATCTTAAAACTAACTCCATTGCTTTTTAAGATAAATGCACATATATAATATATATAAACACACACACTACTTAATCGGCGCAAAATGTGCTAGCTGTAAAAAGGTGCTGAAGCATGAGTAATGGCAATCAATGTTAGTGGTTAAATGAAGCAATATACGCAAGTTTTTGCTTATCGATCGATTTGGTTGTCAATATCAGAAACTTATTACGGACACCAAACATGACGCGATATATAACACCTCAAGAATTGAAAAGATCCCAAAGTCGTCTCTCACGCCATCCAATTTGACTCCAAATTCCTATCCGAAAATTATTAAATGTCACTTGTAATATTTTTATTGCTTCTATCTGCATGTTTTGTTTTGTAGCCAATTTTCATTACAAGCCGCATTTGCACCTATCGTTTTAAAGATTCTAGAAAGATATGTTCTATTATGCCTATATATGTACACATACATGCATGTATAGTACTGCAAACACATATAGATATACATATATACGTATATACACACATATAAGCATGTTAATAGGGCTGGCAATTCAATTTCGTGGGTCGGATTTGGACCAGCCCGATTACAGCACGACATGATAAGTATGAATACGAACACGACATGATTAATGAATGGGCCAGGAACCTAAACATAAATACAAACCGTTTAATAAACGGGTAGCACGACACAACACACGAACACAATTATTAACGGGCCACTATGGATTGGCACGAAAACAAACCAATTTATAATCCATTTAACACGGAAAACCCATTTACGGCCTGTTTAACACGAAACTGGTTCTGACCCATTTAACATGAAAATTTTGGATTAAAAATACTTAAAATTCTAAATTCACTAACACAAGAAACTCATCATATTCATATAAAATATAAAACTAACAACTAGAATTATCAAATATCCCTAATGAATAAGTTAAACATATCTTAGAATGAAACATAAGTCTAAGTTGTAGTTAGTGTCCATATGCAAATCACCACCCAAACAAGTCTCAAATTGTCACATAATCCAGATCCAAAATACTAAGAGAAACATTAAAAGACAACAAAATATTAAAGCAAAAGAAAATACTTTCTTGCTTGAGAATGATAGCATCTTAAGTTCCAACTCCACAAATCTTCAAAAGTTTCCAAGTATTTCAACCTATTCAAGAAATTTATGAGAATGGAATTAAAACATATTTCAAAACTATCTAAAGATTGAAAAAATGTCACTATGTCTAAATTACCTTCCATTGGGACCACTTTTAAGGAGCTGGGGTTGCGGGAAATTTGAGCAGACATAGAGTTAGACTCATTGAGCTCCAAACTGAGCACATCTTCAATGATTTCATCCACAGCCATGCGAATTGATTTATTGTTGTCTGCACATAAATTTGATAAGTGGCCAACATAATGTAATCTTATGCAATCAATAAGGAATGAATACATTATCTCTCCATTCAACTTGAAAACATTTAGAACATTAAAAGAAAAATTCACAGTTTAATACAACCAAGTAATAACTTCTATGTATATAAAAATTGTAAACTAGATTATATCACGTGTAATGCTATTACTATATATCAAAGACTCAAAGGTAAAATATACCTTTATCTCCAAATAGCCAATCCCTAGTGCAAACCAATGCCTCAACTATGTTAGGTTAAAGTGAGCTCCTGTATTGATCTAAAACTCGTTCCCCAACACTAAAAGCAGATTCGGATGCAACAGTATTTATTGGTATGCTCAAAATATCATGAACCAAATTAGAAAGCACCGGATAGCGAAACTACTTTCCTTTTCAAAACTCAAGAACTTCAAATTTTACTTTTGGTTGTATTCTTGGCTCATCCAAATAATCCTCTAGCTCTAACTTTTATATAACAGCTTGCTCTTGACTTTCAAAACTATTGGGCTCCTACAAGCACAAAAATATAAAACAAGATTAATAAAAGAAAATATAAAACAATAATTATAATAAATGCTAAATTACAAAACTGTACATATTTTTTACCTTCATTACTTTGTTTTGCCTCAATAAGAACTTCTCTGTTGTGTTCTTTGTAACATGAGTAGGAACTACCATGACAAATATGGTTTTAGTGTTGTTGCAAGCATCTTCAGCATATTTAGCAAACAATGCTTCCAAACCATCATTAACCAACAAAAATTGGCTTAATCCTCTTTCTCCATAAACATTGGCATAAGTATAATCCACAAAGTTTAACTTGTAATGTGGATTAAAAGTTAATGCTATTGCTAATATCAAAGAGAATTCTTTCCAATACTTCTCAAACTTGCTAAGCACTGCCTTTGCCATAGAGGACAAATATGAATCCTCACTTTCCACATATGATTTAAGTGTCAAATAGCAGGTGTACACAATAGGAAAGTAAAAGTTTGTTGTGGGGAATTGAACTCCGGAGAAAACACAAGTAATATTATAAAATGGTTCTAAGAACTCTTTAATCTTCTTTGCCCTTTCCCATTCTTCAGAAGTAGGACAATTCTTGTAATTTGAGTCACTCAATTGTAAATGAAAAAATGCACACTGATAATACAAGATACTATCAAGCATGAGAAATGTAGAGTTCCATCTAGTTGGCACCTCTTGCCTTAAACCCTTCTTAGCATTAAGACCCACAAGATTTACACATTCTATAAACTTATTTTTTCTAATTTGTGGCCCTCTCACATATTTCACACTTTCATGGGCCTTTTTCACCACCTCATCAATATCTTTCAGACCCTCGTGCACTACTAGATTAAGAATATGGGCACAATAACGAATATGGAAAAAAGAACCATTAGAAATAAGTGCTTTCTTTCCATTTAATCCATCTCTCAACAAATCCACAATCATATAACAATGCATAAAGTTTCTCAAACAATGCAATACCAGTATGTAGAGGTGGCATGAAACAAAAATTCAAAATCCTCTTTTGCAACACCCAATCTTTGTCAATAAAATGAGTTGTCAATGTCAAATAATCATCTGTGATTATAGAAGTCCACAAATCAGATGTCAAACAAATTCTACCGGGAGTCGCATCCAACATAGATTTAATTCTTGTTCGTTCCCTCGAAAATATTTTAAGTACATCTGCCTTCAAAGTATTTCTTGAAACCAAATTAATGTCAGGATGCAAATATTGATAAGTGGCCCCAACAGCTTCATATTCAACAAAAGAGAATGGAAGATCATACAAAATGATGGCTGTTGTTATTAAGTCATGAAAGTGTTCAGGATCAAACTTCTTTGCACTTAATGCTAAAGAACCTTTTACTTGTGATATCAAAAGTTGGCCGATATCACGTGTCTTTATGTTGGCAAACAACCATGTGATGCCGCAGGCTTCTAGTCTCATTCTTACTATCAACTGGATAAACATAGCTGCATTCCTTGCATTTTGCCATTAACCTCTTATCTTCACTCAATGGAAAGTTATCAAAACGTGACCAGACAATAGAAGTAGTCCTTCTTTTGCGTTTGACTTTGCCAGTTGGATCTTCAGAAATAGCTTCAAGCTCCTTTTCCCCATCTTCATCAATAGGCACATTTATATTGGCAGGAGCAGTAACACTACCAGACTCAAGATTCACTTCAAGTCCTAAACCATCTATCTGCCAAAAACCAAAAAAAAAAAAAAAAAGAAAGGGAAAACAAGGTTGAAAAATAGAGACGAACTGCAAAGCCAACGAAAAAATGTTGAAAAATTGACTTCTTTCCCTCTTTGATTTTCAATTCCTTTTTCTCCAATTAGTCATATGCAAGATTCAAACCAATAAAAAAGCCCCCAATAAAAAAAAAGCATAATAAAAAGAGAAAAAGAGAGACCATTATAACGTTGGAAAACTAGAGACGAATTACAAAGCCAACGAAAGCAAAGATATGGCCCTCCAAAAGACTACTTAAAGTCTGAGAGGAAATCATCGCGGGCTCGCGGTGGCCAGAGATGGCGAGGGAAAGAGACAGTGATAGCAGAGTGAGGCGGCGAGGGCGAAAGAAGAGTGAAACGAGAGAAGTTTTTTTGAAGGAACTGGAAAGGGTGTGCGGCTGGGCTGATGAGGAAAAGAGGAGAAAAGAATTAGGTTAGACTTTTATATGCTCTTATTTTTAGGGTTTTTTTTATAAATATATTGAGTAATTATATATATGGGCTTTAAACGGATTGGGTTGTGCTGGCCCATTTACGACTTATTTACATAAACTTGTTAAACGGATTAACCAACCCACTTATTTCGTGTCGTTCTCGTATCGTATCCAAAAATTGCCGGCCGTAGGTATGTACATATAGTCCGGTGAATTATACCGTGATCATGAATCATGTGTATATAGCTTTGAATAGAGTACATGATTTTGTTTAAAAGAAGAAGGGGAAGAAAAAGAAAAGAAAAGGAAAACGTATATGCATCAGTACTAAAAATAGTCAAGCAAGTTGATCCCGTTGGGACTAGCTTAGCGGATGAGAAGGAAAGAATATGGGTATGAGTTTGCAGATTCGAAACATTGAATATTTTCATTTTTTTTTTTAACAAGTGAGAGTTATAAATCCCATAATAGTACTATGTAAAAAAAGTGCACATCCCAATTGGTTTCCTCAAAAGTTGCAAGCTGGTCATGGGGTCACTTATTGCACTGGACGACTCCAACTTGTTTGTCAACTTATAAAACTTACAGAAAAAGATTAATTTTCAGTATTGCTAAGAACTATTTTTATATATTATTGAGATCAGACTTCATCTTCCCGAAAACCTAAGTTCAAGAAAGGATTCCATTGAACATCGAACAAAGGAAGTAAGCCCATTGAGAAAGCCAGTTTTGGCTCAAGTATTAGATT